>JAKSZT010000043.1:119192-415443 GCA_026826555.1 Tolypeutes matacus | reverse complement strand
TTATTTTATATGAAAATTATAGATTCAAAAAAGGAGCAGAAGAATACTAAGATGAATTATAAATTAACATAATTATGTTATATTGGGGAAGCAGATTATCATATATTCCCAAATAGGGCCCACAGAGGAGGAGTTGATTTCATGAGGCTGTGTGCCGTTTCCATGCTGTCTGGACATCCTTGGAGTCTTCAAGAACACTTTTGTTTCTTTACTGTGTTTTGAGGCTTTGCTTACTGTGGCAGTTAGTGAAATCTGAGACATTTATAAGCATAACATCTGGAATGACCACCGACTCTCTTTCAAATCTCTTAGCCATAAAAACTCTTTTTATTTGATATTTCACCCTTTTGGTCAAGGTCTTTTTCCAAATCCATCACTGGTTGATGCTTAGAACTAATCCCTCCATACCAGGGAGGCTCATCCCTTGGCATCATGTCCTACATCAGGACCGAAGGTAGTTGGTTTAATTTGCAGAGTTTGGCTTAGAGAGAAACCCCATTGGAATAACAAAGAGGTTTTTAGTATGAAACTCTTATACAATAATTATTATTAGGCTAGGTTTCATTTTTACAGGAATAAAGTTCTTAAGTATAGGCATAAAAATAGATGTCTTGGCATATTGACTTATTTTCTTTTATTAGGCATGGCTTATATAATCCAGAGATTTTTGACATTTTATTTGAAAAAGTAGAAGAACTTCTCCAGGGTGGAAGCTTAATATATTGTTAGCTACTCTGTGGGCCTCTATCAATTGTGAAAACTTACCTATGACAACACGAACACAATCACAGGCAATAGAAATATGCTTTAGATGCATTTTTCACAAAATATATCACTCCGCTATGCATATATTTACTTTTAAAGTCTTTTGTTATGTTGATTAAGTAGATAAATAACTGTTGTTTATCAGTGACCCATTACAAGTGTTAGCCAAGTGTTCAAACCTCTTGAAAAATTTTAACATTTTGCCTTCTGAAAATCAACCCTAATGGTTATATATTTTTATTTCAAACTCTCTTTGGGATTTCCCAGAGGATCCCTGGAAAATCACAAAGGAATTGTTCTTTCATATTATGAAAAGAGATGTGCTATAAATCGTTTCACTTGATATGTTATGAGTTAAAAGAGATATATCAAAAGGGATTTTCTAACCTTGTTGCTTAAATTTACATGGGTAAACTATTATTCATATAAATATTTAGAGATTGTATAAAATTCCTAGGGATTTGACAATGTTCTTACTTTCCATGATATGTCCTGACACTGGTCTACATGAAATAAGAAAACAGTATAATGTTATTGCTCATATTTATTATTCTTTAAAAAATGCTACATGCCACTAAAATAACTGAATTTATTTGTCAGTTATGGTGTTTTACTCTGATGCTTCTTTGAAAGTGCTTGCAATCAACTCCAGGTCAGTGCTTCATCTTCAGCAGAAAAAGGGGCAGGGGAGACTTTAAATGAGAAGCAACACGAATATATAAATTATTTTCTACCTGCCAATTACATAACCCTGGTAAAACTGTGACGGTGGGACAAGGTCACTAACTCAACTGACTGGTTCTTTTGGATATCTTCAAATGGATTTTATACAGCTACCTCTGTCTATGGGATATCAATATGTCCTTGTTACATACGTGTACTTTCTGGATGGGTAGAGGCTTTTCCTTGTCATAAGGCTACTGCCAACACAGGAGCCAAAAACCTTTTAGACTTTGAATTCCACACCTGGGGAATTCCTGCTATTCTCTCAAACGATAAAGGCTCCCAATTTACTGGATCTCTAAACAAGGACTTTGCAAGTTCTTACTCATCAATTAAAAGCTTCATTCACCCTAACCTCCTCAACTGTCAGAAAGTGTAGAACGAACAAGAGTTAGCTTAAAACTTAAATTAATTAAGTTATTTGAATTCCTTTTTCTTTACCTTTCCCTAAGGTTCTTCCCTTAGCCTTGATGGTTATAAGATCTAGGCCATTGGAAAAAAAAATAGCTAACTCCATATGAAGTATAATGAGAAGACTCATGAGGCTTATTATTTTTCCTAGTTTACTGGACTCCAAACTATTGCAATGTGAAATTGTTAATTATTATAAGGGGTTAATCACATATTTCCAGTTCCACTGTTCACAGACCTAAGCTGCCTTTCCTGAGATTCCTCTACAGCAGACTGTACATGATATTCAACCCAGAGACTTGATATACTGAAAACACATAAACAAAAGGCTGCTTCAAAACCTAGATGTAAATCACATTATTAAATCTTATTGGCCACCACTATGGCAGTGAAACTACAGAGAACTGACTTCTGAGTTCCCCTGTAACAACTAAAACATGCTCCAAGCCCTTGAGAGGTTAATCCCATTTTGAATTTCAAGTTAAAACTGATATGAGAACTCCACAAGCAGATGGCATTTGATGTAGACAGCTTCTGCCCAATATATCAGAACAAGTAGATGATGCCCAAGATCAGAGATCAAAATATACCTGAATTTCCTTATCTTATTCTGTATCTGTTCTTTTCACCATTTGTCTAAACATTCTCTTATCACTCTTCTAACCCTTTCAATGCCCAATCTTCATTCCTAAAATACCCCACCCATACCTTGATTTTCTTTTCTTTTATCTCTTTTTTATAGTATTTCCACACTATGTACTCCTACCTTGAACACAATTTCTTTATCCTTCACCACTTAAAGCTCTAGTAACATGAGAACCTATTACACCCAAGGCACAAATTTCTGGGGAATGGAAAGGTCAGGCAAAGGAAATTGTTGGTTAAGTGGGAGTAAACTATCAGATGACAATGAAGATGATGTTGGTAATTACTCTGCTTCTGATGTTTACACCTTATTATCTCTGTGTACCAATATCCCATCCTTAAAGACAATAGGTACCTTTATTAAGCCCGGTTTGGGCATTATTTTGAACGTGGTCACAAGACATAAGAAGTACTGCCAGTAAATTGGGTTCGTTCATGTTAAATAGCTTCTGCTGTTCCCAAATAGCTATTTATGATAAGCTTCCAGAAGGGAAACTTAGAAACATGAGGGCTCTTATGATCTCTTCCATGCCATAAGTGAAGAGACTATTGCCAGACTAGAGACAGTTTTAATTGGATCATGGAAAAACCCTAACCCAGGCTAAACTGAAGGTTCTGTTCATGGTATTGTTCCCTTTGTTATTGGGGCAAATATCTCTTGTGTTGAAGATACAGAATAAGATTATAGATGGCATAGGAAAAAGTAGCTTTAGAATTAAGAGAAATCTATCTCTCACCTAGGGGATGCATTCAGCTCACTGGCTGATGAAGTATTGGAATTTCACAACATAAGTCTTACAAAATTAATTGGAGTAAGACTCTTATTGTGCCTTCCCAAGTAGGTGTGTGCACTACTGGGGACCCATTGCTGTGTATCTATATATGACAGTTAAGGGGATGTTTATGAAGAGGTAGTGGTAGCAGAAGCCCATGCTAGGGAAGTAGCCAAATCAATTACAAACCTACTGAATCTGACTGATCAGAGACTCTTTTTTATTGGCTTCTAAGGTCATGAGGACCTTGGCTCAGAGATGTTCAAAGAAGGGCAATTGTTATCTTTTTAATCATATTCATAATATCCTTCAGTTATTGTCAGATATCTCTACTCTTAAATTCTACTATTCAGCCATTAACTCACCAAATGATACAACTGAGGATATAAATGCAGCAAAAATAGGATGATGAAAATCTCAGACTTCAGTTAACCTGTAAAATAAACAATGAAACAAGAAAGATTTAGTATTGAATGAGAGACTAATAATTTCTTTGTCAAGTCCTCCTAACAGAGGGAATGACAAAAAGGGAAAATTGATAAAATTGTATAGAAAAATGTTCTCTTTTTTCCCACTGTTTACAAGTTTATTTCTGAGTTGCAGCAAAGATTATTTCCCTCTTCCCCATGTTTTTAGAATTTCTTGTATTCTCCTATTCAATCTTGGCTTCTACAACCAGACAGACAGAAAATACAAGGACATTTTTTTCTTGCATCTACAGTGGAAACCTTAGCTAACTTCTGAAATCACGAATGAAAGAGGGAAGACAGTATTGAATGAGAGACTGACAACATCTTTGTCAAGTCCTCCTAAATGAAGTAATGATGAAAAGGGAAAATTGATAAAATTGCATAGAAGAATGCCCTCTTTCCCCCCCACTGTTTACAAGTTTATTTCTAAGTTGCAGCAAAGATTATTTCCTTCTTCCCGATGTTTTTAAAATTTCTTGTATTCTCCCACTCAATCTTGACTGCCACAACCAGACAGACAGAAAACACGAGGACCTTTTTTTCTTGCATCTGTAGTGGAAACCTTAGCAGCAGATATTAATTGCTCCAGGTCTGTCAGAGATGCATGAAAAATGCCCTCTTAAGTTTCCTCTTTATCTTTTGAATGTGATCTCCACCAAGGCAGCCTACCCAGAAAGAAAACCAAGTTCCTAGTTCATTGCCTTTGACCCAATGTAAATAAATTTCTCTTGTTCTAATCTTCCATAAGATAGGCAAACCCTTGCCCAATCAAAAGGAGCCAAGCTAACTTCCTTCTAACTTTCTTCTTATGTTATAAATATTATTTGCCATATCTAGAACCCCAAAGCTCTTTATGTTCTGGCTTCCTTTGTTGATGCAAAACTGAAAAAAATGCCATAGTCTGCAAACTCATTCCAACATCTCTTTGACCAACTTGTTCATGTTATGCATAGTATGTTTCAGTGGATAAGACTATGAATTCTGGAGCCAGGAGGCCTGGGTTAATTCCTGAAATCCATTTTAGTATATCTGTACATAAATTAAAAAGCCTCTCTATCTCTCAACTTTTTAAAAAAGGACAGTTATTGGAAAGCAAAAATATTGTAACAAAAATAAAGTACTCAGTAGATTTACTATAATCATGAAACGCACACAACTCAAAAGCTCTGTATTGATACAATATTATCTGAGGATTAATTTGAAATAGAATATAAAAGGACAAAGATAAAAGAAAGACTGAATCTGCCAAATAATACTCACACAGTTGCCAGTGAAACATTTTCCACAAACAAGTGAAAAGAGAAAGAAAATGAACTGGATTAAACAGTAGAAGACTGGTTCTGCTTTCCAGGTATATCCTCTACTATGCCTTGACTTCATGCCCTGCCTGGCTGCCTTCTTGTTTGCAAATGGATGAAGACAATGCCGGATTTCATATCCACAGACCATGACACTGAGTGTGTGAAAGACTACCATTTTTGTGGCTCTCTTAAAATAAAGGTTATATTTTCCCCAGGAACTTCCAGTAAATCATATTTTCTTTCTCATTTTTCCCAAACAAGTCACAATGTTCACCCTCAACAACCTCTGGTATTCACTGTTGGTATGGGATGGCAGAAGAGATTCAGAAACACATAAAAAACAAACAAAAATAAAACCTTGGTGCCTTAGAAAATGGAAAGGGGATAAAGAGATGCAATATTTAAAATTAACAATGTCAACTAAATAGAGGATGGATCCAATACGGACAAACTCTCCCTAATTCAGAGTTTCCTAAACAGCTCCTCAAACTTTTGTTTTCTGGAATTCTTTATGTTCTTAAATGCTATTTTGGAATGAAAATAATGTTTCTGTATGTGACTTGATCTTTCAGTATTTCCTATATTACAAATTAAAACTTATAAATTAAACAAAATATTCATATGTTACTACTTTAAAGAAACAATAAACAATATAAGACAAAACGCAAAGAAAGAAGATCCAAATAAAGTGTCCTTAGGTTAAAAATAAAATAATCCTTTTTCCCTGATTGGTTTGATTTTATTCTCATCAGATACTTGGTTGGCTCCTGACAATACTTTGTTTCTACAATCTGTATATTGATTCTTGAACCAATATGAAGTTGTTTAAATTACTGTAGATTTAGCGCACATTTTAATTTCTGATATCTGATGTTTTTAAAAGCTATTTAACTATTTCTTCATAAACTGCCTCTGATATTTTGATAATAATTACATGAAACCTTAATTTATAAAAAATCATCTATTTAGTACTAGAGATTTATCTGAGATCATTCACCACAATTATGTATCTTAATGATTCATTAATTAAAGAAGAAAATGGAAGGCACTGGAAATATCAATGATTATGAGATTTCAGAAATAGAAGTTACTAAGCAGCAAGAGAATATAAGACATTACAAAGGAAATAATTATAGATATGAATATCTTAAATGGAAAATTTTTGTACATCACAAATCATCATGAGCAAAATTAGAAGTATAGCAAATTATTGGGAAAAAAGTAGCACAGCTATGTATAACAGTTCAATAGCCTTATAATATAAAATGAATATGTATACATAAATAATAAGAAAAATGATAAGGGCCATTGAAAAAGTAGGCAAAGAACATTAGTAGGTGATTTTTAGAAAAAATAAAGATGGTCAATAAATGTATGAAATACTGGGTAAATTCACTATTAATTACAAATATTTAAAAATCACATTAGTTTATATATCATATACTCAGGAAATGTTTATTGAATGTTGCCTTTGTTTGCCAGGACTGCTATGACAAATATCACACAACAGTTGGTTTAACAACAGCAATTTGTCCTACAGTTTTGGAGACTAGAAGTTTAATAACTGTTCTGTGTCTGTATTTCTGACAATCTCCCCTCACATGGTGATCTCTCGCTCTCCTTGTGTCTGTTGCTCTGATTTCTCCTACTTCTGGCTACTACTTCTGCTGACTGTGTGAAAAAATCCTTAGCTTATAAGAATTCCAGTCATATCAATTAAGGTCAGCCTTGATTCTATTTGGCCTTATCTATACAGGATCTTGGAAGATATTATTCAAAAATGTATCCATACATTAACTAATAATAACACCTTCAAATGTCATATTTACAAAGAGGTTCACAACTACAGGAACATGGATTAAGACTTGAACATGCCTTTTGTGATGAACATCATGCAATCCTTAACAAATGCCCAAATTTGTCGTGCACTGTATTAAGTACTGGCAATATAAAATCAAATATGACATCTTTGAAACACATAGTAAAAATATAAGCCTTTCAGTATTCAAAAGTGGCAATTTATGATTTGTTCTTCCTAAAATTGTGCTTATATCTATGTACCCATCTCCTTTCTTAGAGTTTCCTCCATTTTTAATTCTCATCCCCTTTTACCTGAATTGTTGCACTTAGTCTCATTGCTTCCTGCCACTCTTTCTAATCATATCCGAGATCAATTTTTTGAAAGATGCAATCTTATTGTTCAGCTACCAGGAAGACTTTAATGTTTGATAATCCTTAGATAAATTCAGATTGGGGCATGAAGATTTCCAGTATCCTGACCTACATCCACCAAATCTCACATTCACCAAATCTCATCCCCAGCTCTGCCACTTTCTGATTCTTTCTCCTCTCATTGGACTCCCTCATTCCCCAGACCCTATATCACATTCATTTCCATGAATATTGAGTCTGCTCATGCTCAATACTATACCTCTTTTCCCCCAAATATCAATATCTTTTCCCTTCTTTAAGGTATGTCCACTTCCTATGCTACATTAACTAAATGCCCCAGGCCAGACTGATCTCCATTGTCTGAACTCCAAAGCATGCTTTACATATACAAAACAATTTAGAAATGCTTGTGTATAAGCTGAATTATGTTTTTCATAAGTGTACAACTGATATCCCTATTAGTTAATAAGCATTTTGAGATTACCATGATGAACTTCTGTGAAGGGAACTGTAAAATACTATGGGGGAGAGGCAGTCTCGATCCAAATCCAGCACCATTCTTTTATGAACTAAATGACTTGGGGAAGCTACTTAATATTTCCAAATGAGTTTTCACTCTGGAAAAACAGGAAAAATAATGCCTAACACATTAGTAGTTAAGCCATATGCTTAGCAAATGGTAAGTTCTCAAAGTATTTTTTTTCATTCATATTAGCACAATTAAGTGATCGATAAATGTGTTTTGTTCAGATCTTTGGTTTTTACTATCTTTTGCCTAATTTACTTGTGAATAGCATCTCCTAATTTCTGGGAATGATATAAACACAAAAATAATTTGCAATAGAATTTATGCAGATTGGTGTTATTCCTAACAACAAACAAGACAGATAATGACATGAAGGGAAAAAAACATTGATTTAATTGATAAATTCAGGAACTGCATTCTCATGCATCATGAAAAACTACTCAAACTATGTAAAAATATTCAAGTCCATAGTGCTTCTAGCATAAATATCATTTTCAGGTACAGAGTGATAAATCCCCATAATGAAGATACTATATTTCAGAGAGATTGAGAGGATAAATGACTAAGATTAAAGATATAAATGTTTTTGATTGAGAATAAATATTTCACATGGAATCATATTCAAACAATCTCTAGAACAAAAACAAAGTTGAGAATTGTCTGGCTGTAAACGTACAAAATAGGTTCCACCAAAGTTCGCTGGGCATCTTAAGACCATGAATCAGGCTACTCCATATAGCAAAATAGTAACAGTTTATTAGGAAACTTACAAACTGGGATGCTGGTCCTGGTGGCCAGAGGACATTCAGTGCTCTGTGCCACCCAGGGGCTTACAGGGGTTTATATGGAGGTAAGAACAAATAAGGCACAAAGTGAAGGCGGGATATTCAAGATGATAAACATGTTTCTTTGAAGTTACTGATATATAGCAGAAGCGGTTCTAGTACAGCGAGCTATCATGCTTAGGAATGAGACCACATGCTTTAAGATGCACCTATGGGAGGGCATTGCATTATCTAGGAATTTATGGCTTTTCTGGTTTATGGCACCAAAAGAATTAAATTCAAAAGTACAGTTTACATCAGACAGAGGGTGTTGTTGAAGAAAGGATTAATATTTGAGAACTTGAAAGGTAACTGGGCTTGTAAGATTGGGGATTTGATGTAATTGCCAAAAATTAAATTATATACTAATGTCTACTCTTGAATTTGTTGAAAAATTTAACTAATCATACTCTGACACAATTTGTGACTTCAGTAGTAATCATTTATTAATTGCTAATGGTTTATAATAGCTTAGATTTTTAAATACATCTTAGCAGAAACCCAACTTTCTGAATTTATATATCCAGTTATACATTATTTGACTTACCCATCATCATAGTTTACTGATTTGATTTTTATATACACAGGGGGCATTTTGCATTTTTCAGTATTCCTTGAATTTGTAAAAAGATTTTCAGTTTAAAATCAGTTTGCTAAAGCCTAAGATATTTGTTTCAGAATGTTCTGAGATTTATTCTTCATCATAATTTTTTCATAGCATTTATTAATTCCTTATTTCTTAGACTGTAATTAAAGGGACTTAATAAAGGAATTACTAGAGCATAAAATACAGCAACAGGTATATCTTTATCTTCTTTATTAAATGAACTTAGTTAATTGTACATGAATATAAGAGAACCATAGAATATTGAGACAGAGACAAAATGGGATGCAGAAGTTGACAAGGCTTTGCCTCTTCACTGTTTGGAATTTGGTTTGAAAGTAGTGAAAAGGATGTAAAGATAAGATATCATGACTATGATAATAGTATAGATTTGAACTGACCCTAAAAGGTAAGTATCATCAGTTCATTACTAAAAGGGTCAACATATGAGAGTCTGTATAAAGTAAGAACATCACAAAAAAAAAAGGAATTCATTTCATGTGATCGACAGACAGTTAACCCAAAGAGAAAACCTGTATGAATCATGGAATGTACATTTCCACCTATGCAGGCCACTGTGGTCATCCGAATGCAGAGTTTCTTTGACATCCTGTGATACTGCAGTGGGCTGCGTATTTCCACATACCTGTCATAATCCACTAATGCCAGAAGAAAGCAGTCCATGGTTTCAGAAAGACAGAAAATAAATTTGAGCCATACATCCATAGAGGGAAATCAATCTGTCTTCTGAAAAGAAGTGCACTAACATCTTGGGGGTAATGGCACAGGAAGAGCAGGTATCCATCAGAGCCAGGTTGACCAGAAAGATGTACCATTGGTATGTGTGAAGATGATGCTCCATATAGATCAATGCCACCAAACCAAGATTCCCCAGCACGGGGACCAGAGAGATGGCAAAGACCACCACAAACAGAAGGTGCTTCAGCCCTGGTCGATCCATAAATCCAACAAGAATAAATTCATTTGTCAAGGAGCGTTTATCCTTGGTCATCTCCACTTCCTGAGAAAGGAATATGGAGAAATAAGATTCTAAAATGAAATGTGTCTAATTTTCCCTTCAACTTTCTCTTTGTTCAAGAGGCCAAGGAGTTCTTAAAGCTTTCTCTATTGTCCTTCAACCACAGGCACAGAAACCTCTAGGGGACAAGTGTACAAATTTAGGATATCAATATATGGTTTAATATTTCCAAATAATTTCAATATCAGATTTTAACTGAAAATCCTTAAAAGCAATTTTCCTAGATGCTTAATTTTTTTACTGAGCAAATATTTTTCATATATTTCATATATTTCACCATCCGATTGGAATTATGTTTGAAAAGCACACTGTAGATATATTAATTTATATATCTTGAGATGTACATAAATATTACTAAGGATGAAAGAGGGGATTGCTCACTTTTACAGAAAAGTAACTTGGAGAGCTAGTAAAATTTAATTAAAACTGAATTTGTATACATCACCTTCATATTTATAGCAACACATTGTGGAAACTAATTCTGGTTTAACAAAACAATCTCTCTGAGACTATTTATAAACAAAATATTATTTTTTGTCTCCACTTATATGAGCACTTCCCAATTGTTGCTTTAACGGACTTTATGTCCTAATATTTTAAGATCAGTGGACACAACCTCATAATGGTGAATAGGAGATTTTATAAACATTCCTCATGTACCCTTTCTAATTTGTTCTATAGAAACTCCTCCTAACTTTTTGTTTTATCACATAGGAGCTCCCACTTTTGGATTACTTAAGGTCACATTCCCTTGTTCATTTCCATTTCCATTTATCTTTTTTGGAGTTCAGTTGTCACAACTTCCTACTACTGTCAGAAACAACAGACTGCTTCCAATAATATTTCATTGTTTGTTACACCTAAGACAAATTCAAATTCCTTAGAATGGCATTTAAAGTTCTCTTTAATCTTTTGCTTCTCTATCTTCATCCCTCACATGTCCATCAGCTCTTCCAGCTTTTTCATTCTGTTTACCCTTTGCTCACCTCACCCACTTCAAGAACTACATTCATTTCCGTAAACTCCGACTCTGCCTGTTATTGTTCCTGTAGTTTTTGCCTACAAATCTAAATCCTTTACACCCATTACTCAAGGCATATTTTAAAAATAATGCTAATCAATAAAATTTTAAATAAATACTGTAGACCATACTGATCTTCATTTTCCAAATCTTCAAGCAAGTTTTACCTACCCAACATAATATATAAGTGCTTGTGGATAATCTACATTTCCTTTTTAACATTAATGCACAATTTCTTAATTAGATTGTAATCATTTGAAAGTACTGTGCCTTATACTTCCATGAATTGAGGTATAAAAATTTAGAATAGTGAGATTGGTATGATACTGCAATGATGAACACATGACATTATACCTTTGTCAAAGCCTGTAATACTGTACAGCACAAAGTGTGAACTATAATGTAAACTATAGACTTAAGTTAGTAACAATGCTTAAATATTGGTTCATCAGTTGTAACAAATGTACCACACTAATGTAAGATGTTAATAGGGGCAACTATGTATGTGTGTGGGGGGGTGGTTATATGGGAATTCAATATGTATTTATTGTAATTTTTCTTTAAATCAAAAATTTCTCTAAAAACAAAGTTTATTATTACAAAAAACATGCTATGGGAAAAAGGCAGAAATGATTCAAAGTCTAGCTCCTCTTATCACCTAAGCCAAGTAAATTTTTCAGTTCCTACCAATGAAACTGAGGGAATCCTTTAGTATCTGTAAATTGCAATTGTTAATTTAGAAAGTCTACAAAGAAATTATTCAAAACACATTATTTTTTAATGAGGTAAAAAATCTGAATTGACTCATTCCTGCTATTTTTCTCTTTCCTTTGGACTTTTTGATGGGTCTCACAATAAGTTATAAATAAATATGTAAAAGTAATCTTGACTTTATTCACATTTTCCCCAAATATAAAAAAAGTGGAAACATAAATCTTATTAGGATTTGAGACCATTTTTTTTTCTTTAAAGAGCTACCATTTTCCTTTATTAAGTGATACATGAATACATATAGACTGAAAATGTGAAACATGTAAATTCTATATTAAAATGGGTTAGTTTTTCTGTGATAAAAATATCAATATCAAGTATCTGGCTAAAATTTTATTTTAATATTTCAAGGCATTACATTACAATAAGACAATTTAATCATTTAGTTAATTAGATTGAAATAATTTTCAAATCATATGCCTTAATTATTTAACAGAATTATTTTAAAACTCTATGTTTTAAAATTATACTTTCTAATCAGATAAAAGTTATTGCAACTTTTTCTCCAAACAGTGCTCCCCAAATTCTTCAATTTAATGAAAAATGAGAAAGAAAACTAAGGAATTAAAATCTAAGAGCAATAAAGAAATGATAAATAAATTTAGAAAATAAATATTGGATTTTATTATTAATTGAAAATTAAAAGAACCTTCTCTTACATGGATTTCACAGACAAGGGCTTTGTAACAGCTTGCTACTTGTTTTATGGTATTAGGACTTAAAGAATTTCAAAATATAAATGTTGGTCTCTAAAACATTTGGGAATAAAGAATAAAAATCTAGGACATATCTAACAGGTCATTGTTAATAATTTTGTTCTGTACAGTGCCAAATTAGTTTTGCATCAAATCCTAAAGGGATTTCCCTGCATTGAAATAATTTTATTTTTGTGGGGATATTTGAATTCCAATACACATAAACCATAGAGCATTAATTAAAGACATTAGTGAAACACTGAGGTTAAAAAAGTGATCAAAATAAAATTTGTTTGGTGATCATCCTTTCAACCATGATGATCGACTGTTCTCGAGATTTTCACAATCTTGTTGACCATTCTGTGGATAACTTGTAAAGCAGACAGAAAAAGGTCTCAGGCTAGTTAACTACTTACTGGACAAAGTGCAATTAATATCATTTATGAAAGAAAATTAGAATTTGGTAGAGAGCAGACAAACATGTAAGGTGGGTTCATGAGGGTTATTGACTTCATCCTGTGAGTGAATCTGTCCCCATGTCCTACAAAGCCCTTTTTGGTAAAACTCTGGTATTATTATTTAGACCTGGATAGGAATTACTGAGATTGTTCCCCTCCCTTTTCTGTTCACTATAGCTTCTCTTTCACTTTCTTACCATGGTTTTCTTCATAGCACTAATCACTCCTCATCATACTATTTATTTTTGGTTCATTTATAAGTCATCACCCCATACCCTACCACTATTATTAGAATAAATACTTAAGATGTAAGGGCCTTTATCTGTTTTGTTCATTCCTGTATTCCCAACACTTCAAATAATGTATGCCACTTTACAGTGTTCAATAAATATTTGTTGAATGATTGAAAAAAATATTACCCAAGGATTCTCTATTAAGAATTAGTAATGCTTCCTCCTTACTTTTCAACCAAATACATTTTCCTTTTTCGCTATTCCAGATGCTCCAGGGCACTTGGCCATATGCATCACCTGACCGTTCCTCTATATACCAGGCATAAAGCTAAATTACTTCCCTCACCTAGGTCTATTGCCACATGCTGGAGCAAGATGCTTCCGAGGACTGTGAGGGTTCAGGCTTCCTGGTTTCCTCTTTTCCTGGGGTTTGCCTCTCTACAGGCTCAGCTACTCTGCTATCTCCACAAGGCCAGTTGTAGACTATCAGGCAGATGGCTTGTTCTTTTCCTGGGGCCTCTGCCATATCTAATCAAGTCTTGTCCATGCTCCTCTGTGTGCTTACTTCCCAGGCTCCAGCATTAAAACTCCAAACTCCCTTCTCTGCCGGGCAGTTTCTCTGTGTATCCTCACCCACCAAGGGGGTGGGGCTGCAATGTCCTACTGACATGGCCCAATCAAAGACTCAAGCATTAATTTAATCAAGTGAGTGAAACCTCTGAATCCAATATAATCTAATATATTGGGAGGGACAGACCAGTTTAGAAATATAATCCAATATCTATTTTTGGAATTTATAAAAAATATCAAATTCCACCCTCTGAATTCCAAAAAGACATTACAATATGCAAAAAACCTTATTTCAGTAACAATACTAAGTAGAAAATCATATCATAATCAGTTTAAAGAAATACCATTTGTCTTGGGGAAATGTCCTGTCTGCTGTAGACCTCTGCAACTTACAAAACCATTTATCTGCTTCCAATACACAAATGGTCAAAGGATAAACATTTTCAGGACCATAAGGAGAAATTGGGAGGGAAACATGAGTTCAGTAGGCCTGCAGGACATACATCATTAGATATCAAAGTCTGAGAGTCATTCTTAAGATGATGGTTTCTTCTCATGGGGACCCATCCTTTGCACAGGCTTGTCCAGTGGCTATTTCCTTGGTTCTACCCTCATCAAGCATCTGGGTGTTGACCAAGCTCTAGATGTTACCCACCAAGAGAACTGGGGTGACTGCAACACTTTACCCAATCTTTGGATTAGAGTGTTAAGCCCCCTAGTACAGTGAAGTGAAGACAACATACTCCCTAACTTTTGGCTTACAGGCTCAACCCACTCAGAGCAATGAGTTGACCACTTGGCCTTCCCTAATCCATGGGAGACAGGTCCACCCCTCTCAGACCTATAGGATAGAGATCTTAACCTCAGTAATGCTTGGTAAATGTGCCCCATCCTTTCTGTAACCTGAGATGGCAAAACTCTCCCCAAACATTGGTTGTGAACATTCACCCTCTTCAAATGCGAGGGCAAACTCACCCTCTCTGTACACATGGGTGGGGTTCTTCTCTTGGCCCAAGGCAATGTCTTAATTCTAGATCTCAGCTTCCATGGTTTTCCTCTTAAAGCTGTTTCTCTTTCAATCTCTCCTTTCCATATCTTTTTAGTCCAAGCTGACAGTGGTTTTGTTCATACAGCTCTCTCAAAAAGCTTGTTGATTTGGCATACAAGAAGCAGGGGTCCAAGCCATCAGACAGTAAGACTTTCCACAAGTCTTTCTGAGATAAATGCACCTTCAATCTTGATTTACAAGTTCCATGTTTAGTTAAGTTCTCAAATGGGGCACTATTGTCTGGAAGCTTGATTTCCAGAGGCTTGGAATTTCCAGAATCAGTTTCTGTTTTCTTTGTGCCCAACGGTTCAGTCCTCAGCTTATCTCTCTCATTTAGCATTTTGCTATAAGCTGCAAGGAGAAGCCAAGCCACATTCTCTGAGTTTAGTTTGAGTTTACTCCCCCAAGGTCCTAGCCTCTCGCCACCCCATTGTTCTCTCTGCAGCGTGCACCCATGCCATCACCACCATGCCCCTTGCCTGCGTCATCCAAGTACCCTTCCCCGGCCCTCCCTCCCAAGCTTGTCTCTCAGTGGTTGAAGACCCCTGGGGAGGGGGCTTACTCATTTTCCTGCCCCCACAGCTGCAACTGGAGCCAGGCATCTACATGCTCCACATCCTCTGAGAGCCTCCACTGGGCCCTGGGCCCCAGCACTCTGCGGGGTGAAGAGCTGCTGGTCTGCTGGACCACTGATCTGATGCTCTACAGGCTCTGCCACCCTTGGTCTTGTTGGTTTCAGGCTGGCAGTGCTGCCCACACCCCCTGCTTTGGAAAGTTCTCCAGCTAAATGCCCAGGCTCACCATTTTCAAATTCTGCTTTCCATAAAACACCAGGAGATAATCTTGCTAAGTTCTCTTCAAATTTAAAACATGGATTGCCTTTCCTCCAGTTTCCAATAATAGTTTCATCATCTACTTCTAAAGCATCATAAAACGTCTCTTTAGCGTTCATATTCCTATTAACAGTCTCTTCAAAGCACTGTAGGTCTTTTGTACCAAGCATCTCAAAATTCCTCCAAAAAATACCAATTACCCTTTATAAAATGGTTCCAGAATTTTGGTAATTCAAAGGCACGACCCCACTCTCCGGTAACAAATTCTGCATTAGTCAGCCAAAGAAGTGTTGATGCAAAATACCAGAAAACTGTTGACTTTTATAAAGGGTATTTATTTGAGGTAGAAGCTTACAGTTACCAAGCCATAAAGCTAAGTTACTTCCCTCACCAAAATCTATTGCCACATGTTGGAGCAAGATGGCTGCTACATCTGTCAATGGTTCAGACTTCCTGGATTCATCTCTTCTTTGGGCTTGCCTCTCTCCAGGCTCTGCTGCTTTGCTATCTCCACAAGGCCAGCTGTAGACTATCAGGTGAATGGCTCCTTTTTCTTTCTGGGGCCTCTGCCATGCCTAATCAAGCCTTCTCTCTGGTCCTCTGTGTGCTTACTTCCCAGGCTCCAGCATTAAAAATCCAAACTCCCTTCTCTACAGTGTGGTTTCTCTGTGTGTCCCTGACCACCAAGGGGGTAGGTATTCAATACCCTACTGACTTAGCCCAATCCAAGCTTTAATCATTATTTAATCAAGTAAAAGTTAAACTTCTGAATCCAATATAATCTAATATGCTTGGAGGGACAGACCAGTTTACAAACATAATCCAATATCTATTTATGGAATTCATAAACAATATCAAACTGCCACAAAGACCTTAAGCAGGGATCATTTTATCATATTGAGACCCTCCCAGCAAACTAAGTTAGATCCTTAGTACTTAATACCTGAATTGCTTGCTAAAATTTCAGTTCTGTTCAAACTTTATCAAGTACTTATAATTTGCAGAGCACTGGACAAAATATTGTTTATTGAGACCCAGATTGTGAGCAGGGTGGGGCTGAAAGTTTCTTAGATATTAGAAAAGACTCAATCTATTTGTGGAGAAACATGCTTACTTTACTAATGAGAGTACAAATCAAGTTCTGATATGTACTATGAAAATGGTATAAACATGTTATTTGGGAAGGTAAAGAAGGAACATCATAATGAACAGAAGAAAGAAGGAATGATTTCTCAAAGGAAGTGTCATTTCAGATTAATTTTTGTATAAGGTGTAAGATAGGGGTCCTCTTTCCTTCTTTTGGCTATGGATATCCAGTTCTCTCAGCACCATTTGAATGCACTGTTCTGCCCGAGCTAGGTGGGTTTGACAGGCTAGTAAAAAAATCACTTTACCACAGATGTGAGAGTCTGTTTCTGAACCATCAATTCAGCTCCATTGGTCCATGTGTCTGTCTTTATGCTTGTACCATGCTGTTTTTACCACTGTAACTAGGTAATATGATTTAAAGTCCGAAAATGAGAGTCCTCCAACTTCCCTTTTCCTTTTTAAGATGTTTTTTTGCTATTTAGGACAACTTACCTTTCCAAATAAATTTGGTAATTGTGTTTTCCATTTATTTAAAAAACAGTGATGTGCCTAATAATTTTTGAACTCTTAGTTTTGCACTATGATACAGCACATGGAATTGTGTAAATTTATTATATAACATTTCTAATTGGCTGATATAGGTGAAAATCATTCTACACACACATGCATCTGTTCAAATGGGAGAAAAATGCTAATTTTGAGTGGGGCCGAGAACATGAAAAGGCTCTTAAGTGGGTTCAAGGTGTCCTGGTATTTGAGCCATAGGCTTAGGAAATCCATGATATTAAGATATCTGGGGAGAGATGTGAAGATGATGATAATATTTATAGAACTCCCATTAGGAGAATCACATCATAGGCCCATATGGTTTTACAGCAAGGCCTTGTTTCTGTGGCAGAGAATTATAAACAATGCAAATAATGATCTTCAATATGCTCAATGAGATGAAGAAAAAATACAGAGAAATAACTAATGGGTATCATCAAAACAAGGAGGGGAAAATATGAGAATGTCAATAAAGAGATTCAAAATTTAAGTATAAAACACACATAACTACTAGAGTTGAAGACCACAGTAACTGAACTACAAAATTCCCAAAATGGTTTCAACAGCAGATTGGAGCTGGCAAAAGAAACAATCAGTGAACTCAAAGACAAGGTAATTAAAATTAGGCTGGAGAGCAGAAATAAACAGAATTACAATGAGCAAAAAAAACTAAGTTCTCTGTGGAACACCTTCAAGCATGCCAATATATGCATTATGGGTATCCCAGAAGGAAAAGAAAGTGAAAAAAGGGCAAAATAAATATTCAAAGAAATAATTACAGGAATTTCTCAGCTGTAGAAACAGACATGAATATGCACAGCCAAGAAGCCCAGAAAACACCAAATAATATAAAACTGAAGATAAATATGACCTAACACATGGTGGTAAAACTGTTGAATGTAAAGGACAAGGAGGGTGATCTGAAACCTGAAAGAAAAGCAATGTGTGATGTACAAGGGGATACCAAAGATTAAGTCATAATTAGCATCAGAATCCATACAAGTAAGTATGTAATGAGTTGAAATATTTAAGCAGCTGAGAGAAAACAATTGACAACCAAGAGTATTCTATTAATATTTGGTGAGTTGTTCTTTCAAAAATGAGGGAGAAGAATTGTGGAAGATGGTGTCAGACTAACAGGCAGGCTCAATGCTCTCACAAAAACAACAAAGAAAAAGCCAAAAGCTCTTTTGGGGTCAGCAGACCAGGAGCATGTTACACAGCTCCTAGGAGGGTCAGGGGCAGAGAGATGAAGAACCCAAAACAACAAACATGAGTTACCAAGCCCACGTCGTGGCTGAGAAGGACTCCCCTACCCTCAAGACATTAAGCTGGGGTAAAACCCCTGGCTCACTGCAGCTGAGAGGGGACTAGACATCTTCTTCCCTGTCACCTGTTTCAAGGGAAAAGGGAGGGGGATTTCAGGGCTGTACTCTAGTGAATCCAGACAGCAGAATCTGCTTTGAATCTCTACTCTGGGGAATCAACACAGGAACACAGGAATACGGAGACTGAAACACCTCTGTGGAAATTAAAGAAGACTTAAATAAATGAAAGGATATTCCATGTTCACAGATTGGAAGATGAAATATTGTTAAGATATCAAATTTATCCAAAGTGATTTATAGAATCAATGCATTCTCAGTCAAAATTGTAAGGGTCTTTTTTTGCAAAAATAGAAAAATCAATCATTCAATTTATATGGAAACATATAACTATAAATATAAATATGGATATAGATATATAGGTATAAATATAAATGGCCCTGAATAGCCAAAGCTATCTTGAAAAAGAATAACAAGGTTGGATGACCCACACTTTGCGATCTTAAAACCTATCACAAAGCCACAGTAAATAAAATAACATGGTATGGCACAAAGACAGAAATATAGAACAATGGAATAGAATTGAGAGCTCAGAAATCAACCCTCTTGTTTACCGCCAATTGATTCTTGACAAAGGTGCAAAGACAAATCAATTGGGAAAGAACAATCTCTTCAACAAATGGTACTAGATAAACTGGATGTTCATATGCAAAATAATGGAAGTTGCTCCCTACCTCATACCATTTACAAAAATCAACTCAAAATGGATCAAAATCCTAACTACAAAAGCCATAACTATTAAACTAATAGAAGAAAATGTAGAGAAGCATCTTCAGAACCTTGCTTAGGCAATGGTTTCTTAGATTATACATCCAAAGCATAGGTAACAAAAGAAATATAAATAAATGGACGTCATCAAAATTAAAAAAAAAAAAATTCGTGCATCAAATGACTTTATATAAACAGAAACAGATAACGGAAACATTGGGATAAAATAATGGAAACTTACCTGTTAGAGAATATATAAAGAAAGCCTGCACCTCAACAGCAGCAGACAAATCCTGTTGCAATAGCGAACTAAGCCTGCACCCTTGCACTCGCCAAGAAGAGAATGTGGGGAGGCGCCCCACCAGCCGATCCAGCCTCGGGATGCGGACGCAGGGACCAGGAGTGGCTACCACTGCCAACACTGCTGCGCTGGCCCCCAGACTCTGCGCGCAAGCGGTAGGAGCCGCGCCGTAGCGCCAGAGGCGCAGCTGACGCGCGCCAGCCGTAATCCCACATAAAAGCGCAGGCCGAATCACCAGGCCAGGGGAGTACCGGCGAGAAGAACAAAGCGCCGGGATGGGGACTGCTGGCGGTTCTCCGGCTGAAATTGGCGCCGGGGCTTTAGGTTGGGCGGGCCTCGGCGGGCGAGTCCGCGAGTTAAGGGCGCGCGGAGCTGCAGGAGCCCGGCGGCTGCGGTAGCCTCGCCCGGGTGGCGGAACCATTGTTGCGTGGAGGATCGCGGCCAGCGCGCCTCGCTCCGCGTGCTGCTAGGGCTTGTGCTGGGCTTCGTGCTGGCCTTACGTCTTGGCTTTCTTCGTCCCTCGAACTGAAGCCAGCCAGCCGGCAGCGCTCAGCGAAGCCCGTGGGGGTTGCTGGCATGTGATGGGGATGGTTTCCCAGGCCCGCGGCCGGCCCGGTGGAGCGTGTGCAGCTCTGTCTGCAGGGCCTGGTCAGATGGCGACCCGGGCGACGAGAATTTTCTTTTTGTGGGAGTCATGACCGTCCAGAAAAACCTGCAGACCAGCCCAGGCCGCTTTCAGGACATGCTCAGAGGCAATTCCTGGGAGAGTTGAATTATTTTCCAATGAGGGCTCAGACACCTTCATACCCATCCCATCTGGAGGTTTTCTGGGGTGCAGTGTCTGTGGTCTTATGAGATGCAGCAGTTTTTATTTAATGAGAATTATGAACTGAACAAAAAAGGTTACTTTAGAGATCTCCATAACAGTAAATTCACTGAGCCATCACATTACAGCCCAACAAAAACCCACCCTACTAGTACCTACATCACAGGTATATGCTTGGTGGCAAAATAGCAGAACTTCCTCATTGCACAATACAGCTCCAAGTAGAAATTGTCCTGAGGAGCAAATGCAGTCACACCGAGATTGTAAAGAAAATATGCAGCTGGTAATTCCTCCTTTTACAATGTTTCAGCCCTGTCAATGAGGAGATTTTAGAATGGAAGTATCTTACTGGAATATTTGTAGTCAGCTGCTGATGGCCAGCCCTCTTGAAGGGGGATGGTCTCTGCCCAGAGAGAAGCCTTGGATAACAGTTGTCATACAGGTGTGAAAATGATCATTGCCAACGACAAGGCCAGAGGGTGCATCATTTATTTTTAGGCGATACAGTACAGCTCTGTTGGCGTTAGCCCCATGTATGGGGCTGAATACATCCTAGACCTGCTGCTCTTCTATAAAAAAGCACAAAGGCAAGAAGATGATGATTCCCATGAGAAGACATGCATATATAAAGCAGACCTTTGGCACGATCCAGTTTGTGGAACAGGAGGAACTGCATGCAAGGAACTGACCAGAAAAATTAACCAAGAATATGGATCTTTGTACGTTCTCTCAAATTCCCTGAAAAAGCTTGTTTCATTCCAGCTCCCTGAGTCAAAAGATGATAACAAAGAACCCAAAGATAAGAAGATAAATATGTTGATTCTTTTAGACGTTTTGGTATATGTTTCTGAGATTTGTGGGAAACATTAATAGACATGTCTTTTTCCAAATCAGAATGTCAAGTTGTTCTGCTTTTCAGTTCAGACTTCAACCCTGACAAGGCTAAGCAAATCAAAATAAGGAGAGATTATCACATTAAATATTCTAAAGCCGATATGCAGATTTTGTCAGTGTCTGGAGGATTTTCCAAAGAGTTAGCCCTTAAAAGTAAGATCTCCCAAGTTTAATAATGAATGCATACACTTTTTTCTGTGACGTTGACCTCGTGTTTTACTACAGAATTCCTTCAATGATATGGCACAAATAAGGTTCTGGGCCAGCAAATGTATTTCCCAATCATCTTTAGCCATTACGATCCAAAGATTGTTTATAGTGGGAAGGTCACAGTAACAACCATTTTGCCTTTATTGAAAAAAAAAAAAAAAGGCTTCTGTAGAAACCATGAATTTGTCATCACTTGTATTTATAAGGGAGATCTTCTCTGAGTAGCCAGCTTTGATGTTTCCAACTAAGGCTGGGGGCTTGAGGATGTGAGTATTTTCAACAAAGTTATACAGGCAGATTTGAAGACATTTGGAAGCCAACAAGTAAGAGTAGTCCATGTCTACCACCTTGTCTTCTGTAACTAGAATCTTGACCCCAAACAGTACAATAAGCACTTGGGGTCCAAAGCAGTCACATATGGGTCCACACAGCAATTGACTGAAATGTGGCTAGAAAAGAATGATCCAAGTAAAAGCAGGAATGACAAGAGCTTAGTAAGGACAGCCTAATGTCCAGCTCTGCTGGAAAAGACATTTTCAATTATCTAATTCCTTTTTTTAAATTTTTTGTATGACAGGTTTTTGAAGTCCATACAATGATGTATTTTACACATGATTTTCTTACAAGGACTCCTCTAAGATTAAGACTGAGCTTTTTGAACAAAAATGTGATCAATGTTTGCCTTTGAATGCATCTTTGCTGATTGTTATGTAGCAGACCTGCTTAAGCATTTTGCAATGTACCTGATGAACAAAACTTTTTTTTTTACATTTCCTTGTCAAACTCTTTTGCTATAGTCCTACAGCAGAAAACGTTGGCTGGCCCTGCAAAGGATTATCATAACAGAACATTGTCACTCTAGCAAATGTTCCATTGACTGTTTGTCTCCCTTTTGTCTTTTTTACAGCGATTTTTATTTTTTTTTAAAGCCATTTAGTATTTCACTTGTAAAATTAGGAAATGTAGTCATGGTTGTAGCATCATCTTAGGAGAGCCATCCGAAGTTGATTGCTTCCCCTAAACTGTGCTATCTGTGGTAGGATTAAAGTGAGGGAACGAGGAAAGCAAAATGTGTGTGACTCTTCTAATTGTACAGACTAGCTGTCAGTGGTTTGGCCTAAATGGACTTGACAGTAAAGTTCAAAAAGGATTTGGAATTTTCTCTCTTCCTGATAATTTTTTTAAAAAGATAAAATGATTAATACTTAGAATGGAAAGAATAATTATTGTAATCTATTGTGTGAAAGATTGAAAAAAAAAACCTGGTGAAAACATTGGGGAAAAACTTTTGCCTGGTTTTGTTTACTTCATCCTTTCTTTCTGTGTTATGTTGATGGAGATAATTATTTCATTCTTTAATTACTATTTTGTTTTCTCCTTTGTATCTGGTGTAACCTTAATCTATTTAATATCCATTGTTTTGAGCTCTTCCATACCTGGAGTACCTATTAGTTATTACTATTTATGTCTATCAGGAGTGAGCTCTAATTGTTTAGTATGTTTTATTTTCAGTAAACGGATATCCAAAGATTTCTTTTTGAAAACACCCCCTCTCTCAACTTTTACATTCCTGATTTACTAAATATTAAGTGTTCTTTAACAATTTTGTTTTTCACAGGTTTGGGAAGAAAAAGTAAATGAATGAATCTGACATTATATAAGAAAATTTGTTCAAAACTCACAGCAAATGTGACTTAATGATTTTTTCATTTAGATTTCAAACAAAGGTAGGATTGTTATTTTAATATACTTCATTGGAGATCTGCTTATTTGTAAATGGCCTATTGCTCATTTGAAAAGATAACCAGTGAACAATACTTTTCTATTATAAAAAAATTGGGCAAAGACCTGAATAGACATTTCTCCAAAGAAGATATACAAATGTCTAAAAAGCACATGAAAAGATGCCCAACATCATTAGCCATTAGGCAAATGCAAATCAAAACCACAATGAGATACTGTGGTGGTCTGAAGCTGTATGTACCCCAGGAAAACATGTCCTTAAATTTAATCCATTCCTTTGGGGGTAGAGATATTCCATTGTAAGTAGGCTGTTTTAGTGAGGCTAGTTCTGTTAATGTGTGTCACACCCCAAGTAGTATGGGTCTTAATCTTATTATTGGAGTCCATTTTAAATGGAATGAAATTCAGACACAGAGATAGAAAGGCATAGGAAGCAGGAAGCTGTATCAATGGATCCTGGAAGAGAAGGAGGGGATCAGGAGATGCTGCCATTTTCCTTGCCAAGTGACAGAGGAGTGAAGGATTCCTGGCAGCCATTCCCAGAAGGCCATAGTCTTCGGTGAAAAAAAAAAAAATTGATATACCTTTATTTAGACTGACTTTTATCAATACTGTAAGCTAATCAATTCTTATTTTTTTAAGCCAACCCATTCCATGGTATCTGCTTGAGCAGCCTAAGAAGCTAAAACAGATACCATTTCACACACAAGAAAATGGGTAGTATTTTTTTTTTTTAATGGAAAATCAAAAGGGTTGGAAAGGATGTGGAGAAACACTTGTTCATTGCTGGTAGGAATGTAAAATTATGCAGCTGCTATGGAAGACGGGCAATTGCTCAGAAAGTTAAATATAGACTTGCCAAATAAATTGGCAACCCCACTTCTAGGTATATACACCAAAAAATTAAAAGCAGAAGCTCGGATATATATTTGCATGGCATTTAAAATAACTGCCAGAAGATAGAAGTAACCCAAGCGTTCATCAACCAATGAATGGATAAACAAAATATGGGATGTAAACACAATGGAATATTATGCAGCCATAAAAGGGAATGAATTTCTGATACTTGTTATAACATGTATGAACCTTGAAGACATTATGTTAAGTGAAATAAGCCAGACACAGAAGGATAAATATTGTATGAGCTCTTTGATATGAAATAACTAAAATAAGTAATCATAGACTAATAGTCTAGTATATAGATTAGATGGGGATTGAATGGGGGTTGGGAATAGGGAATTAATGTTTAAATTTTACAGAGTTTCTAGTTGGTATGATGGAAAAGTTTTGTTATTGGATGGTATGATGGTAACACAACATTGTGAACATAATAACACTGAATTATTTGAATGTAGTGAAGAGGAGAAATTTTAATATGTGTATATGTTAAAAGAGTACATTTTTTTAAAAGTCCATGTGACTGTACAATGCAAACTTTGAACTCTAAGGTAAACCATTGACTATAGGTAATAGTATAAATATAAAAGTGTGCTTTCATCAATTGTCACAAATGCTCTACACTAATGCATGCTGTTAACAGTAGTGTGGTATATGTGAAAACTGTATTTTATGCATGATTTTCTGTAAACCCACAATTTTTTTAATGAGAAAATATTGCAGACCAATTTCCTTTATGAATATATATTTGCAAAATTCCTCAAAAATACTAGGATACCAAATTCAACAACACTTAAAAAGTTTTATACACAATGAACCAAATAGTATTTATTCCAGGAGTGGAAATCTTGTTCAACATAAGACAATATGTATTATACACCACATAAACAGAACTAAGGGAAAAATCACATGATCATCTTAACTGACACAGAAAAGACGTTTGAGAAAATCTAATTACATGCTACAATTAAAACACTGAGAAAGTTAGGATTAGAAGGGTACTTCAACATGATTAAAACTATTCATAAAAATTAAAAAAAAAAACACAGTTAACTTAATGCTCAATGTTAAAAGACTGAAAGCATTCCTCCTAAATCAGGAAAAAGAGGAGAAAGCCCAATTTCATCACTTCTTTTAAATACTAGAAGTTTTAGCCAACCCAGTGTGAAAGAAAAAGAAATAAATTCATCCAAATTGGAAAAAAAGTAAAATTATCTCCACTCACACGCAACATGATCCTTTATATAAGAAATACTCAAAGAATTTACAAGAAGTCTATTAAGCTGATTTTTAAAAAGTCAGCTAAATTAGCAGATACAAAATAATTACACAATGAGGAAACAATAGGAACAAACACTGTAGCAGTTTGGTTATTGTTAATGAATTCCAGAAATAGATATTGGATTGTTTGTAAACTGGTCTGTTACTCTGGGCATATTAGGATTGTATTGAATTCAGAGGTTTCACTTTAACTTGATTGGATATTGATTAGAGCTTTGATCAGGCCACATCAGTAGAACATTGAGTCCCCAATCCCTTGGTTGGTGGGGATCCACAGAGAAAATGACACGGCAGAGGAGAGAGTTGGAGTTTTGATGCTGGAGCCCTGGGGAGTAAAACATAGGAGAAGAGAACGGAGGAAGAGAGACAGTCGATTAGACAGGACCCTGTGGCCCTGGGAAGAGAGATGAGCCATCCATCTGATAGTTTGCAACTGCAGAGACCAGAGCCCTGAGCAGCTCATCCCAGAGAGACCTGAGCTCCAGTAGAGAGATGAGACTTATCCCACCCTACCACTGATACTGGAAGCTGGGATCACAGAGACTTAGGACCTGTTTAGCGACTGACAGCCATCTTGTTTCAACACATGGCAACAGACTTTTGGGGGGAAGTAATTTACTCTTTATGGCCTTGTAACTGTAAACTTCTACCCCAAATAGATACCATTTATAAAAACCAATGTATTTCTGGCATTGTGTATCAGCACCCCTTTGGCTGACTAATACAGAATTCTCACCAGGAAAAATATACAGATGACAAATAAGCATAATATGAAATAAGAGACAAATCTTAATAATTTAGAAAGAGTGATGGTTTGTTTCTAAAGGAGAAAAATTTCAAATTGGTAAATGCTCAAGGCTGAGACGAAATTGCTCCACTTTCTCCCAAGAAAGAGGCAGTAAATAAAATGAGACTCCACAAAGAAAAGCATGATTTGTAAGGGCAAGATATAATGAGGTCAACAACTGTGGGCATATGTGGTGGAGAGAGAAAAAGGCACATTGTTGAATCATAGCAAAAATATATATGGTCATTTATTGCATAATTCTTTAAACTTTTCTGTACATTTATGATTTTTCAAAACAAATTTGTGGAAAAATGTCATCAATCAACATCTCTCTTGAATCTTTGCCACATATCTGTGCACAAAGAACCTTAGCATCATGAAAGAGATTTCCTACCATGCTATTTCACTTCTTCTTGCTATACATACAATGGCTTAGTGTTTGAGAAAATATATCCTTGGTCTGAATGGCCTGGGTTGAATCCTGAGCTCCATCTTAGTATTTCTCTGTGCAAAAAGGACACCTCTCTGACTCTGACCCCCCCACCCACCCACCCCAACTCAGTGTTATTGGAAAGTAAAATATGGTAATAAATTTAAAAGACTCAACATATATGATATAATATCAAAATAGAAACAACTGAGAAATTATTTGTAACATACAAGATGTTAAGGATTACTTTAAATTAAAATATAATAGAGGTTGGTGGGCCACACTTGTGGGAGATGTTTGTGTGGGATGTGGTGGGAGATGTGGGAGGTGGGCAACATGGGAATCCCAGTGGGTTCCGTGTAATATTTTAGGTAATCTAAGCACCTCTTAAAATATATGTGTATATATATATATATATATATATATATATATATATATATATATATAACATTTTTGTAAGCAAATACACATATATGCACATATATTTATATATCATTATGCAAATGTTTGTATGTATTGTGAGAATTTTGATTTTTACCCATAATAAAAAAAAAAAAAAAAAGATCTTACTTACAATGGGTTTAGATCCATATCAATGGATTAGATTAAAGAACATATTTTTCTGGGGTACATAGAGCTTCAAAAATACAACACTCCACCCCTCCACCCTCAGGACACACAAAGATATGTTCTTTCTATATACAAAATACACCCATTCCATCAAAATATCCCAAAAGCCTTAAGTCATTTCAGTAACAATGCTAAGCACAAAGTCTCATAAAAATTGGTTATAGCTGCTAAATAAACAAATAAATAAATATGCAAGAATAGCCAGAAATAGTAGCTATGTACAGCAGGGGAAGCATAGAGAGATCAAGGGATGAAGAATTTTCTTATTAGTTACTTTTTATTATTACTATTATTATTATTGAAGTAATGAAAATGCTCTAATGATGATTGAAGTGATGAATGCTCAACTGTGATTATACTAAATACCATTGATTGTACACTTAGGATGAATTGTATGCTTTATTAATATGTATCAATAAAATTGATTTGTTTTTTCAAAAAAAAAAATAAAGTCTATTATAAAGAAACAGAATAAAAATATATATATAATAGAAATATTCAAGAGAAAATGAGTATAAATGTATTAGATGATATTCATTTAGTTGCAAATAAAACACATTTCTAGACAGGTTTAAATAGTAAGAAAATCTCCCGAATTATAAAACCACAAGGGATGTTTTACTACAGTGCCTTTGGTGCTGTTTCTCAGTGTTTCCCGCAGTTATATCCTCCATTGTGTGTTGACATCATCCTCAGACTGGCTTTACCCTTGATGGTCAAATGGATGAAGGCCATGCTAGAGTTCACATCCACACTCAATGCATTTAGAGGTAGAAAGACAAGATTTTTCATGGATTTCTTTTAAAATAAAGCAAACATATTTATCATAAGCTTCTAGAAAATCAATTTTTTATCTCATTGGATCCAAAATATATATATGCTTATCTCTCAACAAACTTTTATTCATTGTTGATATGTTTTGGGGGCTGGGATGCAGATATATGCAAACAAAATCATGGTGACTTAGAAAAGGGAAAGGGGAATCAATGGATGTAAGTCTTACAAATAACAATCCTCACCAAATAGAGGGTGAAATCAGAGGCACAACATCCATCTAATCAGAGAGTCTCAAAATGTTTGGGTCTTTGGACTCCTTTATGCTTTTAAAATTATTTAGAACCTATTAAAAAGCTTGTTTATGGTATTTTATCTATCTGTATTACTTTTTTCAGAAATTAAAAGTGAAGAATTAAAAATATTTATTTATTAATTAATTCAAAAATAAAAAACCTATTACATGTTATCTTTAATAACTGTATTAAAATTTTATTGAAGCTGGTGAGAGATGCATGGAGATTTGCTTTGTCTATATTTGTCACATCCATAAAAAAGTTAATGGACAAGGTAAAACAAAACACAAAGAATTAAGATCTTAATAGTCAAACATAGTCTTAGGACAGGACATAGAAGAAACTTTTCTTTACTGATATTTTTTAATATAATTTTTTCCTTTATAAAATACAGAGTTCTCATATACCACCCAATTGTCAACTGCTTGTTTTTGGTGTGGTGCATATGTTACAATTGATGAAAGCACATTTTCATAATTGAACTACTATCTATATTCCATGATTTAACTTAGGATTCACACTTTGTTACTTTATTTTTTATTTTTATTTGAGAAGTTGTGACTTCACAAAATAATCATAAATTTCATACAGGATTCCCTTGCATTGCCCCACCATCAACATCTTACATTTGACATGTTTGTTACAAATGATGAAAGTACATAGTCATATTTCTGCTGTGTATAGTCCATTGCTTATATTTGGTGTATTTTTCACATGAACCATCCTATTAGTAACACCATGTATTAGTATTGTATATTTGTTACAGTCCATGAGAGAATGTTCTTATATTTATGCAACAGTCCATCATTCACCACAGGGTTCGCTGGGTTAAATATTCCCCTGCTTTGTACAATCCACCCAAAGTGTACACTCAGTGACTCTCAGTTCATCACAGACTTGTGCTGTCATCAGCTTGGTCCATTTCACATGTTTTCATTACTCCAAAATGAAAAATCCTTACAACTTTATGTCCCCTCATTACTGACCCTTAGTACTGATATGTACCTTCTTTGTGATTGCTGTAAAAATATTACATATTACTCATAATCATAGTCTATATGTTACATTAGTTATATTGTCCCTATGTATCGCCATATTCTTAATACCTTCTAATAGAGGAACATTCTTGTATTTGTACTATTAACCACAATCATCATCTACCACTGAAATCACTATGTTATGCAGTCCCTGGATTATTCTCTAGCTTTTTTTCAATTGAAATTAACCTCCATAGACTACCCCTTTCAGCCAAATCACATTTATAAAAACAAAGTGTTGATTATACTCATAATAATGTGTTACAATCAACTCTAACCATTTCCCCACATTTACAATCCCCCTCATTAAACATTCTACATACATTCAGCATTGGCTCCTACTTTTCAACCTACTTTCTATCTCCTAGTAAACCTATACTGTATAATTTAACTCCATGAGCTTATTCATTGTACTTGGTTCATATTAGTGATACTATACAATATTTATCTTTTTGTGTCTGGCTTATTTCACTGAACATAATGTCCTCAAGGTTCACTCATGTTGTCATATGCATCCCAAGTTTATTTCTTCTTACAGCTGAATAGTAATCCATCATATATACACAGACACACACACACACATACATATATATAATTTGTTTATCCATTCATCAATTGACAGTCACTTGATTTGTTTCCATCTTTTAGCAATTGTGAATAATGCCACTATGAATGTTGATTGCAAATGTCTGTTTATGCCCTTGCTTTAAGTTCCTTTGAATATACTACTAGTTGTGTGGTTGCAGATATTATCGCAATTCTATATTTAACTTCCTGAGGAGCCATGAAACTGTCCTTCACAGAGCTTGCACCATTTTACATTCCTACCAACAGTCAAGGAGAGTTCCCATTTCTCCAAATCCTCCCCAGCACTTGTAGTTTTCCACCTTTTAAACAATGGCCATTCTGTAAGGCATGAAATGAAATCTCATTGTAGTGTTGATCTTCTTTTCTCTAATAGCTAGTGTTGTTGATCACCTTTTCATATGCTCTTTGTCCATTGTATTTCTTCTTTTGAAAAATTTCTATTCTATTCTTTTGCCATTTTTAATAGGGTTGATTTTTTTTTTTAAATCCTTGCGTTGTATGATCTCTTTTTTTTTTTATTTTATTTTATTTTACTTTATTTTATTTTTTTTTTTTATTATGGGTAAAAATCAAAATTCTCACAATACATACAAACATTTGTAAAATGATATATAAATATATATGCATATATGTGTATTTGCTTACAAAAATGTTATTTATATATATATATATACATATATTTTAAGAGGTGCTTAGATTACCTAAAATATTACACGGAACCCACTGGGATTCCCATGTTGCCCACCTCCCACACCTCCCACCACATCCCACACAAACATCTCCCACAGTGTGGCCCTTTATATAACATGGAAATCAAACCCCTATTGGATATGTGGTTTCCTGAAAAAATTTTCCCAATGACTAGGCTGCCTTTTTTCCTTCTTAACCTGTCATTTAAAGCACAAAAGAGTTTAATTTTGAGGAGGTCATGTTTATTTATTTTTTCTTTTATTGCTGGTGTTGTTTTTGGAGTAAGGTTTGAAAAACCACCACCTACCACAAAATCTTGAAGATATTGCCCTACATTGTCATCTAGGAGTTTTATGGTTCTAGCTTTTATATTTAGGTCCTTGATCCATTTTGAGTTGATTTTTCTATAAGGTGTGAGATAGGGGGCATCCTTCTTTCTTTTTGCTATGAATATCCAGTTCTCCTAGCACCATTTCTTGAGTAGACTGTTCTGACCCAGCTGGGTGTGTTTGATAGCCTTGTCAAAAATTACTTGAATGTAGATGTGAAGGATCTATTTCTGAATTCTCAGTTCAGTTCTATTGGTCAATATGTCTATTTGTATGCCAATACCAACAACTTTTTTGCCCTCTTCTTTTGTTTTTGTCAGAGAGTTGAGCCCCGCTCTAATACTCTGATGCCATATTCCCAGAGGTCTATTGTTTAATTTTTAATATTATTCTTTACAATCCTTGGATTGACTTCTGGACAATATTTTTCTTCTTTGATCCTTGAACTAATTTGATGCTTATTTTAATTACTGCATATTCATCAACATTTTGATTTCTGATGTTTAAATCAGTCTTTTTCAATAATTTCTTGGTTTATCTAACTGACAAATTTTAGAATTGTTTACCTAGTTCTTAATAAATCCTCTCTGATATTTTTATGTAATTACATCAAACTCTCACTTAACTTATGATAAACATTTGACTAACAGTAGACACATATTTTATATCATTAAACAGTTTCATACCAGAATGATTCAATAATTAAAGGTGAAAATTGTAAGTATCTGAAAATATGAATGAATATTTTACCTTCTTTAAAATGTGTTTATATCTATACACCCCCTCTTCTTTCAGGGTCTTCTTAAGGGTCACTTTTCTGCATTATGTGAATTATTCTGGTTAATCTCTTTGATTTATAGTATATCTTTCCAATCAAATGCCAGATCACATCTCTAAAATTACATACTACTCTGCTGAGAGGAAGACTTCGATGTTTGATGCTTCTAAAATAAAAAAAAAATTAAAAAAAAGCTTTCTTAGGGTACATTTCTTAGGGTAGATTAAGATTTTAAGTAATCTGCTCCCAGGAGCAGCTATGCCAGCTTTCTCACCCATTGTGCTGTTCCCTAATTCACACCCCAAGGGTCAAAGTTATTGCCATAAACTTGGTTTTGGGGCTCATGCTATTATTCCCATTTATCCCCAAATATCAAAATATTTCCCTTATTTAAGGCATATTTACTTCTAATTCCATTATACCTAAATACCCCATCATCTGAACTCCCAAGCATGTTCTATAAACCAGAACAATCTAGGATTGTGTGTATACAGTCTGCATTACTTCCTATTCATATGTTTTTCAATATATTTCTTATATTGCAAACATTTTGAGATTAACTCTGATTTAAGCTACTGTGACTGCTGCTGAAAAATGCATGGAGGAAAGGCAGTAATGATCCAAATTCCAACCCTACTCAAAGGGTGACCTAGATAAACTTGGGTAAACTACTAAATATTTCCTAGTAAGAGTTTTAGTCTGAAAAAACATGAAAAATAATACCAAATTTAGGCATAGGCAGTATATGTGAAAGTTCTAGTTTAATGCCTAGGAGATAGTAAGGTCTGTGTAAGTTATTTTTTCTTTCATATTGCACTTTTAAGTGATCAATAAATATTTTTTTCAGATACTTGCACAGCAACTCCCTCTTTATGCTAATGATATGAATATAATGATTTATACTGAAAACAGTACAGGTTAATGATATTCCTAATAACAAACAAGACAAGGACATCAGGGGACCAAAAATTTGACTTAATTGATATATTCAGGAATTGTAGTGTCATACTTCATCAATAACTAAAAAACTACCTCAAAAACATTCAAATCCATAGGGATTTCATTATGTGACATCATTTTCAAAAACAGAGTGAAAAACCCCCCTTACAAAGATACTCTATTTCAGACAGCTGAGAAGATTAAAAACTGAGAGAAGAGATGAAAATGTTCTTAATTTCAGAATACATTTTCTGTGTGAATCTATATTCAATCATTATCTCTAGAAAAAAAAAAACAAAGACAATCAAATTCAAAAGCAGTTTTTATCTGAAAGATGATGTTGGCTTAGAAGGGATAAATATATGAGAACTTGGATTTCAGTTTCAAAGATTAAGGATTCCATATATTTACCAAAAATGTTATATTTATATACTGTGATTTCTTTTAGTATTTGTTGAATTTATTGAACATTGAAATTAATTAAACTCTGACAGAATATGTGAATTCAGGAGTAGTCATTTAATGGTACTTGATGGATTCAATTACCTTAGATTTTGAAACACGTCTCAGTGGAAACGGTTCTTTCTCAATGTATGTATTTGTTCAATGATTACCTGACTTTCACATCATCTAAATTTAATGATTTAATATTTTACAAACAAAATGGCCAATTTACATTTTCTCAATATCTCTTGCCTTTGTAAAAATTATCATATTAAAATGTGTTTGCAGAAGTGACTGATAATTATTTCAGAATGTTCTGAGACTTATTCTTCATAATTCTTTTTAAAGCACTTATTACTTCCTTATTTCTTAGACTATAAATAAAAGGGTTTAATAAAGGAATTACTTGAGTATAAAAAACAGCAACAGCTATATCTTTATCTTCTTCTTTAACTGAACTTGGTTGAATATACACAAAAATTAGAGACCCATAGAATATTGAGACAGAGAGAAAATGGGATGCACAAGTAGATAAGGCTTTGCCTCTTCCTGCTTTGGATTTCATTTTGAAAACAGTGAAAAGGATGTAAATATAAGAAATAAGGACAGTGATATTAGTAAAAATTTGAATTGAACCTGCAAAGATGTGTAACATCAGTTCATTGATATAGGGGTCAGCACAAGAAATACTGAACAATGGAAACAAATCACAATAAAAGTGATTAATGTAATAAGATACACAGAAGGTTAGCCTAAATAGAAAACCCACTTGAATCATGGCATGCATATTTCCACCTATGTAAGCCCCTGCAGTTATCTGAACACAGAGTTTCTTTGACATCCTGGTATGGTATTGCAATGGGCTGCATATTGCCACATACCGGTCATAGGCCATTGCTGCAAGAAGAAAGCAATCTGTAGTTTCAGAGAAGCAGAAAAAATAAAATTGTGCCATGCATTCATAGAGGGAAATCAGATTGTCTTCTGAAAAGAAGTTCTCTAACATCTTGGGAGTAACAGCACAGGAACAGCAGGAATCCATCAAAGCCAGGTTTCCCAGAAAGATGTACATTGGAGTGTGAAGATGACGGTCCATATAGATCAAGGCCACCAAACCAAGATTCCCCACCATGGTGATCATATAGATGATAAAGAAGACAACAAACAGAATGATCTTCTGCTCTGGATCATCACTAAATCCTTTGAGGATAAATTCAGTTATCACAGAGTGGTTACCTTCTGTCATCTTTACTTTCTTTGTTGAAATAGAAATAATAGAGAAATATGATTATAATTTAGACTATAATAATTTCCCTTCAAATCTCCTTTTATACAACAGTCAGAGGAGTTTCTTCAATCATCTTCTATTGTCTTTCTAATGCAGTTACACATATTCTAGGAGATTGTATCTCCTAAAGTTTAGCTCTATGACTTCAAGGCATTTGGTCAGGATTTTTAGGAATATTTTGATAATTACAAAGTGAATTCTTAGAGTACTAAGTTTTGTGTATCAATTTATGCAAGGATAGTGCACAAATATAGGATACCCATATGTGGTGCAGTATTTTCAAGTAATCTCTATGTCAGATTTTGTATTGAATATCCTTATTGTATCCTTAAAACAATTATTAAGAACGTATGTGGCTCAAGTGGTTGAATGACTGCTTCCCACATGGGAGGTCCTGGGTTCAGTTCCCGGTGCCTCCTAAAAAAACAAAAACAAACAACAAGCAAAACAAATAAAAAACCAACTCAGGGGAGTCCATGTGGCTCAGTGGTTGAGTGTCAGCTTCCCACATGCTTGGTCCAGGGTTCAATCCCCAGCCACCAGTATCAACAAAAACCCCAAAACAAACAAACAAAAAAACCCACAAAAACAATTAGCCTGTCCATGTATATTTTCTACAGTTAAACATTTTTGTATACTATTCCTTTGGAATTATGTTTGAAAATGCTGCACAATAGATGTTTTAATTTATATATTATAGGAAGGGTTGAAAGATTACCAATTATGAAGGACTGTTCATCTTTAATGAATCATACCTGGAAACTCAAGAAATATATATCCATATATTTAATAAATAATTTGTATATATCACCTTCACATTTACATCAACTCATTCTTTTTTTATAATATATATTTTTTAATTTTTAAAAAGATACTTAGATTACATAAATGTTACACAAAAAATATAGGGATTCCCATATGCCCCACTCCCCATACCTCCCACACCCTCCCACATAAACATCCTTCATTAGTGTGGCACATTCATTGCAATTGATAAACGCATCCTGGGGCTTTGCCATTAAGCATGGACCATAGTTGACATTGTAGCCTACACTCTCTCCAACACAGTTCTCCATATTATGTGATGATATAAAATGGCCTATATCTGTCATAGCAATGTCATTCAGGATGATTCCCAAGTCCCGAAAAAAAAAACCCGGATTAAAAAAGTTATTAACCCATTCTTGAACCTATGCTTACCTTTCAGAACAATTTCTCTAAGACTACTTTCAACAAAATATCATTTTCCTCCATTTATCTGAATACATCCATTTTTTAAAAATTTAAGCTTTTCTTGATATCTAATATTATCAGGCTTTTGACCAAAACCTCGTACTATGAAAAATTATAAGATTTTAAAATACCCATCTTTTTTCCTGCCCAGCATGTTCCATAGAGATTCCTCCTAATATTTTTAACTTATCACATAAGAGCTCCCTCTTACTTGGTTACTCATTTAACCTCACCTTCCCTTGATCATTGTAAGATCTATTTATCCTTAATGGAGACCAGTGAAAATAGCTTCCTGATATTAACAGAAGCAACAGACTCTTACCAGAAAAAACATTAAACTTTGTATCTCTAAGATAGATTGAAATTCCTTGGGAGTCATTTAATGTACTCTCTAACCTTATCCACGTCCATCTTAATTTCCTACATATAACAGCAGCTCTTCCAGCTTTGTCACTGTGCCCAGCTATTGCTCACCTAATCCTCCCTTCACCCTGAATACCACACTCATTTCTAAAAACATTATGTCCATGCTCTTATTCTTGCTATTCTTGTGTAAATATTTTTAAAAATTCTACCCATTAAGGACAAGTTTGTATATAATGCTATTATTAAGACTTCAACTAAATAACCCAGTCTGCAATGATCTCCATATTCTAAACATTCAAGTATGTTTTATACACCCCAAATAATTTAGGATAACTACATTGCTTTTTTTATCCATTCATGAACAATTTCCTTATTAGATTGCAGTGCTGGAAATAAAAAAAGGTGCCATAATTCTCTGCAAAGACCTTTAAAATGCAAAGAAAAATGCAGAATTATTCAAATACCATTTCCACTCTAAACACCTGAAACAAGTGAACTTGTATCATTTATTTCCAATGACAGTAAGTCACCTCTTTTGTGTCTGCAAATTTAGATTTTAACTTTGATGAAGAGACTAATAAGGAAATGAGTCAAACAGATAATTTTGTAAAATATGTTTTAATTTATATATTATAAATTATATAGATAAGTTTTTTACTTATCTAAATTGACTCATTCCTATGATTTTTCTGCTTCCTTGTATAAGATTATTGGAAGTATATCTCTATACTTACAGATTAATATAAAAATAAAACATACTTTTATTCTTATTTTTCCAGTTCCTACAAAAACATAGCTCTTTGAAATTACTAGGATTTTAGAGAACAAATTTTGTTTTTCTGTTCACAACTATTTTTTCTTATTCTCATTATTAATTGATGTATTAGGAAGTATTATCTGAAGATGTACATCACATAAATTATTTATTAAAAACTGATTAATTTTCCATAATGACATCACTATAAAGGATTTTTATGAAATTTTATTTGTTTCTTAAAAACATTAATTGGTAACAATTTAATCATTCAGATAAATAAAGACTAACTTTCAGTGTACAATGTATTATTTAAAAGAATTACTATGTGACCTTACCATATTTTTTGACATTCTGCATTATCAGAGAGAGTCACTGCCGTATTGTGTCTCATCCAAGTATCCACAGTCTTCAACTTAGAGAAAAGCTAGAATGATAACTAAGGAGTTGAAATCTAAGAACAATGAAAAAATAATAAATACATTTAAATAATTAAATATTCATGGATGTTATCATGAATACAAAAAAATAAAGAAAATATTTCTCTTACCTCAATTTCACAGGGAAGGATTTTGTAATAGCTTGTTACTTGCTTTATGGTGTTGGGATTTATAGAATTTCAAAATATATATCTTGTTCTCTAAAACATTTGGGATTAAGAATGAACAACTTGAAGAAGACTAATAGATCAATGTTAATATCACATTCTTTATAGAGCAAAATATGTTTTCCTACAACTCCTAAAGGGGTTTCTTGCATTGTCGTCATTTTATTTCTGTGGGGAGATTTGTTCCCTAAAACATATAAACCATGGGGTATTAATTAGAGAAATTCTTTGAGACACTGAAGTTAATAAAATGACCCTCACTAAAATCTGTTTGATGATGATATTGCTGATCCTGATGTATTTAATATCATTATTACAATCCTCTTTGCCATTCTGCTCATAATACCTAAAAGGGGCAGAAAACAGTTGCAGATTAGTTTAACCACTGACAGTTGGAAGTGGGATTAATATGGTTCATGAAAGATAATTAGGATTTGGTGGGGTGGAGACTAAATGTGTGGTCAGTTCAGCGACCCTTTACCGTTATTACTATTGTGACCTCACTTTCTTTTTTCATTCTTGAGTTTTACCTAGATTATTTCATTATCTCCTGTGTTTTACACTGTCATCAATTTTTGCTCTGGCAATCCTCTTCCAGGAGGGATTTCAAACTATATTGATTGTACATGAATAGCAATAAATCATTTGATGTATATTTCAAATATATGCATTTTTATGTACAAATTAGCTAGATGCACCACTATAATATGATATTTTGCATATTATAAAATATATAGTAGATAAAAAGATATTAAATAAAAGAAATGGTATTAAAATATTTATTATATTTTATGTTTTGAAATGAAGTTTTGTCTAAATAAAATGATGATTAATATAGAAAAAGACATATATATGCCTTATTATTTTTAAACTCTTAGTTCACCACTATTACACAGCAATTCTTGAACTTATATAAAGTTACAGCCTAACATTTCTAAATTTCTGACATAGTTGTAAAAGATACCCCATACAGATACATCTGTCCAAATGGGAGAAGAATGGCAGTTGTGTGGGTACCCAGAATATGAAAGGGCTCTTTCGTGGGTTCAAGAGTTGACGTAAGCCATCCTAAAATTTTAGCCATAGGCTATAACAATCTAGTATATTAGATATCTGGAAAGAGATGTGGAGTTTATGGAAAGAAACCCAATACCAGAAACATAGCAGAGATCCATTTGGTTTTAGGACAATGACTTGCTTTCTGCAGCACAGATGAAATGAATATGGCAAAAAATAAATAAAAAATAAAAAACCAACCCCAAATTATTCCCTAGACCCTGCTAGGGCCAGAGTAACTGAGCAGGGAATATCAATTGACTATCAGACTAGAACTGCCCTCCATTACCTATTATATGTCAGAGTAAAAAGTATGTGTTCCACAAAGCCTGGTAGTAATTCCTTTTAAGATGAAAAGTGTATATCATATCAAGGCTCATGCCAGGATCAGGCATTAGCTGGGCTAGAGGACTCAGTAATCTGCACAAGCAGGTGGACCAAACATCTTTGTGTCACATTATACTTCTGCAAACATGGAGATTTCCCTTATTACTGGCTGACAGAGGAGGAAAAATATCAAGCTTGGTTCTTGGTTGGTTATGTTTCTTCTTAGGTACAAGTGAAAATGTAGTGCTACAAAATGGATCTGCCCAGGGTGTGCTTGAAAGGTATTAATTATAGGAAATTCTCCACTGGGGAAGTATTGATCATTCATTTCCATTGTATTAGTTGGGTGTGGTCCGAGATAAGTACATATAGATTCTGAGTGAGGCAAATTCTTTGGTTGTTTGTCAATAGCTCGAGGAAGAATGATTTAAGGGTCAAAAACCATGGGATCTGGGGAAGAGCATATGGATGAATCTATTGGAGTCGATATGAAAGTTGCAGATCTTTATATCACATAATAATTCCCACATGAGTACATTTTCCAAGGAAGAGTCACTAAAGAATCAAATGTACAGCATGATTAAGCTGGTTGGGTCATCCAGCTTTGTTCATCAGCTACCCCAGTTTTAGCTCATTGGGCACAAAAATAAAGTGGCTACATTGGCTCATTGAGGCATGTATATGTGTAACAGCATGAGTTCCCACTTTTCAAAATTGATCTAAAAAAAACAACAACAAAAAAATAAAAAAAACGAAACAAAACAAAACAAAAAACAAAATTGATCTAATTCCTGTTGCTGCTAACTTTCCAACATGTTGGAAACAAAGAACAGTATGGAGCTTCCAATTTGCAAAATTCCTCAGCTACTCAGTGGAAAGGCGTCTACTGTAAACACTTTCTATCATAAATGAGGCAGAAATTCCTCTTAGCTGAAATCGATATATAACCAGGTATGGGTTACTTTCCTATGTTCAAGAACTAAAGGCATATCAGAGGGCTGACAGAGTATGAATAACTTTGTCTTGGACAGGAAATCTACTTTATAGCAAAAGATATGTGATATTGGTTAAGTTTTTCTATAATATTACACATAATCCAGATACTTCTGGCTTAAAAGATTGATTGCATGGCCTTTAGAAGATACAATTCTTTTGTCTTCTTGGAGTGGATATCCTATGATGATGGGGCTTCTTCCTCCATGGTGCAGTATATTCCAAAAATCCAATGAATATTATACATGAAACCATATTTTTTTTGGTTGAAAACATGGGTCTATGAATTCCCCATATTACCCACATGGGAAATTTGTACTTCCTGTTCTGATTTCTCTGAGATGTATGAGTTTAAAGGACCTTGTAATCAGAAGACAAAGGGTTTTATCAGGAAACACAGTGGCAATTCCTTTATACTTACAGCTATAAAATTTCCTTTTTAAATTTTCCTTTTTAAAGAAGCTCTAGATTGCATAAATGTTACATCAAATAGAAGGGATTACCACGTAACTGGATCCTCCCTCTCCTACATTTTTCCCATTAAAAACATCTTTCATTAGTGTGGTACATTTGTTACAATTGATGAATCCACATTGAAGTATTGCTACTAACCATTGTCTATTGTTATCATAGTTGGTGTCTAGGTTCTTGTCTTCATTATGAGAAAGAATTCAAGGATGAGCCACCATTTAATCAGGCAGGCAAGAATTTATTGGGGGGTAAAGGAAAGAAACAAAATTACACCCTCAGGGTTGAGGGTGGGTATTCTCAAGGTGAGAAATGCAGAATTCTGTCCTGGGTTTCCTTGTTTTATTGGGTACAGAACTCTAGGGTCTGTGCTGATTGGCATATTTGAGACTAAGCTTGGGAAATATATTGGGTGGTTTGATTTGCTTAGGGGTATGGGGCTTGCTGTCCAGTGGTGATTGGCTTTTGGCTGCTTTATAGGGTGTGTTGACTGGTGATGATCAGCCTTTGATCATGTCCATGAAATATGAGGTAGCCAGATAGCTATGTGGGTGGGTGGGTGGTGGTAGTGCTCCTCCTGCCTCTTCCCACTTTCCCACCATGTAATGATGTTGCCATCTGCCTTGTGATAATACAGCCCTGGGGTGTGTGAGCTGTTAGTTGCTCCTTCCTAACATGCTTGTGTGAGTCAGCAGGCTGATGTAAGTTAGCAGGCCACTGCCTCAGTTTTTGTTTGTGTAGTTTATTAAGTTTTCTGTCCCTTCCTTCTTAGGTCCCTATTTTATCCTGCCTCAAATCACCTGTAGCAATTTGGCATTGTTTATGAATTCCAAATTAGATATTGGATTGCGTTTGTAAACTGGTCTGTTCCTCTGTACATGTTAGATTGTATTAAATTCAGAGGTTTCACTTTTACTTGATTAAATTATGATTTTGGGCTTTGATTTGGCCATACCAGTAGGATGTTGAGTCCCTACCCACCAAGAGAAAATGACACAGCAGAGGAGAGAGTTTTAGTTTTTGATACTAGAGCCTAAGGGAGAGAGCTGATCCATTCACCTGATAGTTTACAGCTGGCCTTGTAGAGATAGCAGAGCAGCTGAACCCACAAAGAAATGTGTCCTGGGAAGGAGATGAGTCCTATGACAGTCTGCAGTTGAGATAGGAAGAAGCTGGATGCATGGAACCTTAACAGGGAAGAAGGAAAGCTGAACCCTCGCAGACATCACCTGCCATCTTGTTTCAACACATGGTAACAGACTTTGGGTAAGGAAGTAACTTTGAGTTGGATTCTTTTGGGCCTTGTGAATGTAAGCTTCTGCCGCAGATAAATGTCCTTTATAAAAGCCAAAAGATTTCTGGTATTTTGCTTCAGCACCTCTTTGGCTGACTAATACTGCCCCCCTGAGAGAGTTGTACACCCTTAGTCTTAAAGGACAGTTGAAGGGTGAAGATCATTCTTCTTTATCTCCTTCTTGCTGATTAGGGATGGCAGTCCCTGCCTGAAAGGGTGTAGAAATCTTTCACTATGTTACTGGGGTTAGGAGGAGGGGCACTGTGAAACAGAACCAGTCTGGAGGCAATTGCCAGGACTCCTGAGCAGAAGCTTGTATCCTGGAAGAGATAACTTGAGTTAAGAGCTTAAATATACAGGGCCCTACTAAGAGTATAGGAAGGATGGACCTAGGAAGGCTGTAAACCTAGGGGAGCATGAATGAAGTACTGCTGGTGGCATTTTCTAGTCTGGTTATGGTTTTGAAAGGACTACAGCTGCTTAAAGAATTGAACACACCCAGGAGAAGTGGTATGAGTGCTATGGCAACCTGTTACTAGTGGGAGAGGCTATAAGGAGGAAACAGAATAAATAAGGGGTCTTACAGGGTTCAGGCTACAAGGGTGCTGTTATTAGATACTTAGATTTTGCTATTTAAGAGATACTGAAGGCTGTCCAATGGCTGGCACCTGTGTGTCTTAGCAGGTGTTTCAGGTGTATTGGCACTTCCTTGGACAGCGAGCTTTACTTGGGATAAACGCTCTCAGCTGGCAATCCCTTTAATAGTCAACAGTCTGTTTGGTTGTGTGTAGCTGCTAAGGTGGCAGCCCAGTCGAGGAAGACATTGCTCATTTGAAGCAAGATTAGCCTAAGGATGCAAACAACAGTGTTTAGTGTGTGTCCAGAGAGGGGATTTTCTCTGGTAAGCAAAATTACAGTTGAAGTTCCTCCCACAGGTCCTAATACATGGGCCACCAATGTATGAGCTCCAGGTTTTCAATACCACATGTGTTGTCATCCAAAAGGAGCTTTCTTTAATGCCAATTGTGTAAGCTCTGCTTATTTTACTCTGGTAATTATTGCTCTACTTGGTGTACTTTACACAGCCAGCATGCAGCAGCACTGTTGGCCCTTGGAGGGAAGCTCCAGTGTTTCACCATCTTGGTGCAAAGTGCTATTTAGTACTGTGAAACAGAACCAGTCTGGAGGCAATATCGAGCCCTTGGTAGGGCCACAGGAATTTGAAGCAGCAACATATTTCTACTTATCTTAGGAGCATAACCAGAGTTGGCAGATACCTTTATTATTGTAGGTGTCATAGTGACCCTTCTAACTAGTAACTCAAATGGAGAGACACTATACATGGTGTATTAGTCAGTCAAAGGGATGCTGATTCAAAGTACCAGAAAGCTGTTGGCTTTTATACAGTGTATTTATTTGGGGTATAATCTTACATTTACAAGGCCCTAAAAATTCCAACTCAAGATACCATTAGAAGTACCTTCTCACTTGGTGCCTGCTTTAAATACTCAAGAGAGCTTGACAAAGCTGAAATTTATTCCCTTCTTGTGTGGCCTTATAGATATGTTTACTGTTGTAAGGTACCATTTGAAGTTTGAGTTGAGAACAGGCCTTACAATTTCATATGATAGAAATTAGGATAGAATACTTTGTAGGAGTACCCAATGCTCTAGCTATGAGCTGCCCTGTAGCAGCCCCTTGAAGGTCACTTTTTTGTGTGTTCACAAGGGTGCTCCTTTTGTGGGGGTGTGGTAGATTATTCAGATATGGGCTAGAGCATTTGCCTCCTGATTCCCAGGTGGAGAACTTGTTTCTGTAGTATATAACATCTTTAAAATAATTTAACAACTTTGATTAACAACATTAGCCTGTTATTCTGCAGAAAACTTTGTCAAATCTTTAGCAAAAATTGTTAAGCATTTATATTAACATTTTAATTACACAACTTTGATTAACAGAAGATTAGACAATCCATTTTAGTTTTTATAACACTTTTAAACACCTTTTAGTTAACATATCAAATTAAATCAACTTAACTACTTTTATTAATTCACCTTTTTTTAGAAGATGAAATTAAAAATCTTTTACAATAGCTTGAAATGAAAAAGATACCTTTCCTTTGAGAAAGCAAAATGTTAAAAGTTTTTAGGCTTGAATTTGGGCTGCATTTTCATTAGCTACCTCTTGCAAGAGTTAAAATCGTGCAGGAGGCCTTTAACAGCTTCTTCTCTGAAGTATACTGCTTATTCTAGAGGGCATATGATTAGTAAACAGCCAAGGTATTGATTCCCCATTCACTCTTATCAGGCATGAACAGAGATGAGAGAGGTCTGGGGTGGCAGGTCAGGACATGGCAAGTGGCTTCTATATTTATTAAGAAACATAACAATCTTACCTGCTATGTCAAGGGTCACCTGAGTCTCCTCCAGGTTGATGGTTTTCAGTGCTGTCCAGGGAACCATGCCAGACAGAGGCCTCTGCTGTCCCACACTGGGGCAATTACTTGGTGGGTCCTGGTGGCAAGATAGCTTGGGGCCAGGGACCTACACCTCTGCACTTGAAGTAGGTTCCTGCTGATGTGGAAGCCTGAATTTTGAGTGGCCCTGAGGTGACAGGGTGTCTTCCATGGCAGCAGCTGAAAGGTAAGCTTATCGATGAGATTTCTACTTACCCTTATTACTTGCTTTCTCTTGGTGGCATGGTTTTAATTGTTGAAAACTGTGAATGCCATTTTTAAAAGGGAGTTAAAGGGAGTTTGGGGACTAAGGGAAAGTTTTTGTATATTTAACGGACCTCTGAGGCAGACTGGCTAATAAAGTGAGTTCCTAGAAAGATTTGTCTTTTCTACAGTTAGGATCCATTTGTTCTGCCTCTGAGTAATTTCCCTAAGCTTATTATAATTGACCAGTTTGGTACTGCATTTTCTCATTCCTTTTAGGATACATGTGGCCACCTGGTTTTTGACCCTCAGATCTGCTGTCCCTTCCTTCTTTCTTACAAAGGTTTAACTGAAATTCAGGGTCCCATACAAAGTTTACTTTTGGCTGTCCTATAACTTGTCCTGTGGCCTTGTGGTGTGGCAGGAAAAGATACATTTTTTTTTTTCCCTTGGTGGACAAGGAAGTCCAGGTTTTACTAATGCACTTGAGTGGAGAGTCTGCTGGTATGCTAGAGTCTCTGCTCATGATTCTAGGGAGAAATGGGAGGTAGTTTGTCAGCTGAACTAGCATCCTAGACCCCAGGCTGACTGAACTTTCAGCTTCCAAACTGAAGTGCCCAAGTTGCTTAAGCTCTTGGGGACATTTGGAGCTGGTCTCCAAACCAAAATGCCCAAGGTCCTTAAGTTCTAGGGGATGTTTGGAGTTTACACTCTGATTTCCAGTCCCAAGCATTGCAGAGCCCCTGCTTCTAGATATTCCTGGGTCAGCCTAGGACTTGGGAGATGCCCAGACCTAGGTGCATTCACTTTTCAACATTCACTTTTCAGTAGAAAAATGTGACAAATGCTACTTCAGACAAGAGATCAAGTTCATTATCTACAATTATAAATCATGTTGAAAGAATGTTCTATTGATATGATATTTGATATTGTATTTATATGATTTAGTGACAATTGTACTATGGTTGACCATCATCTTTCTTGAATCTCTGTCCTATTTGTCAATTTTCTTCACATTTTAACCTCCTGAAAGACTTCCTATATTAATCTTAATACCTTAACTTCATCATGAAATACCTAGAATGAGGTCAAGGTCAAGATATTTGATGCTGGAGATATTTGGCCTGAGTTTGATTCCTTAGCTCCATCTTAGCATTGCTGTGCACAAATTTAAGAAACTTTTCTGTATTTCAAAAATTTTTATGTGCAGTTATTGAAAAGTAAAATATACTAATGAATGTAAGAGAGTCAATAGCTGTGGTGTCATGAAATGCACACACTGAAAAGTTATGCATGATACAAAATTGCCTGAGGAATAATTTAAAATATAATATAAAAGAGAAAAAGGCAAAAGTTGTGTCAGATAGTATTCATTCAATTGCAAATTGGAAAACATTCTGAATTAACTTTAAAAGGTAAGAAAATCTACTGGATTATACAACCAGAATAGATATTTTATTTCACTGTCTCTGATTCTGTATCTCAAATATTCCCTGAGCTATGTCTTCCATTGTGAATTGATTTAATCCCCAGACCAGCTTTCTTCTTGATGAAAAAAATGGATGAAGGTAGGGCAGATTTCCCATCCATGTACTTTGCATTCTGAGGGAGAATTAATACCTTTCTCATGCAATTTTTTTAGGATAAAGGAAACATAATTTTCATAATCTTCCAGAAATATCACCCTTTTTGTCTCAGAGACCCCCAACAATTGCAGGTTATTTCATCAACATTCTGTGGTATCCACTGTTGCTAATGGTTGAGGGAAAGGGAGTGGAAATACATAAACTCATGAGCCCTTAGAAAAGAGAAAGGGGACCAAAGGATGCCATGTTTATAGTTCACACTATATCCATTAAATTCTGGATGGTAACATGAGGTACAATATCCACCTAATTCAGAGCATCTCAAATGTTTGTCTTGTAATGTTTATGTTCTTAAATATTATTCAGGATCCTAAAGATCTTTTGTTCATGAGGTTTGTATTTATCAGTATTTACCAGACCAGAAATTTAAATAATATTTATTAATTTACTAAAAATTTTAAAAATGAGTATTAGAAGTCTATTCTAACTTGCTTACATTTAGCTGTATTAAAACATTGAAATTTAGTGATAGCTGCATGGAGATTCATTTTGTCAAATTGGTCAATATGAATTTAAATTTAAGTGAACCACCCAGACAAAATACAAAGAAAGAAGATCCAAGCAGTTAAAAAATGTTTTCCAGGAGCAGTTAAAAAGCACCCTTTCTTTCTTAATTGATTTGTGATGGTTTCCTTAGAATATACTTGGGTTGAATTCTGGATAAACTGCTATTTTCCATGATCTGTATAATGAATCTTAAACTAATATGAAGTTGTTGAAATTATTGAAGATTTACTACACATTTTAATATCTGATATCACTCTTTCAATGTTTCCTTGGCTTATCTTCCTCACATATTTTATAATCTTTTAACACAGTCTTTAAAGCTTCCTCTGAGATTTTTGAATGGAATTACATTAAACTCCCACTTACTTTATGTAATATTCATTAAAATGAAGTTATGGATTTACTTTACATCATTCACCAAATTTTACCCTAGAGTGACCCATTAGTTAAGGATGAAGAATAGGAGTATTTGAAAATATCAGTGATTATGATTTCAGAATGGGAAGCTTCTAAGCAGCAATGGAAGAAATAAAGAAATACAAATGGAGAAATCACTGGATTTGAGTACCTTAAAAAGAGAGTTTCTGTACATTGTAAACATCATAAGCCAAATTCAAAGAGAAGAAAATTTGGAGAAAGAAATGCACAACTACAATTAAAATTTCAGTAGTTTTTCAATGTAAAATGTGTATATACATAACACAAAAAATCTTAAGATGAAACAATAGGAAAATGCAACTATCAAATGTTTTTTTAAAATAAAAATAGTCAATAAATGTATAAAATGTTTAAATTCACTAATAAAAATATTTAAGATTAAATTACTTCAGATGTCATAAATTCAGGAAAATTTTATTGAATGACCAAATGTGTCAGGCACTGTATGAAATACTGGTAATATAAGATAAGATATTAAATGATTGCTACTAAAAAAAGTAAAGAACCCTTTATTCTATTATTCAAAAGTTACAATTCATTATTTGTTTTTCTGAAAATGTTGTTTATATCCACGAACCTTTCCCTCTCCTATAGTTCTTCCAGGTTCAAATCATATCACCAATTAAATATTAATTATGATGGTTAGTCTCATTGCTTACAATCTCTTTCAATCAAATGTCAGATAAATTTTCTGTAAGATACAATTATATAACACTGCTGCCAGGATGACGTCCATAATTTATATGCCAAAGATAAATTGAGACTCTTTAGGGTAGCATTCAGAGTCTCAGTAGGCTGATCCACTTCCACCATTACTTTTGACAATTACGAACACTTTTCACCAACAGCTCTGCTAGCTTTCTCACCTTATCCATTCATTTGTCACATCCCTCATCCCCCAACTTCAGTGTCCCACACCATTCCAGTAATATTGATATTCTCATAGTAGTATTACTGTTTTTTTTCCTCTAAATGTGAATTTTTATCCATTCCTTTTGATTTAAAAATTGTTATTGATGTATATCATTCATACATGATCATACACAATAATTGTTTAGGTAAAAGTTGTGAACTTATAAAACAATCATTCATATCATCACACAGGGCTCCCATACATCACCCCACTACCAGCACCTTGTGGTGTTGTGAAACATTTGTTACAAACTATTACAGAGTTATCATCAAAATATTAATACTAGCTATAGGCTATATCTTATATTTGGTGTATTTCTCCCCCAAACAACCTGATTATTAACATAATGTATTAGTACTATACATTTGTATAGTTTATGAAAGACTGTTCTCATATTTGTTCTGCTAACCATATTCCACTTTCTACCATGGGATTCCCTGTGTTATACAGTCCCATGCCTTGTACAGTCCCTTCAAAGTGTACACTAATGGCTTTCATTTTCATCAGAGATATACTGTCATGACTACAGTCAGTTTTAGAGCATTTTCATTACTCCAGAAGAAAAAATCCCATATCCCTTCATATCCCCTAGAGTTCTCTCTTAGAATTGATATATCTTCTTTGCATTGTTGCAAAAATATTACATTACTGTTAACGTCCATAATTTACACTAGTTGTAATGTTCCTGTGTACCATCATAATCTTAAAAATTTGTAAAAGAAGAATATTCTTATATTTATACTATTAACCACAGTCTTCATCCACATCAATATTTTATAGTCTGTGGATTGTCCTCTAGTTCCTTTTCAGTTGACATTTATGTCCATAAACTACCCCTTAAAGCCACAATCAAATTTATAGATCAGGAGTGTTAGTTTTATCACTTTAATGTGCCACCATCAACTCTATTCATTTCCACACTTTTACAATAAACCTTATTAAAAATTCTACATACATTAATCATGAGCTCCCATTCTTAACTGACATACTATCTCCTAGTAATCTATATTCTATAGTTTAACCCCATGAGTTTACTCATTGTATTTAGTTCATATTAGTGATACCATATTGGCAGTTTGATATTATTGATGAATTCCAAAAAGAGATATTGGTTATGTTTGCAAACTCCTCTGTTCCTCTGGGTGTGATACTTCTTTAATTGTATCAAATTCAGAGGTCTCACTTTTACTTTATTAAATCAAGATTAGGGCTTTGATTCAACCACATCATTAGGGTGACTCAGTTTAAGTCCCAGCCCCCTTTGTGGGCTATATAAGTGGACAATCACTCAAGGAGAACACAGAATAAGATATAAACTGAGGAATAGAGAGAACACCATTGACATGGAAGATGATTTTGAACTTTGATCCTGTGGCTCAGGAAAGAGAGATGAGCCTTACAGTCTACAGCTGATTTTGTGAAGAGACCAGAACACCTGAGCCCAAAAGAAATTAGCTCTCTAGGCTCCAGCTGAGATCGGAAGAAGCTGGGCCCACGGAGCCTTAAGAGGAAGAAGAAGGCTGAACCCTCCCAGACATTGCACACCATCTTGCTTCAACATGTGGCAACAGAGTTTGGTGAGGAAGTAACTTTGAGTTGGACTCTTTAGGGCCTTGTAACTGAAAGCTTCCAAACCAAATATATACCATTCATAAAAGCCAACAGATTTCTGGTACTTTGCATCAGCACCTATTTTGGCTGACTAATTCATCATACAATATTAGTCCTTTTGTGTTTGGATTATTTCACTCAACACAATGTCCTCAAGGTTCATCCAGGTTTTCATATGCATCCCAAATTCATTTCCTTTTATGGTTGAATACTATTCAATTGTATGTATATACCACATTTTCTTTATCCATTCATCAGTTGATAGACACTTTGGCTGTTTCCATATATTAGCAAATGTAAATAATTTTGCTATGAATATCAGTGTGCGAGTGTCAGTTCCTGTCCTTGCTTTCCATTTTTATGAATATATTCTTAGTAACAGGATTGCTGGATCATATGGCAATTCCATATTCAACTTCTTGAGGTAACAAAAACTGTTTTCCTCAGATTCTGAACCGTTCTACATTCCTACCAACAGTGAAGGGGTGTTCCTGTTACTCCACGTTCTCTCAGGAATTGTAGGTTTCTATTTTTATTATTATTAAAGCCATTATATGATGTGTGAAATGGTATCTCATTGTAGTTTTGATCTGCATTTCCCTAACAGCTAATGATGTTAAACATTTTTTCATATGCTTTTATTGCCTTTTGTATTTTCTCATTAGAAAAATGTCTATTCAAGTCTTTTGTTAATTTTTAATTGAGTTACTTTCTTTTTATCTTTGAGTTGTATGATCTATTTACATAACATGGATATGTTGTTTCCAAATATTTTCTCCCATTGAGTAGGCTGTGTTTTTACTTTCCCGAGAAAGCCTTTTGAAGAACAAAAGTGTTTAATTTTGAGAAGGTCCCATTTATCTATTTTTTCTTTTGTTGCTCATTCTTTGGGTGGAAGATTTAAGAAACTATCACCTACCACAAGATCGTGAAGGTGTTTCCCTACAATTTATTCTAGGAAAGCTGATTGTAACTTTTATATTTTTTATATTTAGGTCCTTGGTCCACTTTGAGATAATTTTATATTAGATGTGAGATAGAGGTCTTCTTTCTTTACTTTGGATATGGACATCCATTTCTCCTAGCACCATTTGTTGAACAGAATCTTCTGCCCAGGCTGGGTGGCCTGACAGCCTTGTCAAAAATCACTTGAACATAGATGTGAAGGTCTGATTCTGAAAAACCAATTCGGTTCCATTGGTATATGTGCCTATCTTTATGCCAGTACCATGCTGTGTTTAGCCCTGTAACTAAGAAATATGCTTTAAAGTCAGGAAGTGAGAGTCCTTAAATTCCTTCATCTTTTTTAAAGACTTGGCTATTTGGAAACCTTCCCCCTCCTAATAAATTTAACAATTCGATTTTCCATTTCTGAACAAAATAAGGTTGTTTGGAATTTTATCAGGGTTGGCTTTAATCTGTAAAGCAGTTTGGGGAGAATTGACATCATAATGGTATTTAGTCTTCCAATCCATGAACACGGAATGTCCTTTCATTTATTTAGGTCTTCTTTTGTTTCTTTTAGCAATGTTCTATAATTTCTGAATATAGATCCTTTATGTTCTTGGTGAAACTTATTCCTAAATATTTGATTCTTTTAGTTGCTATTATAAACAGAATATTTTTCTGAATTTCTCCTCTGACTGCTCATCAGTAGTGTATAGAAACACTATTGATTTTTGCACATTAATCTTGTATCCCTCAACTTTGATAAACTCATCTGTTAGTTCTTGCAGCTTTGTTGTGTATTTTTCAGGATTTTGGGGGTATAGGATTATATCATCAGCAAAATGCAAAAGTTTACTTCTTCCTTTCCTATTTAGGTGCATTTTATTTCTTTTTCTTCCTAATTGCTCTAGCTAGAACTTCTATCACAATATTGAGTAGAGTGGTGACAGTGGGCATTGTTGTCTTGTTCCTGGTCTCAGTGGGAAAGCTTTCAATCTTTCACTGCTGAGTACAATTGAGTTTTAGGTTGTTCATATATGCTCTTTACAATGTTGGGAAAGTGTCCTTTTATTCCTATCTTTTAAAGCATTTTATCAAGAAAGGATGCTGAATTTTGTCAAATGCCTTTTCTGTGTCAATTGAGATGATCATGTGATTTGTCTTCAAGTTTTTAAAGTATTTTATTACACTAATTGATTTTCTTATGTTGAACAACCCTTGCATACCTGAGATAAAAGCCACTTGTCGGTGGTGTATAATTCTTTTAATGTGCTTTTGATTCGGTTTACATCTATATTCATGAGATAAATTGGTCTATAATTTTTTTTTTTTTTGATGTTGCCTTTATCTGGTTTAGGTATAGGGTGATGTTGTCTTCATAGAATGAATTTGGTAGCATTCCTTCCTGTTCAATTTTTTGGAAGAGTTTGAACAAAATTGGTGTTAGATTATCTTTGAATGATTGGTAGAATTGACCTGTGAAACCATCTAATCCTGAGCCTTTCACTTTGGGGAATTGTTTGGTGACTGTTTCAATATTTTTAGTAGTGATTGGTTGTTGAAGTCTTCTATTTCTTCTAGGGTCAGTGTAAGATGTTCATGTATTTATAGTAATTTGACCATTTCACCTACATTGTCTAGTTTGTTGGCATACAGTTGTTCATAGTATCCTCTTATGTTCACATTTATTTCTGTGGGGCCAGTGGTAACTCCCTCTCCTTTCTGATTTTATTTATTTGCATTTTCTCTATTTTTTCTTTGTCAATGTTGCTAAGTGTTTGTTGATTTTGTTGATCTTTTGGAAAAACAAACTTTTGCTCATCCTCTCTATTGTCTTTATTGTTCTAAACATAATTTATTTCTGTTTTCTGTTTCCTTTTTTCATTTTTAAAACAATTTATTGAAGTATTTCATTCGTACATGAACATACGTAAATAATAAGTGTATAGTAAAAGTTGTGATCTTTCAGAACGACATGAATAAAATCATACAGGGCATCATTTATTTCTGCTCTGATCTTTATTCTTTCTTTTCTTTGGCTTTGTTTGGGATACATTTGCTTTTCTTATTACTCCAGGTATGGTTAGGTCTTTGATTTTGGCTCTTATCTTTTATAATGTGAGCACTGTGGACTATAAATTTTATTCTCAGCACTGCCTTTACTGTCTCCCATAGGTTTTGATAAGTGTGCTCTAATTTTCATTTGTCTTGAGATATTTACTGATTTCTCTTCCTATTTCTTCTTTGACCCATTAATTATTTAAGAATGTGTTGTTTAATCACCATACACTTGTGAATTCCCCCTTTTTATGATTGTTATTGATTTCCAGCTCTATTCCATTTTGATTAGGGATAGTGGTTTGTATAATTTCAATCTTTTCTTGTTTATTCAAACCTGTCTTGTGACCCAACATATAGTCTATCCTGGAGAAAGGATCCATGAGCACTTGCAAAGAATGTATATCCTGCTGTTTGATGTTGTAATGTTCAAAATATGTCTGTTAGGTCTAGCTCTTTTACTGTATTATTCAAGCTCTGTTTCCTTATTTATCCTCTGCCAGATGTTCTATCCAATGCTGAAAGTGTTGTATTGAGTTCTCCAGCTATTATTTTAAAGCCATCTATTTTCCCCTTCAGATTGCCAGTGTGTGTCTTGTGTATCTTGGGGCACTGAGGTTAGGTGAATAAGTATTTATCATTATTTCTTCTTAGTGAATTGCCTCACTTATTGATTTATAATGTCCTTCTTCATCTCTTATAAGAGTATTGTATTTAAAATCTATGTTTCTCATATTAGTATGGCTACTCCAGATATTGTTTAGTTAATATTTGTATGGAATATCTTTTCTCAATTTTTAAATTTTCAACCATATTTTTAATCCTTATGACTGAGGTGAGTCTCTGGTAGACAGCATATAGATGGCTCATATTTTTTATACATTCTGTCAATCTATGTTTTTGATTGGGGAGTTCAATCCTATCTTGGGTAACCCTTTTAGTTACCCTACTAATAATCTTTATTTCTACCTTCTCCTCCAAGGGTCTTGACCTTGCATTTTCATTCAGGCTGCAACTCTCCCTCAGTTTTTGTTTGTCTGTGAAGAATTTAAGCTCACCTTTTTGAAGGGCAGATTTGTCATATTAATAATTCTTGGTTGCCTTGTTGTACATAGCTGCAGTGGAAGTATGAGAGGTGAACCGTTTTTTTTGTTTCTTTGTCTGTTTTTAACTATTATTATTATTATTGAAATAATGAAAATGCTCTAATAATGTTTCAAATGATTAATGTACAACTATGTGATTATACCATATACCATTGATGCTACACTTTGGATGAATTATATGCTTTATTAATATATATCAATAAATTGATTTGTTTTTTGAAAAATAATTTTTGGCAGGCATTTTTTTCTCTTTCTGTACCTTAAATACACCATACCCCTTCTTCTCATCTCCATGGTTTATAATGATAGATTTACAGTTAGTCCTTTTGAGCTTCCCTTGTTTGCGTGCATTGCTTTTCTCTTGCTGCTTTGACAATCCCTCTTTATCTCTGGTGTTTGTCATTCTGAATACTAGGTGTGTTGGGGAAGATCTCTTCAAATATATTATATTTTGGGTGTATTATACTTCGTGGATATTGCTATTTATGTCTTTCATAAGGGTTGGGAAATTTTGGGTTGTTATTTCCTCAAATATTCTTTCTGTCCCTTTTCCATTCTCTTCTTTTTTTCTGGGACACTGATAACACATATGTTTCTGCATTTCATATTATCATTCAATTCCCTGAGACCCTGTTCAATTTTTTTCATTCTTTTTTCTGTCTGTTATCTTGTCTTTTCAAGCTCAGATTTCTTTCCTCAATTTCACTTATTCAGTCTTCTGCTATTTCAAACCATCTGTTATATGCCTTTAATGTATTTTTAATCTCATCCATTCTGTCTTTTATTGCCATAAGCTCTGTTAATTTTTCTTTGCAGGCTTTCAAGCTTTTATTTATGTTTATTCATTGTCTTATCATATGGGATTTATTCTGGGGATGCAAAATTATTTCAATAGAAGAAAATAAATATAATACACTAAATTAATATCATGGAGGGAAAAACATGATCATCTGGATACAGAAAAGACATTTGGCAAAATCAAATTACGTCATGATGAAAACACTCAGAAGACATAATAGAAAGGAGCTTTCTCAACATAATAAAGGTAATTTATTTTTTAAAAAAGCTAACAATACTTGATGGTAAAAAACAAATATTTCCTTTTAACATCAGGAATAAGCCAAGAATTCCCAATTTCACCAGTGTTATTTAATACTGGAGTATTTACCAATCTAATTAGGCAAGAAAAAGAAATAAACGACATCTACTTTGGAAAAAGAATGTAAAAATTTCCCTACTTGCTAATGAAATGATCCTTTACATAAAAAATTCACATAGAATCCATCAAGAAATCTAGTAGTGCTGATAAAAAAAAATTTAGCTGTGTTGCCAAGTACAAATAAACATACCTGAGCACAAGATCAGAACAGATAATGCACCAAAGAATATATACAGATTGTACATAAGCACATTGTCAAATAAATACAAATTTTAAAAATTTAGAAAAGAGAGACCATTTAAATAACTAAACAAGACAATTTGCAAATTGGGTAATGCTCAATGTCTAAATAAAGAGTATAATATGGATGGGGGAAAACAGTGTCTTTTCAGTGGAGAAGCTTGAAAAATACTACCTCAAGCAAGTGGTCAAGGTCATTATCAATATTTATATGTCATGATATTAGTATGTACTATTGATATGATATGACAAAAATGGCAATTCATCTTTGTAGTCTTCTTGAACAAAACAAAATCCCAAGCTAATCATGAGAAAAACATCAGAAAAAATTCCAATTGAGAGACATTACCAAATAAGTGCTCCTCAAACTTACAAGGTTATAAAAAAAGGAAAATCTGAGAAGAATTCACAGGCATGAGGATCCTTAAAAGAAAGAACAAGGCAATTGAATATGGTGTCTTAGATGGGATCCTGAAACAGAACAAAACCATTAGGTAAAAACTAAGGGAATCTGAATAAATTATTGGTTTAGTTAATAATAACACATCTGTACCATAGTAATGTAAGATTATCATTAAAGATAGGAGAAAATGTGTGTGACATAAATGACAACTTTGTGTAATATCATCACATTTTTTTGTGTGTGAAACTAAAACTCTTCTAAATTTTAAGTTATTAAAATTTTTTTAATATGTTATAGCAGTTTGATACCGTTAATGAATTCCAAAAATAGATATTGGATTATGTTTGTAAACAGGTCTGTCCCTCTGGGCATATTAGAGTATAATGGATTCAGAGTTTTCACTTTTACTTGATTAAATAATGATTAAAGCTTTACTTGGGCAATGTCAGTAGGACATTGAGTCGCTGCCCCCTTGGTGGGTGGGTACTCACAGAGAAACTGTACAACAGAAAAGGTTGGTTGGAGTTTTGAATTTGGAGTTTTGATACTGGAGTCTTGAGCTGGAGCCCTGGGAAGTGAGCACACAGAGAAGATTGGTCGTGAGGAAAAAGAGAAGGCCCGAGGAAGAGAGACAAGCCATTCACCTAATAGTCTAAAGCTGGCCTTGTGGAAATAAAAGTGCAGCTGAGCCCAGAGAAAGGCATGTCCCAGGAAGAGAGGAACCCAGGAAACCTGAACCCTTAGAGATGTCAGTGGCCATCTTGCTCCAAAACATGGCAATAGATTTTGATGAGGGAAATAACTTGCACTTTATGGTCTGGTAACTGTAAGCTTCTATCCCAAATAAATACCCTTTCTAAACCCAATCCAATTCCAGTATTTTACATCAGCACCCCTTTGGCTGACTAATACACATGGCCTTAGGAAGCTCTTTTTTCTTCAGAATGAATCCAGATGGGTATGAGATGAGGCAGAGTTTTTTTACCTTGAATGTGAGAATTGTCAATGAATAGTTAAACTTTTAAGGAAAATATTAAATACCTGGAAATTAACATGGTTTCCACGTATTACCTCCATGTGAGTTTATTTTAATTATATAAAAACATCATCTTTATCATGGAAAGTTCTGGTGGACACTGACTGTATTCGTCATATGTATTATATATATATATATATATTCACAAGTGGAGAGGGAAAAAGGCAAAATGTTAACATTGCTAAATCTTATTAAAATTATACAGACATTAAAATTATATGGACAAAAATTGTATAATTTTTAAAAAAATTTTCTGTAGGCTTAAGATTTTTTCAAAACATACTGTGGGGAAAAATGTCAATTCAAATCTCTCTTAAATCCCTGTCCCATTTCTCTATGCACATGATACATTAAATACATGAAAGAGTTTTTTTTCATTTATCCCCCCCCTTGCTGCTTGTGCTCGCTGGGTCAGCTAACCACGCCGTGCGGGCGGGCTTGCCCTCACCAGGAGGCCCCGGGAACCGAACCCAGGGCCTCCCATATGGTAAATGGGAGCCCTACTGATTGAGCCACAGCCGCTTCCCCATGAAAGAGTTTTTACTCTCCAGTTCACGGGTCTCACCCAGCACAGCTAACAAAATTATGTTGGACAGAGTATCTACAACTGCAAGTAGAACAGTTCCTTCCATTTCATAATAACTAAGCCCACTCTCAATCTGAAGAAGAGTGAATGCCATAAAAATTCCTCAAGATTGAAGAATGAACAAACATAAGAGGGCAGTGCAACCATGGACCAAAGTAGATTTATTGTTATTGTAGTTATTAGTATATGGTAACACAAGAACTTGTAAAATTGATATAAAGAGAGCTGTTACTAGAGGTTATAAGGGGAGGGGAAGAGAAAAGAAAAAGAGGTGGAACACAGGGCATTTTTGGGACATTGGAATTGTTCTGTATGGTATTGCAATGATGGTTACATGCCATTATACATTTGTCAAAACCTATAACACTATACAGTGCAAAGTGTAAACTACAATGTAAACTAAAGGCCTTCGTTAGTAAAATAGAGAAAACGTATTTATTATAAACTTCCATCATTTATTATATCTTATTGGACACAAACAACCACATACTTATTCTCAACAACCTCTGGTACTCACTTTTGATAAGGGTTGGGTACAGTGATGCAGAATATAAATACATGAAATCATGGTGCCTGAAAAAAGGAAAGGGGATCAGTGAATGCAAAGGTTACAACTAAGAATGTCCACAAATAAAGGGTGGAACCAAGAGTTACAATCTAATTCAGAGCATCTCAATCATTTTGGTTTCTGTTTTACTGTTTTTATTTATTTTTTTATTGTGGGTAAAAACCAAATTTTTCACAGTACAAACCAATATTTGTAAAATGATATATAAATATATATGCATATATGTGCATTTGCTTACATAAATGTTATTTTTTATACATATATATACATTTTAAAAGATGCTTAGATTACATAAATGTTACACAAAAATTACAGGGATTCCCATGTTCCCCTTCTCCCACACCTCCCATAAACTGAAAGAACAATAGTTAATGAGGATTTTATATACTTGTATTGCCTACATCTGAAATTAAATTCCAATAAATTAAAAAATATTTATTAATTCACTAAAAGGTGAAAATAAACCTATTACATGCTAACTTAAAAAAGCTGAATTAAAATATGTTGAAGACTAGTGATAGGTACATGGAAAATCATGTTATATACATTTGTCATTTTTCATAATAAAACTTCAAGTTAACAATGTAATACAAATCAGAAAGTAATAAATCCAAACAGATAAACAAGAGCACTAGGATAGGACTTAAAAGTATCATTTTATTCCTAAGTGATTAGTGATGTTATTCTTACCCTATTCTTGTGTTGGCTTCTGGACATTATTTTATTTCCCATAATCTGGATATTGATTCTTGAAGTAATATAAAGTGTTTAAATTATTGTAGATTTACTATACATTTTAATAGTGATAGCTGATAGTGTTTTTCAGTACTTCCTTGTCTTTTTTGCCTGACAGATTTTAGAATCTGTTTACATAATTCTTCATAAAGGGCCTCTAAGATTTTGATTGGAATCACATCAAACTCTCACTTCAATCATAAATATGTCATCTATCATTAAATCGATACTTTAGATAATTAAAAATATATCTCATAATAATTCAATAATTAAATCTGAAATATGGAAAACTATGTAAATATCAATGAATAGGAGATTTCGGAATAGGAACTTTCCAAGCCCCAAGAGAATCTAAGAAATTACAAAGAGAATGATCAATAGATATGAAATACTTAAAAGAAAAATTGCTGTGTATCAGAAAATATCATGTAAAATTAGAAGCAAATTATTGAGAATAAAATGAACTACACTTACATATAAACATTCATTAGTCTTTTATGTAAAATGTGTTTATAAATAGGAAGGAAACCATAAGATTAAATGAAAAACTAGACAAAGGACATGAACAGATGATATTCAGGAAAAATAAAAAAGGTCAATTAAAGTATGAGAAAATGTTTAAATTAATTACTAATCAAGGATTTAAAAATCACCTTACTTTATACATCACATACTCAGGAAATGTTTACTGAATGCCCACCTCTGTGAGGCCTTATATTCAATATGGGTATTATAAAATCAAATATGACATCATTGATGCACTAAATAACAAAATAAGACTTCATTTTATTATCCAAAAGTTACAATTTACTATTTGTTTTTCTTTAAAATGTGCTTATATCTATGCACCCCTTGCTTTTCATAGTCCCCTTCATTTTCATCTTTCTTTGCCTATTATGTGAATTACTGTTGTTCATCTCATTGATTCTATTTTCTTGTCCCAATCAAATGCCAGGCTGGTTTCCTGAAAATACAATCATATCGCTCTGCTTTTAGTAAGACTTTAATGTTTCCTGCTTCTAAAATAAATTTAGGTTCCTTAGGATAACATTAAGTTTTTCAGTAACTTGTTACACTTCTGTCATCATTTGCCACTTTCACCAACTGCTCACCAACAATTCTGCTGGCTTTCTCAAACTGTCCACTCATTGTTCACCTCCCTCATTCCCTACCCCAAGGTTCAAACTTATTTCCATAAACATTGACACTATGCACATTATTATTCCTCTTTTTCACCTGAATATCATATTATTTTAAATGTTTAGGCACATTTACTCCAAATGCTATAATAACTAAATTCTAAGCTAATAACTCCATTACTGAACTCTCAAGCATGTTACATACATGCCAAACAATCTAAAATTGCTAATCAAAAATCTGCATTGATTTTTCTTCATATATGTTAGCTCAAGTTTCTTAGTATATTTTAAATATTTTGAGCTTAACCTAAGCTACTCTTAATGGAGCTGTAAAATACTTGGAGGAAAAGGCAGTATTGATCCAAACCCTAGCCCATATCGAGGGTGCCCTAGATGAACTTGGGTAATCTACTAAGAATTTCAAAGTTTGAGTTTTTACCCTGGAAAAGTATTAACAATAATGCTTAACCTGAATATGGACAGAACATTTTCAAAAGTTCTACTTAAGTGCCTAGCCGATAGTAGGGTCTTAGTAAGTTATTTTTTTCTTTCATTTTGTACTTTTAGGTGTTTAAGAAATATTTTTTCTACAAATGCATACACAGCATTTCCCTCTATGTACTAATGATATGACTATATCAATAATTTACACTGGAACTATGCAGGTTAGTGGTATTCCTTATGACACACAAAAAAACAAGTAATTAAATTGGGGAAACAAGCCACTGATTTTATTGATATATTTAGGAAATGCACTGACATGCATTATGGACAGCTACTTAAACTAAGTGAAAACATGAAAATCAATAGGGATTTAAGTATGTCACATCATTTTCAATGGCACAGTGACAAATCCCAATTATAAAAATACTCTCAGACAGCTTGAGAGGATAAGCTTAGAGGTAAAAATACTCAGTTGAGATTACATATTCTGCAAGAAACCATATTCAAACATAATCTCTAGAACAAAAACAAACAAAATCCAAATTCAAAAGCAGTTTATAGCTGATTTATGATGTTGCTTATGTAGGGATTAATATTTGAGAACAAGGAGCGGGCCTGACTTTGTAAGATTAAGGATATCATATATTTGCCAAAGAATATTATTTATATACTATCTTCTTTTCTTAGGAATTGTTGAAATTGTTGAACATTGACAGTAAATACACTATTACTCAGTAGTAATCATTTACTCATACCTGATGGACTCTATAAGCTTAGAATTTGATACATTTCAGTAGAAGCCCTTCTTTCTGAACATATAGATCCATTCATATATTACTTGATTTACACATCTTCATATAATTCTGATTAAAAATTTTATATACAAAAAGGTCAATATCTCTTCATTTTGCAAAAAATTGTTGCTATATTAATATCAGTTAGCTACAGTGGCTGATATTTTTTTCAGAATTTCTGAGATTTATATTTAAAAATTTTTTTCACAGCATTTATTACTTCCTTGTTTCTTAGACTATAAATAAAAGGGTTTAATATAGGAATAACTTGGGTATAAAAAACAGCAACAGCTATATCTTTATTTCCTCCTTTATCTGAACTTGGTTGAAGATACCCGAAAAAAAGTGAACCGTAGAATATTGAGACAGAGAGAAAGTGGGAAACACAAGTTGATAAGGCTTTGCCTCTTCCCTCTTTGGATTTCATATTGAAAATAGTGAAAAGAATGAAGAGATAAGAGATTAACACAATGATAATAGTAAAGGCTTCAATTGAACCTGCCCAGATGTTTAGCATCAACTCATTGATATAGGGGTCAACACAAGAAAGTCTGAACAATGGGAAAAAATCACAAAAAAAGTGATTGATTTGATGAGATCCACAGAATGTTAACCTAAAGAGTAACCCTACATGGACAATGGAATGCACATTACCAGCTATATAGGCCCCTGTAGTCATTTGAATGCAGAGTTTCTTTGACATCCTGGTGTAGTGCTGTAGTGGGCTGCATATCGCCACGTACCGGTCATAGGCCATAGCTGCCAGGAGAAAGCAGTCTACAGTTTCAGCAAAACAGAAAAAATAAAATTGTGCCATGCATTCATAGAAAGAAATTCCGCCTTCTGAAAGGAAGATCTCTAACATCTTGGGAGTAATAGCACAGGAACAGCAGGAATCCATCAGAGCCAGGTTGCCCAGAAAGATGTACATTGGTTTGTGAAGACGTTGGTCCATGTAGATCAATGCCACCAAACCAAGATTTCCTATCATTGTGATCAGATATATGGGAAAGAACAAGACAAACAGAATAAGCTTCAGCCGTGGCTTCTCTGTAAATCCTGTGAGGATAAATCCTTCTGTCACAGAGTGGTTATTCATGGTCATCATCAACTCTGTTTAGATAAGAATTATGAAGAAATTAAATTTTAATTGAGAATGTGTCTTATTTTCTCTTCAAGTTTCCATTTGTACAACAGGCAGAGGAACTTTTCAATCATCCTTTGGTGTTATTTGAATAGAGCACACATACTTCTAGATGACATTTCCCCCAACATTCAGCTCTATGACATCAAGGTATGAGGTCAGTGTTCATAGAAATATTTTGATAATTACAAAGAGAGTGTTTACACTAATAAAACATTGCTGTATAAATCTAGTTACACCAATATTTAGTTCAGTATATCTTGGAAGTAAATATTCACTTAATTGTTTTTTAAGGAATTTGTACATATAACCTTCATATTTGTACCATCTCATTGTAGAATCAATACCTGTCTGTGCAGAGAAAATTATCTGAGACTACTTGTAATTACATATCATTTTTAAAATCCATTTAACTCACTACATCCATTTCTTACTTTAAGTTTCTCCTTGATGTTTTAATATTATTATGTTTGTGAAAATACCCTGATAATGGTGAGAAAATCATGAGAGTTTATAAATACTCATCACATCATATACCCTATCCAACTTGTTCCATATACACTCCTCCTAACATTTTTTTTATCTTATAACTATTATTTGATAACTCACTTATGCTTACTTTCTCTTGATCATTTTAAGATATTTTTTCTCTTTATTAGGTTTCAGGGCCATAGTTTCTTTTTGTTTTTTTTTTTTTTTTCAGGCTTAGTTTATCACCAGCATTCCAAAAACCAGACCTAGGGAGAAAAACTAGGTCTGGAGACACATGCATGGTTTCTAATATAGCGAATGTTTAGCCTACCCTGATTATCACAAAATCAGGACAGTGAGAGTATTCGCACCATAGTTTCTTAATATTGACAGATGCAACAGCCCACTTCCAAAAAAAATTGTTACACTTTGGTATTTCCAAGATAGATTCACGTTCTGTAGGGTGGGATTTAGTGTTTGCTCTAACGTCATCCACCTCCGTCCTCATTTCCAACATTACATTCAACAACACCTCTTACAGATTTGCCACTCTGTCCACCCATTTGCTCATCCCCCTCCCTCCAACCCAAGTAACACACTCATTTCCACAAACACTGATTCTGTCCATGCTATTATACCTGTTGTTAAAATTATTTTAATCAATTATTTAGTGCATAGCTTACATATAATGCCACTTAAGATTTTTAAAATAAGTACTACAGATCATGCTGATTACCAGATCCCAAACTGTTAAGCATGTTTTATATACCCAAAAGAACCTATACTGAACTTTTATATATTCATGCATAATTTTGATTACATTGTAACATTTGAAATTAATGGTGACATACTGCTCTGAAAAGACCTATAAAATGTTAAGAAAAAGGCACAGTTTCTCAAATCTTACTTCTACTCTGATCACTTGTAGCAAGTTAACTTGTACTCATTATTTCACCAATGATACTAGGTCACCACTATTGTGTTTGAAAATTAAGATTTTTAATTTTTAAGAAGCTCTACAAAGGAAATTATTTAAAACACAACATTTAAAAAATGTATATCTGTTTCCTATATCTGAATTTTCCCTTCCATTTTTCTGAACCCATGGATATTTATAAGATATTCTAGACAACAACTTTAAAGTTTATAAATATATTTTTGAACTTGCTATTACTAGATTTTGAATACTTAGAAAAAGAGAAAACTCTAACTTTAGTAGTACTTTTGAGAATATATTTTGTTTTGCTTAACAAGGTTGTCTTCTCTGCTTATTAAATGATGCATTAGGAGGTGTTATCTTAAGAGGTGATCATGTAAATTCTATTCTTAATACTGTTTAATTGTCCATAATGACAATATTGGTATAAAATCTCAGGCTGAAATTTTATGTATTGTTTATTTTAAAACATTTTATATAAATAATTTAATCACTCAGAAATTATAAACAACTGTCTTAAAACACTCCTCTATTATTTAACAGAATTACTTTGTAGATTATGCATAGGTTTTGAAACTCTTCCATGCAATCATTGAAGTTTTGATGTTCATCCTAGTAACCACAGTCTTCAATTTAGAGAAAAATTAGGACATTAACTAAGGTGTTGATATCTAAGAACAATGAAAAAATGATAAATAATTGAGAGAAATAAATATTAATGTATGTTATTATGTAAAGAAAAATAAGGAGAATATTTCTCTTACCTAGATTTCACAGAGAAAGGTTTTGTTACAGCTTGTTCTTGCTTTATGGCATTAAGGCCCATAGAATTTCATAATTTAATCCATGTTCTCTAAAACCTGTGGGATTAAAGAATGAACATCTAGGAGATTACTAATGGGTCAGTGTTACTTATCTTCCTTAGAGTGCAAAATATGTTTTCTAACAAATCCTAAAGGGGTTCACTTCATCACCATCAGTTTATTTCTGTGGGAGATTTGGTCCCTAAGACCTATAAACCATGGAGTATTAATTAAAGATGCTGTGTGAGGCACTGAGGTTAATGGAAATGACCCTCACTAAAATCGGTTTGATGATATTGCTGATGCTGCTTTAACCTATTTAATTATTATAATTCATACTATATTTCTGTTCATAAAATTTAAAATAGCCAGAAAAACTTGTTAAACTGGATTAACCACTTACTATAGAAGGTCAGGTTAATATCGTTTTGAAAGCTAATTGGGATTTGTTGGAGTACAGCTTAAGATGTGAGGAGGGTTCAGCTAGGGATGCTGACTTCATCACCCTGTGAGTAAATTTTTATCCATGTCCTTCAAAACCTTCTTTGGAATAGCTCTGATACCATTATTTAGATTCAAATGAATTAGTATGATTGTTCTTCTGTCTTCTCTGTCAATCTAGGTGGTTTTTCACTTTCTTACCTTGTATTTACTTATGTGACTAATCACTCCTCAACATACAACAGTTTTTTTTTTTTTTTTGATACATATATAATCCAAAATCTATCAGTCCCAATATCCCTCCATTACCATTACCATTTAGGTTTAAGAAATAAATATCTCTATCATTTTTTTTGCTCATTCATGTATTCTTTTTAAATTTTCTTTATTTTTAAAGAAGCTTTAGATTACATAAATGTTACATAAAAAATATAAGGGATTCTCATATGTCCCACACCCTCCCATTCCCACACTTGCTCACATTTAAAGACCACTGCCTTTATAACAATGATAAGACTTTCTCCATTGCTAGAATAATAATAAGCCTATAGGAGAATAATAAGAAGTCTACTTTAGTCTATTATTCATTCCCCAATTTGAGGATTTTGAGATGGTGATGCCAACTCTGTTTCTAACTGAGAGGGAGCTTAGATCTCATGGGATAGATGGATGGAACTATCTTCTCACAGTTTCAGACACTCTCTGTTTCTTGGGATGGGCATTGCCCATCATCTCACTATTAGTTGTCCTGGGTGAGTCCAATGAACTGGAGAGTAGGTGTTGCAACTCTGCTGAAATTCAGGGGTCTACTGGCACATAGATGGACCAAAGGTTTAAGTCTCTGGGTGATATATTTATCAAGTATAGTGCTTATTATAGGTTCAAATGAAAGGGGCAAGAAAGCCACGTGTAGAGAACCTATAAATGTTTCTGGATGTCTCTAGAGCCCTCAGAAGCCCTGTTATTTGAGGCACTGTTTACTGTGACAGTCAATGAGATCCTGCTGAGACTTGGTTAAGTGTAACCTCTGGAATGACCTCCTGACTCATGGTGACATCTCTTAGCCATAAAAACTCATTTGTATTTGCCATTTACCTCTTTTGGTCAATGTCTTTTTCCAGATTCATTGGTAGTTGGCACTTGGTAATAATCCCTCAGTGCCAGGGAGGCTCATTCCTGGGAGGCATGCCCCAAACTGGGGGAAGGTAGATAATATCTTGATAAGTGTCTTGAACTTTATGGTCCTCATAAACATTTATTGAATGAAAGCAAAAGTGACACTAATGAATTCTCAAGAATCCTCTATTGAACCTCATTACTTTCCAAATAAATCCATTTTCTTATTGATTCTCCAGATACTCCAAAGTTGGTCTATATTTTATCTATTCCCTTGATATCACAATCTCACCTCAGGGTACTTCTCCATCTGCTTCAATTCACTGTTCCTCTATGCATTTGCTTCAGCCTTGAGTCAGTGAATTGCCTCATAACATTTCCCTCATTTCCAACACCTTTTTCTCCCTCTCCTTCTACTCAATCCCATTCATTCTGAACTGAAAAGTAAACTCTTCTAAGAGGATTTTCTCAGTTTCTTTAGATCAATTGATTTTTACACTTCTTTATATACATGGTACTTACCTGCCTTCAGATTTCATTGACTACTTCATGATTTCATGAGCTTTGACTGGTATGTCCCTCCAACTGCATTTATGTGTTGCTTAAATATCATTAATCAAGGACCATGTCATACATCATTTGGGTGTTTCTCAACAACCTCAGTAATTTCCTCAATGCTTAGGTAATTCATTCCTAAAATTAAAGTTTAGTTTAACCTTTATCAAGTATTTTCCATATACAGGACTTTGGAGAAGACACTGAGTAATTCTAACACCAGATGTGATTTTTACCAGCATTTTTGTATCAACTGTGGTTTTATAACAATGTTTTGGGTAACTATTTCCCATGGGTTTAAGATTCCCAACCAGCGAGGCTGCGTAGTCCAACACCATGGCTAAGTGATGTTATTTTTCCAGTTTGTATGGTTTGAGGCATAGGCAACAGCAGATGATTATTTACCCTTTTAGGTTGTAGGGCTACTGGCTTTTAAATTTGTATTCTAAATGCTTGCATTAGGTTTGCTATTAGCATTTCAATTGGAGCAGGGGCTGTAACCTGGGGTGCTGAAATTAAACAGGTTAAGGTTGGATACAGTTTCTTAGGCCTCTGTTGTAAAGATCTCCTATTGCTTTATATTTGCTCCTTTAAAAGGTCATTTATCCTTTCTTTTTTTTTTTTTTTTTTTTTTTTTTTTTTTTAAAGATTTTATTTATTTATTCATTTATCCCCCCCTTGCTGCTTGTGCTCGCTGGGTCAGCTAACCACGCCGTGCAGGCGGGCTTGCCTTCACCAGGAGGCCCCGGGAACCGAACCCGGGGCCTCCCATATGGTAAACGGGAGCCCTACTGATTGAGCCACAGCCGCTTCCCAGGGAAAACTATCCTTTCTATAAGACTTGCACCAGTGGGGTTATAATTAATGAAGGGGAGCAGCCACTTGGTGAGGATGGATGGGTTCCAACAATATCATGATTTATAGCCCAAGACTGTGTGAGGTGACCAGTAAATGGAGTTTTTTTTTTTTTTTTTTAATTACTACTAATTTGTGCTGGTGCCCCATATAGGGCACTTACTTTAGGCAACAAGTAGTAGTTTGCTGGTTACAAGAATTCTGTGGTGGTGTTTTTGGCAGTGAAAGCATACTTTGCCCCTTTTGAGAGTAGGAGGGGGCCAATTTAATCCACCTGCCATCATGCTACTGGAGTCTTTGCTTGGCTAATATGTTGTTGTAGTCATCTGAGTGAGCATGATGGATACTTGTGGGTGATGTCCACAAGCTCCTGGTAACAGCTAGAACTGCTGCCACAGGGTTTGGTAGCCATGATGTCTGCTTTTTCCTGTGCAGTTACTCTACTGTGCTTCTCAGGTTTCAATGACACTATTTCAGATCTCTGTGAGGGCATCTGCCTCAACATTCCTAAGAGGGTGTAGAGGAATGGGCAGGGCTGTGATAGACAGATACCTGACTTCACTAGCAGGTGTCCCAAATGTCCTTTCACAGATTTCTCCCCCACAGAGAGCAGCCTATGATAGTCCATTGTTTCTGTCTTGTTTCTAGTATTTGCAATTCACCCCTGAATAGGAATGGTAGTTTTCAGAGTGACTGGACACTACTAGGTTAAGCTTTCTACTTTCATCAGGGTGTGTCATGCTGTACATAGTTGCTTCTTCAAGGTGCTATATTATAATTTGGCTCCTTTCCACAATTGGGACCAAAACCCAAGGGGTATTTGCTTAGAATGTTGCCTTTGCCACAAACCCCACCCAAGACTAATATCGGTGCTGTCTACATTCAATGCACAAGGTAAGTTAAGGTCCACCCCCTTTACTGCTTGAGTTTGTGCTATTACCCTCTTTACTTTTTAAAAAGCAGTTTTCTGGGGGTCCTGCATTCCCATGCACAGCCTTTTCTGATTAACACATATATATTTGAACTAAATGAGGGATGAAGGCGTTCCAGTATCCCCAACAATCCCTGAAAGGCTATTAATTGTTTTAGACTTTCAGGATATAAGATTAAAGTACAAAAAGCTATTTTGATAAAACAGATTCTTTGTTTTGTATATTAACATAAGTGCTCATTTAATTTTTGGCCATTTGAATAGAGCTCCTTTAAAAGTTTTTATTTGTTAATTTAATATTACAATGCGGAGGTATGAAAATATACACTGAACAAACAGACAAATATAAAAGAATTAAGATACAATAACAGAAACATAAAGTTTACTAATTTGACTCATAATTCTTACTCCTTTGGTATGGTAGTTTCCAAGCTTTCTGTCATTTCACATCTTTGACTTTTTTCTGCTTTTAAGATTTTTGAGAAGTCCTGAAGGAGACTCACACAGCATTAACTCACAACTTTTTAGTTTCTTTATTTTTCCACAATTTAAACAAGATTTGAACATATGGGACTGTTTGCATATTTTTCTTGCTGTTTATAAAACAATTTTAATTGCAATAAACTGTTAAAATTTAAAGATCCACTTTTATTTATTTATTTTTTTGGCTAAGCCTTTTTTTAAAATTTAATCTGTATCTAAGCCAAGCTCTATTACAGAACAAAATCAATTTACATTTGTGTAACTCAGATCCCCCAAATTCAGTTCAATTTTTTTCACAATGCATCCTAGTGGTGAGCACTTCAGTACTGAGGCCTCATTCCCCATGGTGGCAAAAAGACAGAGATAGAGAGTGAGGAAAACAAATACACAAAAGGCAGTGGGCTTCCACTTTAAGGAAGCAAGAGAGTGGGACTCAACCCCTTGAAGCCTCTTCCACTACCACCAAGCCTTTGCTACTCTAGTGAAGATAAACCAAATGCTAACTTACAGTCAGCTGAAAACCGAACAGCAAGCTTCCCCTTTAAGAGAGTAGGGAGTGAGACTGAAACCCACAAAGCCTCTCCTCCTAAAAGCAATCCTTCATTACCTTGGGACGGTTCTCTGACCTAACCTCATGAGCCAATTGCATTGGCAGCTGGAAAGGCTCTCCACCCTAGTAATACCCGAGTCCTTGGGAAAATGCGGAGTGGCTGCTGGAGTCAGGGATGCCCTGGTGCAGACAAACCCCTCCACAATCCACTTTGGAAGTATTTTCTGGTTACCATTTTAATTTCTTTATTTTAGTCCCAGCAGAGTCACCAATTTGTTAGGTCTCAAAGATGGGCCTTTGGGGATAGCTAGAGATGTAGAGAAAAAAACTTTAATATGAGAGTTAGGCAGAACTTACATTTATTATGTCTACAAACAGGAGCAAAGGTTGGTCTAAAGCAACTCAGACATGACTCCTGTCTGCAGACACAATAAATGTAAGTTCTGCCTAACTCTCGTATTAAAGGTTTTATTCTCTACATTTCTATTTATCTCCAAAGGCCCAACTTTGAAGCCTAACACTTACTCCTTAAACTCACAATAACATAGGAATGACTGTTTTCACCACTGCTGTTCAATAATGGAAGTTTTAGCCAGTCAAATTTGGCACAAAAAAGAAATAGAAAGCATGCAAATTGGAAAAGAAGTAAAATTATTTTAATGCATAGATGATATGGTCACTTATATAAGAAATTCCCAATGAATCCACAAGAAACCAATAGTGCTGATGAAAAAATTGGGTAAAATGCCAAGTACCAAATGAATGTAAGAAACGAAAAGTAGAATTGGAATGGACTCTTCACCAAAGAAGATACAGATAGCAAATAAGCTTATTGTCAAATAAAAGAAAGACTTTGAGAATTCAGAAAGTGAGACTATTTATTGAAAGTGGTAAATAGGGGAATGTGCAACCCTGATAAAATCATGCTCCACTTTACAGCAAGAAAAGGCAACTTCCAGTTCAATTCAATAGTTATCAAGTATTCAAACTATACAGAGTTATGAAAAGACACTGGATATTGGGATGTTAGGGTTCAAGAAGTGAGCAGGATGGTGCTGAGCATTTCTTTGATAGAAGAAATGACTCATGAAAAGACATTCATATCTAGAGTGGGAGAATAAAACATAGATTCCTATTGAGAATACAATAGAAGGTAGACATGTTATTTGGGAACAGAAAAAAGAACATCATACAGAAAAATGGAACATCATAGTGACCATGAAAAATAAGGAAAGATTTTCAAAGAAGGTGTCATTTCAAATGACTCCTTCAGATAAGTGGTGTTTGAATAGGTGAAGGACTATTTGAAGGGCTATTTCTTAAAGGAACCACACTAGTAAAGAAAGACCTGGCTACTTGAAAGAACAAGGTCTAAGCAGAAAATAGAGAGTATCTTAGTTTCCCAGGGCTGCTATGACAAATACCACACACCACTTGCCGTAACAATGTGAATTTATTAGCTCATTGTTTGGGAGGCTAGAAGTCAAACATCAAGATCTTGAAATGCCATGCTTTTCCCTGAACCAGTATCATTCTTGCCTGGGCTTCCCATATACATTGAGTCCTTTGGCTTCCATATTAGTCTCCATTATATGTTTGCTTCTGGTGGCTTTCTCTGACTGACTCGACTCTAAACCTTCTGGCTTCTCTGACTATTTTCTAACTACTTCTCTTTTTACGTCCTCATGTAATTCAGATTAAGGCACCTTCTGATTCAGTTAGGTCACAACCAAGTAGGATTTAATCCTTAAAGGGACTATCCCTAAATAAGCCTACCCCTTAACTAATAATACACCTTCAAAGGTCTTATTTCCAAATCATCGCATTGAAGATAATGTGGATTTAGATATAGATTTTTTTTTTCATTCATGAAATTTGCTTCAAACTACCAAAGATGTTAAATAAGGATGGCTAAAACTTAAGTGTCCATGATATAAGGGGATACATAAAATAGATATAGGAGGAAGTGTGGAGTTAAATTGGAAAATGTTCCATTGGTACCCTCCCATTTACTTTTTATGCCCCCACTATTTCACTGAACCTACTCTCTCACTAATGTCACAACAAAATTCTACAAGCTGACTCCCATATTCATCTTTGAATTATTTTCAAAACCAAGCTATAGTGTTTGGTAGTATTGGAAGTCTCTATTAACACTGGTTTGCATGATAACACTCATCCTGCATTCCTGACTCTCCTGTATTGGTCTTTTTCACTGAATTGTGATATTTTCTTTGCCCTAGTGATGTTGTGTTTCCTTTGTTTCTGCCTTGGCCCCACAGTTTTTCATTCTTGCATTTTCCCTAGAATATTTCATAAACTACTGTAATTTCAATTGTTTTCCATTTGTTTGTGGCTTCACTAGAGGGAAAGATTACAAACTTTTCCTGGTTGTGCATTCATATCAGATATTCAATTTCTGTATATTCCAAATATTTTCATTTTTATCTGTCATTTGGCCAGAAGTACCACTATTATAAGATGTGGACTTTATAAATCATAAAAAGGAAAAGTATATTGAATAAAATATTAAATATTTTCATATTATTTTACATTATAATAATATGAAGAAAGTTTTGTTCTCAATAAAATGATGATTAATTGTTTCAACCGAAATTCTGAAGAGCATAGATCAGAGCAGCTACGAGAACAAAGAACACACCTCACACTGAATCAGACATAGGCTTTATTGGGATTTAAGAACAGACAAGAGTCTCTGGAGGCATGGTCCAGAGAATAAAGATAGCACTCCAAAAAAGAGATGGGAAAATGACAGGTGATATAAGGGTTTGAAACTCTGTTCTTATACCATATGAGTTTCTACTAGTGTCCTGTGGGTAATATGGGGTATTGCAGTATTATCGCAAGAATGAATTTTTACTGCTCTGAGGAGGTTATGATATCATATATATATTCTCTTCCCTCTGGGGAGGGCTGCTAACATTTAACTTGTGTCTAGATTATGCAGGTGGCTATGTGCTGAGGAATTAGGTGGAGCCCAGGCCCTGGTTCCTCACATTAATTCAATTAATACTATTAATGCTATTTTCAGAAAAGGACCCATGATGTTAAATCCTTTATAAGTTTTAACTCTTGGTTTGCAGTGATGATACAGCAATTCTTAGACTTAGGTAAATTTCTAAACGGCTGACATTATTGAAAAATATAAACCCCACAGAAACATACATCTAAATGAGAGATGAATGTCAGTTTTGAGAACTGAAAGGTTCTTTGGTGGTTTCAAGTGGTTGTGCAAGCAGTTCTGTCATTTGGGCCATAGGACCAGGCGGACCTGTGCTACTAAGATATCTTGAAAGAGATGTGAGTTTATGAAAATTTTATTCAAAGCCTCAATAGGAGAATCACAATATTGACCCATATGTTTTTGGAGATGGCCATTTTTTGGAGCAGCAGCAGAGTTGAAAATATTATGTAAAAATAACTCCATCATGTACTGTGAATCCTGACAGAGCCAGAGTACCTGAGCATGAGACATCAATTGACCATTAGACTGGAACTCCCATTAATGAGTTATGACAAACTAACAAAGTATCACAATGCCCAGAAGCAATCCATTTTAGGATGAAAGTGATGTATTCAGGATCAGGCATAAGCTGTGCCTGAATACAAATTAAACTGTCCAACTAGGTAGACCAGACTCCCATTTCATCTACCTTTTTTCACTGCCTCAGGCCATACTATTGTAATCCTGCAGTCTCCTCTATGAGCAGGTGACAGATGAGGAAAAAGTTTAAGCTTGATTCATAGTTGGTCAGATTTGTATTTTGGTACAACAAAAAAGTAATTTTGATTACTTCAACTCTAGAAAGATGACCTTGAAAGACACTGATAGGAAGAAATCCTTCTTTGGGTGGTTTATGGATCATTCATTTCATTGCATAGAAGGGATGTGGTCCAAAGTAAAAATACATAGACTCAGGGTGAGGTGAATGATTTGGATGTTTATCAGTGACCTACAGGGAGACTTATTTAAAGGTCAAGGACCAGGAGATCTGTGGAAGAGCATATGGGTGGATTTATTGCAGTGGATATGAAAGGTAGAGAATTTTACATCGCTTGAAAATAACCAGAAGAGTACATTTTCAAGTAACAGACAGAAAATAATAAAATATACAGAATGACTAAGCAGCTATGAATAAGCTGTGTTCATCCAGCTCATTCATCCACCACCCCAGTGCTGGCTCAGTGTGTGCAAGGAAAAGTAACTTTATTGGCTCATTTGGAGGTATGGATAAGCCTCATGATCTTCCAGTTTCTCAACTGATCTAACTTCTGTTTCTGCCAACTAACTGGCAGCAAAAGGGACTGTTGTACTCCCCCAATGGCAAAATCCCTCATGGAGAAAAATCAGCCCCTCTGTAGAAAACTGGCTCTTATAAATCCTTTCTACCATGATTGAGGCAGACATTCATCTTAAATAAAATCAATACATAATTTACATATGCATTACCATCCCAATTTACCAGATCTTAGCAAGTACCTTTATTTGAGGGCTGACAGATTGTGTATAGCATTACCTTGGACCAAGAAACATACTTTACAGCAATAGAAATGTGATATTGGAAATGACTGATTTTCTGGTCCTATCATATTCCACATCATCCAGATGCTGCTGGCTTAAAAAATGATGTCATAGCTTTTAGATGATACAAGTGCATTGTTACACAGAATTGATGCCCTGTGATGATGGGACTTCATCTTCTATGGTGTAGTACATTACAGATATCAATGAACATTATAGGGTGCCATGTCTTTAATTCATTGAATACATGAATGAGGAACTCCCCATATTACCCGAGTGTGAAATTTGCACATTCTTGTCTTGATATCTCTGAGCTCTATGAGTTAGAGGTGTTGGTACTCAGAAGATAAAGGATTTTAAAAGGCACCACAGTAAGAATCCCTTTATAATTACCACCATAAATTAAGTAAAAAGGTTTTATAATAAAAACATGTTACAATAGAAAATTGTCGATATTATATATTATTAAATATGTCAATCTTTCACAAATATATAACAATTGTAAACATTGGTGTATTGAGCAACACAAATCCCAACTACATGAAGCATATATAGACAAAATTGGAAAGGGAAAATTCTGTAATAATACTTGTTCTACAATAATAGTTGGAGAGATCAGTTCACCATTTTTAATAATGGCTAAGACATCTAAATAGAAATTCAAAAAGGAATCAGAGGACTTAAACCTACAAACCCAATAGATTAACAAACTTATGTAAAGCACTTGAGTACAACAGAATGCATGTTCTTCTGAAGTGTGCATGGATTGTCCTTCAATCCCTATAGGTTGGGTCACAAAATAAGACACATTAAATTTGAATTGATTGAAGAATATCAAGCATCTTTTCCAACCACCCTGGAATATTTTCAGTAATCAATAACAGAAGGAAAGAAGGAAAACTGGAATATTCACAAATATGTGTAAATTAAGCAACACAGTCATATAACTACTGAATTAAGGAAGATGCAAAAGGGAAATCAGAATATTCTAAGACATGAATAAAAATGTAAACACAACTTAATACTTAGCTGATACAGCAAAAGCAATAAACAGAGGGTCATTTATAAGTGTAAATGCCCACTTTAAAAAAGAAAAATGATACCAAATCAATAATCTGACTTCACATCTTGAGAAAAAAGAAAAAGGAGAGCAAACACAGCTTAAATTCATCGAATTAATGACCTATTAAGGATTTAAAAGAAATGAAATGGAGGAAAGAGAACATTTGAGAGAATCATTGGAGGAAAAAGTTACTTTTTGGAAAAGATCAATAAAATGGATAAAAACTTGCTAGAATGATAAAGAGAAAAGGGAGACAATGCAAATAGCTGAAATAAAAAATGAAATAGGGCTATTACTACTGATACTCCAGAACTTAAAAGCATTCTTAAAGAATACTTTGAACAAATTTAGCAAAGCACATAAAATAATCAGTATGAAATGGAAGTTTTTTAGAATCACACACATACCCAAATTGACTTTTGAAGAAAACGTTGTCGACACAGAAGTAAAGAGGTTGAAATTGTAATGAAAATACTCCAAACAATAGAAATTCAGAACCAGATATCTTCCCTGGTGAATTCTACCAAATATTCAAAGAAGAATCAAATCAATGATTTACAAACTTTTCTAATAAATTGAAGAACAGAATTGTTCCTAACTCATTCTATGACACCAACATAATCTTCATTCCAAATGCATATAAGACAGCACAAGAAACACAAATTATAAATCAATTTTTATATGTAGATGTAAAAACCCTTAACAAAGTTTTAGCAATTTGACTTTAACAACGTATTACGTGGTTTAGATACCACAACCAAGTATGATTTATCCAGCATGCAATGGTTTTACAAATTAAGAAAAACAATGAATGTAATAACCACATAAACAGAAAAAAGGAAAAATAAAAGAAAAACACATGAGTATCTTAATTGGTATAGAAAAGGCATTTGGTAAACTCTAGCAGCAATAATTTAAATTATTATTTTTTATTTCATCAATATTTATTTTACACTTAGAGCTATGCAGTTGAGTATAGGAATTAAGCACATGGATTGTTCAACACCTTTTCTGGGCCTGGCGTTTGACAGACCTGATCTCAATTAATATTCACATCAGACCTCTGAGGTCAGTATCATGAGATCATGACATAATGTGAGGGAGATTGTTTACATACATTGTAAAATACAGTGGATGTATGATTATAACTACTACCGTTATGACTGATCATTATTAGTAATAGCAATGATTATGAATTATAGAGGTTCAATGGTAACATGAGGAATCCTGGCCACTGCCTGTTGAGGCATCAGTCAGGAGGGGCTATGAGATAATGGACAGCGTCCTTTGCCCAAAACTCATTTCTTATATCTATTTAGACACTTTCTGTCCAAGGTACTTTGCTCACAAAACTCATCTGATCCTAACAATTATGAGATAGAGACTATACTCATATTTTAATTGAAGAAACTGAAGCATAGAATGAGACTAAGCAAATGCTTGAGTTCATATAATTGACAGGGATTTGAATCCTGGCATGTAGACGCCAAAGTCAGCTAGCTTTACCACTAAGCCATATAGCCTCCTAGCCCACTGCTAGCCTTTATCACATCTTAAGGGTATGGGATTGCAGGGCTTAGCAAATTAAAATGCAAGATGGCCAGTTAAATTTGAATTTAAGATAAACAAAGAATACTTTTTTAGTAAAGTATGCTCCATGTGATATATCCATGTGACAATGTAATTAAAGAGTCTGTTAAACCCCTAGCACATAGTAGTTGTCCAAAAAACATATAAAAATGATTTAATTCATCAAGCACTTTTAGAGTGGGCTGGGTACTGTAGATACAATGGTAAATAAGGACATTATGGTCTGGAGGTAGGGAGCAGATCAGCAGATAAGCAAGCAATGGCAGTCAGCATTTAGATGTTTCCATCTGCAAATGTGTGTATGTCACATGGGTGAACTGGGTGAACTTGCCCAGTCAGCGTTTCTTTTTACTCTTGGCCAAGTCTGAGCAGGGTGTTCTTGTGCAGTATCCACCTCATCCTATTGGGCACATGCTCATTTTATGAGGCTCTATGGGAATGTTTCCATATTTAGAAAGGTTGGCTAACCAATCTGTAATATTAAAAAGATCTTTTGAAAGTTCAATCCAAATATAGTAAGAAAAAAGAAATACATTTGTATAGGCATATCTTCCCAGGGCATTGTCCTCAGCATTATTCATTTCTGAGGAAAATTTAGGAAAATTGAATTTTTCTTTTATGATTTAGTACATACTGGCCCCTGTAACTTTCCACCTCCATTAGGCTCCATGAGATTCAGCTGGAACAGGGTCTCACTCTTTTTACTGCCTGGGGCTTTTTTTCTTATCCCTTTTCTCTCAGAGACTTCAGTTTCTGAAAGAAATTGTATTTTGAACAAATTATTTGTTAAAGAATAGCCAATCTTCCTCTCCAGTTACTTTTTTCTTTTTTTTAAAACAAATCAATTTTATTGAAACATTAATAAAGCAATCAATTTATCCAAAGTGTACAATCAGTGGTATTTGTTATAAGCACATAGTTATGTGTTCATCATTTCAATCAATTAAAGCATTTTCATTATTTCAATAATAATAATAAACAACAGACAAACAAATAAATAAGAAAATTCCTCACCTCTCTCTGTTTTCCTTGTTCTACATAGCTGCTATTTCTGGCTATTATTGTGCAATTATTTATTTGTTTATTACACAGTTTTACTGAGATATATTAAAGAAATTATAAATTTTAAAAGAGCGTGCAAAGCCAGGTTAGATTTAATATAATCAAAAATAGCATAGCAACAGACCTTTATAAATGTAAATAGTAATTCGAATTTTATAGAAATTAATCATAACATAATTCTAATTTTTATATTAGAGCTCTAACTATTGGACATAATAATCTCTAAAAATGAAATACATTGTTGGTTTAGTTATTTAATTTCCATTTAGGTCATACTTCTCTCTAAATAATCAAATTCCTATTTGGGAATTCTTCACATCTTATTGGAACAAATTATAGCAGATAACAATTTCTCATAGTTAGAGGTTCCCTATTAAAAGGCTCACAATGTATGATTAGCAGACTGGGACATAAAGAAAAGCAGACTACTAAGTGTGAGAACCCAACCATCTCCTCACAAGGACAAAGGAACCACATGGTGATGGAGCAGAAGAAGGATTTCCACTCCCTCCTGAATAAGGCTCCCTCAGTCCTTCTTGCATTCCAAGAATACCCTACCTCCTAGCCCACTACACCCTAGCCATGCAAAAAAAAAAAAAAAAAAAAAAAAAGAATTTGCTTTTACAGCCCCTTATTGGCCCTTAGGCTATACTTGGACCCTATCCCAACCAATTGATGTACTGTATGAATATACATCTGCCTCTTCTGGGGATGGACTGAAGTCTCTCTTCAGACCTCTGCCATGCCAGTGGTGGGGGACTGAAGTCTATTCTTCAGTTCCCCTCCACTGGAAGAGCTTCTCAATAAACTTCCTGCCTGCAATCATCAGTCTCCGCATCCCAGTGAGTGCCCGCTTTTCTCCAACAGCCATCTTATAATTTTATAAGGCAGAAAAACTCAAAATCATTAAAATCACTCAGAAACTAACTATGGAAGGCATCTTTTTAAACATGATAAAAGTCTTTTTTGAAATATTTATAGCTAACATCATAGTTAATGGTCAAATATTGAAAGATTCTCCCTATGATCAGGGGTTGAAAGTTTAATCATTTTAACCACACTTAATACTGTACTGGACATTCTAGTGAGGGCAATAAGGTAACAAAATAAATAAACAATTTGGAAAAGAAGAAGTAAATGTGTCTCAATTAACAAAGGCATGTTTGTTTATATAGGAAATCTCAAAGCTTCCATGAGAAAAATAATAGTGTTAATAAACAAATTCAGCTAACTTTTCGAGTACAAGATGAGCACACAATTAAAAAAAGAGGTAAAATATTTGAACAGGTTCCTCACCTAAGAAAATATATATATGTATATGTATATGTATATGTATATGTATATGTATATGTATATGTATATGTATATGTATATGTATATGTATATGTATATACATATATATACACACACATATGAAAATATATGAATGTGCTTTGTTACAATGAATTGCAAATTAAAGCAAAATGATTTCTACTAGAATGGCTAAAAAATAAACTACAATATTAATTGGTGGCCTGTATGTGGAGCAATGAGAATAGACATATATCTCCTAGCTCTACTATAAAAGTGCATCTGAAAACACTGACAAACTGGTAGCTATTAACATAACTATCACGGAAATATTGTTTTTTAATACCATTCGCCAATCAAAGGATCCAGAACCCTTGGAGAAATGGCTGATTCTAGGAATTGGGAAGGAAATATACAAGATAGACTTGGAGCATCTGAGAGTGCCAGAAAATAAGGAAGGGACAGACAAAAAGAAAAAACCAAAAGCAAACCCATACTCAAAATGTAGACACGTGCCAAAAAGATATACCAGAGAAGTGAAATAGCACCTCATCACCAAAACAGGTACAATTTGAGCAACTAAATTAATAGCCTGGACTTTAAGCCAAAGTTTAAAATAAATATCCAACAATCCATAGTGATATAAATAAATGATTGAAACAAGAAAGCAATAGTCCCTGACAAAAATCTAAACGATTTATAATATACTATTTAGGAAGATGAGTAATTTAACTCCCCATTCCTTTTGTGGAAATAGTCATGCTGCCTTGGAAAAACTTAACAAACACAACCTGAGCATGGGGTCAAGTTTTTATAAAAAATTATAAATCATGGTGATAGAATGTAATTCTGGTAGGATGTTTGTATGATTTAAAGACAGTTGTCAGACACTGCCTCTGCACTTGGGGGACTGTTGCTACTCCCTTAGAGAATATGGCAGAGCTCTCCAGGATGGGAATTCACTATTATCTCATTTATTGAGTGGTTCTCCACCCACTGTGACCATGCCCCATGAGCATTTGAACAAGTTTATATACCTTTTATGTATGATCAGGTGAACTTCCTCCCATGCACCCCCCATCACTGACACCCCACACCAATGATCCTCCCCTGCCCTAGTTGTGATCCAAAGCTTCTTTAAAGATGAAGACAATACAATAGCCAAATACAATTAATAGGAAAATGAAATAATAATGATGTTTAAATGCAAGAGATAAAATACATAAAATATTTTTTAAAAAACCTAAAACTAAAATTAAATTAAAGGAATGGGTTATTAAAAAAATGAGAAAAAATTAAAAAAAAATTTTTTTTGATATTTTGCCTTTTATCACTGCAATATCTGGTGTCCAGTCTGTACCTTGTCACCTTCTCCCTCTCACTCCTCAGTGTCTCACTATTTTTCATTTAATTTTCAAAGAAGTTTTAGGTCACAGCAAAGTCACACACAGGATACAAGACACTCATATACCCAACCTCCTCCCCCTTTCCTCACCCTATATTAAAACCTTTTTGTATATGGATGGTAGCATTGTTATAACTGATATACAGATAGTGAAATATAGCTACTAAACATTGTCAATGGTTTACAGTATGGTTTACATTTTAGATTGTACACTTTCATAAATTTTGATGATATTTACCATGTCCTGTGTCCATCACTGCAAGGTAATGAAAAACATTTCCACTGACCACTAAATAACCCCTGTTTGATCTATTCTGTTCCTCCCTCCCCATCCCCCTGGGGTCCACGACGACCCCCTGACTTGACTCATTGGATGACAAGATTCATAGTTACATGCAACAAGAGGGCATGACACACTGGTTTGTCCTCCACTATTAGGAACTGCCCTTGCTCTTAAGAGATGCCCACCTGTCTATTTCTGAGCAAATCAGTCCTCCCAAACATGGGATTCCATCTCCTTCTCTCTCATTGTGTGGGTCCCCACCCATTGATACAACACATTGTGACAGCATGAATACTCACACACTCCCTAGAAGCCTGCTCCAGATGCGCCCTGTCCAGAATGACCCCCCAACCAACACCCTAAAGCAGTGACACTTCCTTGTCATATTGCCATAAAAGCATTCCCACCTCTGTACTTTCAACCTCATATCCACAAACTCCAAATGTTTACCTGGTCCCTTTCTTATCTCTCCACTCACTATCCTTGGTATTCTAATCCACCCTTCCCAATCTACCCACCTGTCAACTCTGCACCACCCAACCCAATATATCAGTACCCTCATGTCCTATCCCTTCAATACACAACTTGACTTCCAATGTGGATATCTTCCCAAACAGAGGGCCTCCTGAGGGCTCTGGAGACACCCAGGTCCTATATCAGGGTGGATAGCCCCAGAGTTTCGTGCCTTATCAGTGGGCCCTACTTTGGAATCCTTGCTCCTGAGAGTGACAGAGTTAAACCCAAATATGTCTTCCCTGCATGTTGTCCATTTGTCCCTTCTATTCAAACCTATATGTGATGTTGGAGTTTGTAGGTGTACTTCCAGAGACCAGAGTCTTTGGGCTATCCATGTGCCAGCTGGGCCAAGAATCTCGGTGGAGCTGCAACTCCTACTCTACAGCTCAATGGACTCACCCTGGACACCTGGTGGGAGATGATCATGGACAACGGCCATCCCAGGGAATGGAGAGAGTCTGCAGCTGCAGGCAGGATAATCCCATCCATTTTATCCATGGGATATAAGCCCTCGCTCACTTGGAGGTGGAGTGGACATCACCATCTCAGACTCCTCAGGATTGGGGAAAGAGCTGTGGACTAGAGTGGACTTGCTGGTATTCTGTTATAGACATATTGTGATTCATGCAGTGTAGGTAATTGCAGCATTGATGTGGAGCCAGTGGCCACCGGATGCTCTGGGGGCAGGGAGAGGGAAAAGCAGTTGTAATACAGGTGCTTTTTCAGGACTTGGGAATTATCCTGGGTGGCATTGCAATGACAGATATAGGCCATTTTATGTCATCATATAACATGCAGAACTGTGTGGGAGAAGGTGTGGTCTGCAATGTGAACTATGGTCCTTGCTTAGTGGCAAGGCCCCCAGATGTGTATATCTATTGCAGGTGATGTGCCACTCTAGTGAAGGATGTTTATGTGGGAAGTTGTGGGAGGGGTGGAAGGTGGGGCATATGGGAATCCCTATAATTTTTGTGTAACATTTGTGTAATCTAAGTATCTTAAAAAAAAAAATATTAAAAAAATAAATAAAGACAGTTGTTTGATCATGACCTACATCTTTCTTGAACACCAGTTCTATTTTTCTGCCACTTCACATCTTAGCATCTTGAAAGATTTTTTCCTTTCATACTACCTTTACTTCTTCATGCTATGCCTAATGCGATGTTGTGATTAAGAACATGGGTTCTGGAGACAAATGGCCTGAGTTTGGTTCCTCAGCTCCACCTTAGCATTTCTGTGCATAAATTATTAGCCAGTCTGTGTTTCAATACTTTAAAAAGGGGACAACTATTGCAAATTAAAATATGATAATGAAAGTAAAAGTATCAATAGTTGTTCTGTAAGGATGAAATATATACAGCTGAAAATTATGTGTTGTTCCAAGATTGCCTGAGGATTAATTTAACATAGAAAATAAAAGGAAGAAGAGGAAAGATATATCAGATAGTATTTATTCATTTGCAAGAAAAATCTCTCCCAAACGAACTTAAACAATAAGAAAATCTCCTGGATTATAGAATAAAAACAACTAACTTATTCCAGTGACTCTGGTTCTGTTTTTCAAAAATTCCCTCAGCTATGCCCTCCATTGTGCATTGATTTTATGCATAGACTGCCATCTTGATGGATAAATGGATGAAGTTATTACTAGATTTCCATCCATTCACTGTGCATTCTGAGGGAAAATGAATACCTTTTTGGTGGCTCTCTTTTGAGTTAAAAATATTTGACATAAATTTCCATATAATAATCTTTCCTGCATTATAGGCCTAAAAGAAGTTGCATGCTTATATTTCAATAACCTGTAGTATTAACTGTTCCTAATGGTTGGGGAGAGCAATATAGTAATACATAAACAAGATCATGGTGCCTTAGAAAAGGGAAAGGGAATCAAAGGATACAAGATTAATGTATAGTAATTCTTAAAAATGAGTTTTTGCTCACTTATTTTTGGGATAATTTTTGCTGGTCTTGATTCATAAGCGATACAAATGAATTACAGCCATTTGTCTAGTGCTCATACCCATAAGATTTAGGTAAAATGAAATGCTTTAAAGAACTTAAAAGATTGAGAAATAAGAATTTCAAGAAAAAAATTATAAAGAACGTAGAGCAATAATTGTTTCTGGAGGTAATTATTTCTAGTACTTTCTTATCTGTATTTACCTAATTAGAGTTTTATAGAGGTCAATTGGATGCCAGATGTTAGTTTTAATGTAAGTCCAGAAATAAAACTCTGCCCTCTGGATCAATTAGAAGGCTATTTCCAACAAGTGGCCAATGAGAATATTTATGTGATTGGCAGAAAATATTTCAAATGTTCAACATAATTCCAGTGAAGATTTCCATGGCACTGACATCAATGTCAAAATAGGAATATTTATGAATACTTTGAGACCTAGAGATTAAGGTAAATGCCCAATTATAAAAAGTTTTCAAGGGTCATGTTTTGATATTCATACATTTACCTTCACACCTTTTAACCTTATAACCATTCTGCATCTAAAATCTTAAGTGGGTATTTTAGTTTCTTGGCTATGAAAAAAAATGCCATACAATTAGGAGATTTAATAACAGGAATTTTGGGGCTCTTGGTTTCAGAGGTTAGTGGCTTGCTTCCTTCCACGATTGGTATCTTCGAGATGGCTGAAAATCTTTGGAGTTTCATGGTTTTTTCTGTCACATGGCAATGTACATGGTAGTGTCTTCTTTCTCTTCTGTGTTTTGTTGATTTCCAGCTTCTTGCTTCTCTCATGGTTTCCTCTTCACTTTACTTTCCTATATATATATGGACTTCTGCTATATTAGAGTAAAGCTCATCTTCATTCAGTTTGGGCCCACCTAACTAATATTTTCTTCAAAGATCTTATTTACAAATGGGTTCACACCTACAGGAACCAGGATGGGTCCTGAACAAACCTTTTGTGAGGGATATGATTAAATACCCAAAAGTAGGAGAAAAAATGTCCCACTGTGGAAAAAGTCCACAAAGTTTTCATAGAAGAAGTGGTAATGGGCTTTGTTGCCCCACACAGGAGAAAATGTGGTGTAAGCAAGGGTGGGAAAGTTGAAATTTTCCATCTCTTTTTTACAGCCAACGTACAATTTCTGAAAATTTGGAGTTGTAGTCATAATTTCTTTAATCTTATACCTTGGTTATTAAAATAACCTATAAAATTTTCTTCAGAATCCATAAAAATCTTCTCAAGGAGTTCCAGGTAAGTTCTTGAGAAGTAAGGAGCTCTAGGACGTAGTCTTCTAAGCAAAATAACTAGTAAACCTGCAGGAACTGTCTGAAACAACTGATTTGAAGTCCATGGGTATATGATACAGCATCCAGGAGAAAGTGGTGGAAGAGGCTGATAAATTTTGGTAAAGTACTATTAATTGCTTCCTCTGCACTGGAGCTATTGGTGCCTAACCCCACTCTCATAGCAGGCCACCATAAGGTCCAGTCCCTGACTAACTTCTGGTGATAGAAAGGGATATAAAAATCCTCTTCCCCCAAAACAGGGATGGGCATGGCTAACCACTAATCATGGCTTTTGATTAGTGAATTTGGATCACTATGTCCTAACTCTGAGGGCAGCTATTGTTTCAACCCAACCCAAAGGTAGTAACAGCCATTATTTCAAATCTCTTTGGACATGGATGGGGGCAGTGAAGATTTAAAGACACATTGTTTACCCAGATCTGTGGGGAGTTCAAGATCTGCTTTTTCTGGACAGCCCAGGAAAACTCAGCTTTGGAGAACCATTGGAGGAACATTTGGTACCCTTTTTAAAACCCTGCACATAGCATTTTGGAGTTGGTTTGTACCTCCTTCATGAGTCACTGGCTCTGCTAATTACAAAACTATGATTACGCATCCCATGGAGTAAATCCCAGAAGTAACATTTTAAAAATATTAAAATAAACAGTGCACAAGTGAGTACAAGACCGAGAAGCAGGTAATGATGGTCCATCCAAAGGGAGAAGATATAAATACAGATAACACCAATGAGGAAGATGAGAATGTGGACATACCACACAAATCCTTAAAAAATGATATTCACAAATGCTCAAGGAGATGAAGGAAAGTGCAGAGAAAAAACTAAAGGATATTAGGAAAACAAAGAATGAACAATATGAAAGTCTAAGTAAAGAGAGAGAAATATTAAAAAGGAATCAAAATTAACTACTGCAGTTAAAGATCACAATAAATAAAATGAAAAAAAAAAATGCCCATGAGGGTTTCAAAAGAAGATTAGAGCTGGCAGAAGAAAGAATCAGGGAACTTGAAGACAAGATTCTTGAAATGAGTAAGGCTGACTAGCAGAAAGAAAAAAAGGAATATTAAAAGTGAAGATATTTGTATTATTATCCACAATCCTTATCCACAACAGGGTTCACTGTTTTATACAATCCCATGTTTTATCCTCTAGCTTTCCTTTTAGCAATTTATATGACCCAAAATCTCCCCTTTCTATCGTAGCCACATACATACATGAGCACTGATAATTATACTCTTTGACTATTCCTTTTGATACTTTGTGAGCAAAAGTGAATTACACTCACAATAATGTACTACTATCACCTCTGTCCAATTCCAAATGATTACAATGAACCTAATAATAAATACTGTACAGATTAATCATCAGTTCCCCATTCTTTACCCCCATTCCACCTATCTTCTGGTAACCTATATTTTACATTTTACTTCCATAAATTTGCTTATTATAATTAGTTCATATTATTGAGGTCATGCAATATTTGCTATTTGAGTCTGGCTTATTACATTCAACATAAAGTCATGAAGGTTTTTCCATGTTGTCTCATGCATCACTACTTCATTCCTTCTTAACAATTGTATGTATATACCACATTTTGTTTATCAATTCCTCTGTCGATGGAAACTTGGGTTCCTTCCATTTTTTGGAATCGTCAATAATGTTGCTATGAACATTAGTGTGCATATATCATTTCATGACCCTGCTTTCAGTTCTTCTGAATTTATACCTAGTAATGATATTGCCAAATCATATGGCAATTATATACTTAGTTACCTGAGGAACCACTAAGCGGTATTCCACAGTGGATACATAATTTTACATTCCCACAAGCAGTGAATGAGTATTCCTATTTCTCTACATCCTCTCTAACCTTAGGATTGTGGTTAATAATAAAAATATAAGAATATTCTTTTACTATCTGTAATCAAAGTATGTCACTAACACAAAGAATTAGTAATAGGGAACTATATGGGGAAAATGCATCTAAAGCAAAATATGAACTTTAGACCAGAGTAATATTTTAGCACTCTTAAATAAATTGTAATAAATTTCCCAACCAAGGTTAATTATCAACAATAAGGGGGTATACGGGGAATGTTGTATTTTAATCTTTAGAAAAATGTTACATGTCACAGAAACAACCAAATTCCCTTGTCAGTTACACTGTTTGACCCCAAACCTTCTCTGAAGGTGCTCTGGCCAGCTTCAGGTTAGAGTTTTATCTTTAGGGAAAAAAAGAACTTTACACAAGAAGCAAAATAGTGTGTGTGTGTGTATATATATATATATAGCTTTACCTGTCAATTAATATAACCCTGGTAAGAGGGTAAAAGTGGGGTAAGTTCAGGTGTCTCAATGGACAGAGCTTTTTTGAAGATATAGAACAGTATAAGGATATATACTTCTATAGGATATACATGTGTCCTTGTTGTCATAGGTATGTATTCTGGATAGCTTGAGGCTTTTCCTTGTCAAAAGGCTACTGCCCTCACAGTAGCAAAAATTATACTAAACTTCCCCACCTGGGGAAGTACTGCTACTTTCTCAAGTATGTTAGCCAATAGCTCTGGAATATATAATCCTTGCTTAATAAATGTAAACAACTAATAAAACAAGATATTGATCTTACTGCTTGCACCTATGAACCTTATTACTGTAATAAAGTAGTCTAATTATAAAATGCCTAAGTGTTACCTACTGAAAACCTTCTTATTGCATGAGTGTGGCCTATCTCTAAGCCAAACTCTGAAAATAATTTTATTACCTTTCCTCCTGATGTTGGCCCTGACTCCCAGGAATGAGCTTCTCTAATGCCAAGGAACCAGGTGTTAATGAGTGAAGCATCTGGAGGAAGATCATGATGAAAATGGGAAACATTAAATAAAATAGAGTTTTTATGATTATGAGATTTCAAAGAGAGTGAGGAAGTGATTCTGGATGTTGTGCTTACGCAGGTCACAGCCAGATTTCACAAACTGCCACAGTTAACAAAGCTGAAAACAAAAATACTCCTGCGGTCCCTATTAATGTCTGGACACCATAGGCAAGTCACAGGGCTGCATGAAATCAACACACACTAGGTTGATTGTATCTGGGAATATATGAAAGAGGATTTCTCCAATACAACACAGATATATTATTTGTAAATCTCCTCAACATGGGCTTCTATTTCTTTTAACTTATAATTTTCACTTTGGTTGTTAACTTTATTTCTAAGGGACTAAAAGCCTTCAGATTATTCCTATGCTGGTTGAGCCTGATATGCAGCAAGAATGCAGGGAACTCCTCCTCTCCAGTTTGCCCTGGACAACTGGCAAAATGATGATGATGGGCCAGCCCCATCCCCAAAACCAAGAATATCTTCAAATGTAAGGAAACATATTTCATTCCTCTGCCCCATAATATCTACATCCCTTCTCAGGTAGAAGCAGTCAGACTCAACATCTTCCAAAATCCCTCAAAACTGAGAAATGAACAAATGAGAGTGAAGTGTAACCACTCACTAAAGTGGATTTATTGTTACTGTAGTTATTATCTTGTCTTAACCGAGTAATTTGTAGCATTGACATTTTTAAAAAGTGAAAGGAGCCCAAGAGAATCATGAGACACCATCAAACACACCAATATATGCATTATAGGAGTCCCAGAAGAGAAGAAAGAGACAAAGATGCAAAAGGTATAGTCAAAGAAGTAATGACTGAGAACTCCCCAATCTTAGTTAAAGATGTGAATAAGCACATCCAAGAAGCCCAGAGACATCAAACAGGATAAACATGAAGAAAAATGCACAGTCATATATGATTACAGTATCAAATGCAAAAGACAAGGAGAGAGTTCTGAAAGCTGCAAGAGAAAAGCTTCATGTCACAAACAAGGGCATCCCAATTAGATTGAGTGACAGTTTCTCATAAGAAACCAAGGAGGCAAGAAGGAATTGGGTTGAAATACTTAAAGTGCCAAAGGAAAACAACTGCCAGCCAAGAATTTTATATTTGGCAAGACTTTCTTTCAAAAAAGAGAGGGGGCAGTGGGAAGAGTAACACATTTTGAGATAAACAAAAGCTGTGGGAGTTTATTAGCTCTAGACCTGCCCTCCAATCAATGCTAAAGAGAATTTTCAAGACTTTCTCTAGGAAATGACACTATACAGTGGTTCAAAGTAACACAGAGATATAAATACCTGAGGTAAAGGTAACTCTCTGGATAATTACATGTGCCAGTACTATTGTATTCTATGATTTAGTATATAGCTCAACTTCTTACTTCCTACAGGTGCTAAAATGCAAATTCATAAAAATAATGATAAATCTAGGTTTTTGGACATACAAGGTACAAAGATATAAGTGGTAACAAGTACCAAATATTTGTTGGGGAAAGAGGGATATAGGAAAAGTATAGGTGTATGCTATTGAAGTTAACTTGCTATCAAATAAATATGATTGTTACATATTTAGGATGTTTAATTTTAACCCCATGGTAACCACAAGGAAAACATATGAAAATATATTCAGATAGAATAAAAAGGACTCAATATGCTATTAAAAAAGGGAACAACTAAATATAAAAGTGGGCTTTAACAGAAGTGAGGTACAAAAAAGTTATAAGGCTTACAAAGGCTAAATTGCAAAATGGCAGAAGAAAATCCTGTATTATTAATAGTGTTTAAACATAAATGGATTAAATTCTCCAGTCAAAAGGTTCAGATTTTCAGAATGGATAAAAAAGCATAACCTAACTATTTGCTGTCTGCAAGAGATGCACCTTAAAGCCAAAGATTCAGGTAGGTTGATGGTCAATGGATGGAAAAAATATGTACTATGCAATTAGTAACTGAAAGAGAGCTGGATGACTATGCTAATATTGCAAAAATAGTCTTTAAGTAAAAACAATTACAAAGGATAAATATGATCATTCCATACTGATAGGGGGAACAATGCAACAGGAAGATGTAACAATTATGAATATATATGGATCTAACAGCAGTGCCCAAAATATACAAAGCAAATACTGACAGATTTGAAGGGAGATGTTGACAGTTTTGCATTAATAGTAAGAAAATTTAATACACTACTCTTCATAATGGATGGAACATTTAGTCATTAATTAATGAGGTAGTGCAGGAACTTGAATGATACATAAATCAAACTAGATCTAAAAGACATATATAAAACATACCACCCGACAACAACAACAACAACAAACAAAATAAACATTCTTGACTGTACATAGATCATTTCCAGGATAGATGCATATTTGGTCACAAAACAAGTCTCAAATTAAAAATATATATATATTGTAATCATACAATGTATATTCCCCTATCATAATGTAATGAAGCTGCAACTCAGTTATAGAGGGAGAAAGGGAAAATTAAAAAATATGAGGAAATCAAACAACATATTCCTCAATTGAACAATTCGCCAAAAAAGAAATCAGGAACAAAATTAGGCAATATTTTAAGGCAAATGTAAATGAAAATACAACCTACCCACAAGACTCCAAATTAAAGAGCTGACATAAGAACCGGAATAAGTAGAAATAGAAAAGCAAATGAAATCCAAAGTGAGCAGAAGGAAGGAAATAACAAAGATTAGAGCAGAGATAAATGAAAAAGTAAAGAAATAAAAGAAACAAAAATAACAGTAGATAGAATTAACAAAACCAAAATTTGTTTCCTTGAAATGATCAATAAAATCAACAAATCTTTAGCTAGACCGGCAAACAATAAAAGTGAGAGGCACAAATAACAAAAATCACATATGAAAAGGGTATATTATTATTGACCCTGCTGAAATAAAAAGGAAAAATAAAAGAATACTATAAGCAATTTTGTGTCATTAAATTAGACAACCTATATGAAATGGAGAAATTCTTGGAAACAGTCTAGCTAGAATGACTCAAGAAGAAATAGATCTCAACAAATAAATTACTAGTAAAGAGATTGAGTCGATAATCAAAAATGTCCAAACAAAGAGAATCCCAAGACCCGATGGCTTCACAGGGGGATTCTACCAAGTCTCCATGAAGACAGAATTCCATTCTGCTCAACTCTCCCAAAAAATTGAAGAGTAGGGAACACTCCCTAGCAGAACCTATGAGGCCAACATCATCCTCATAACAAAGCTAGATAAAGATACCAGATGAAAAGAATACTACAATCCAATATCTGTTATGAATATAGAGGTAAAAATCCTCAACAAAACACTAGCAACCTGAATCCAACATAATTCCATGATCAAATGGTACTTATCCATGCTATACAAGGTAGTTTCAACATAAGAAAATCAGTTAATGTAATACAGTACATTAAAAGAACAAAGGGAAAAATCACTTAATCATTTCAACCAATGCCAAAAAGGCACTTGAAAAATACAGCACTTTTCATGTTTAAAACATTTAGAAAGCTAGGAACAGAAGGAAACTTCCTCAGCGCGATAAAGGGCATATACTAAAAGCCCACAGCTAACATCCTACTTAATGGTGAAAGACTGATAGCTTTTCCCCTAAAACCAGTAACCAAGAAAAGGATGCTCACTGTCACCACTGTTATTCAACATCATACTCAAAAGTTCTTTGCCGGAGAAATTAGGCATGAAAAAGAAAATTTAAAACCCATACAAAATGGAAAAGAATTGAAAATTTCCCTATTTGCAGATGATTTGATCCTATATACAGAAATTTCTGAAAAATCCTTAGCAAAGCTCTTAGAACTAATACATGAAACTCAGCAAAGTGGGGGGTACAAGAGCAACATCTCAAAATAGTAGTGTTTCTATACAAATGAAGAATCAGAAGAAATAAATTAATAAATTCTTTTCACAATAGCAACAAAAAGAATAAAATATCTAGGAGTAAATCTTTCCAAGGATGTAAAGGACTTATAACTAAAAAACTACAAAATATCACTAAAAGAAATTAAAGACCTAAATAAATGGAAAGATGTTTCATATTCATGAATTAGAAGACTAAATTACAAGATGTCAGTCTTACCCAAAACAATTTATAGATTCAATGCAATCCTAGTTAAAATTCCAACTACCTTTCTTCCAGAAATAGAAAACCAATCTTCAAATTTATATGAAATGTAAGGGACCTCAAATAGCTAAAGCTATTTTTGAAGAAAAAGAATGAAGTAGGAGAACTCACAAGTCCAGGTCTTAAATCTTATTAGAACACTGCATTAATCAAAAAAGCATGGCACTGGAAGAAGGACAGATATACAGACCAATGAAATAGAATTGAGCTCAGAAATAAATCTTCACATTTAAGGTCAAGTAATTTTTGACAAAGTGGCAAAGACCACTCAACTGGGAAAGAATAGTCTCTTCAAAAATTGTGCTGAAAAATCTAGATCTCTATTTGCAATAAAGGAGGACCCTACCTCATACCATATACAAAAATCATCTCAAAATTGATCAAAGACCTAACTATAAGGGCTAGTACTTTCAAGCTCCTAGAAGAAAACATGGAAGCATCTTCAGGATCTTGTGTTAGGCAATTTCTTAGAATTTACACACAAAGTGGAAACAACAAAAGAGAAAAAAAAGATTAATGCAACATCATCGAAAATTTTTTGAAGAAAAAGAATTGTAAAAAAATGCTTAATCATATTCATATCTCACAAAACCAAACCCATATTCATTTTTTGACCTTAGCATTAATATAGTCCCTTGTTTGCTTTTGCTACAAAACCATTGCAATATTGTTAACTATAGTTTATAAATTGCATTAGCTATATTTTCCCACATACCACCACATTCTTAATACCTTATAGGAGAACATTGCTATGTTTATATTATTAACCACAATCTTCCTCTATCACCAAAATCACTGTTATATATTCCCTATGTTATCCTCTGAATGTACTCCAACTAACATTAATCTACCAAGACTACTTGTTACAGCAACAATTACATCCATGAAACAATAATGTTTATTTCACTTCTTAAAACGTGCTATCATCAACTTCATCCATTACAATAATTTTACAATTGACCTTATTAAACCTTCTACATGCATTCAACATCGACCTCCCCTGCTCAACCCACATTCTGTCTCCCACCAACCTACATTCCACAGTCCAGCTCCCTAAGTCTATCAGAGAGACCACCTATTTGTCCTTTTGTGTCAGGGTTAATTCACTCAACATAATATCCTCAAGGTTCCTGCATATTGTCATGTGCTTCCCCAATTGATTTCTTCTTAGAGTGCAAAAGTACTTTTTTGTATGTAAACACCACATCTATTTTAGCCATTCATTGGTTGATGGACACTTAGATTCTTTCCATCTTTTAGCAATTGTGAATAATGCTGCTATGATCATTGGTATGAACATCACAATCTCAATTTCTGTTCTTCTAAACATATTCTTAGCAGTGGAATTGCTTGATAACCTCATTAAAATTAAAACAAATTTTTTCCTCTAAGAAATTCATCATGAAATAAAAACACAACCTACACAATGGGAGAAAATATTTAGAAACCACTTATCTGATAAAGGATTCATATTGAGTATTGTGATGGTTAGGGTAATGTGTCAACTCGGCCAGGTAATTGTGTCCAAGTGTTTGGTCCAGCAAGCACTGGGCTAATTGTAATACAAGAGCATTTATGGACTTCGATCACCAGTGAGTTTACTGTGTGGATGGCTGATTATATCTGCATCAATCAGAGAGATTGCATCATTACTGGGTGACGCTTTTATCCAATCCGTTGAATGCCTTAAAAAGGGAAGTGATTTCAACATTCAGAGAGAATTTCCCAGCTCGTCGTTGGACAACCAACTTCTCCCAGAAACTCATCAAGGACCTTTCATTGGACTTTCATCGGAGCCCCTGGTTTGCAGCCTGCCTGCGGAATCTGGACTTGTGCATCCCCACGGTTGTGTGAGAGACTCTTTTAAAATCTCACATTATTGACAGATATCTCTTGTTGATTCTGTTTTCCGAGAGAACCCTGACTAATACAAGTATATATAAAGAAATTGTTAAACTTAACAACAAAAAGACTAACCCAATTAAAAAATTGTTCTAAGAATTGAACAGACATATCTCCAAAGAAGATACACAAATAGCTAGAAAGCATATGAATGGATACTGGACATCATTGGCTACCAGGTTAATGAAAATTAAAACTCCAATGAGATACCATTTCACAACCATTTAGAAAGATTACTATTAAGAAAAAACTGAAAATAAGTGTTGGCGATGATGCTGAGAAAAAGGGAGACTCATTCATTGCTGGTGGCAATGAAAATAGTGCAGCCACTGTGGAAGAAAATTTGGCAAGTTCCTTAGAAAGCTAAGTATATAACTATCATATGGCCTCAATATCATATGATATTACTAGGTATACAATCAAAATAATTTAAAGCAAGGATTCAACAGATATTTGCACCAATGTTCACAGAAGCTTTATGCACAATTGCCAAAAGATGGAAGCAAACCATGTGTCCATTAACCAATGAATGGGTAAACAAAATATGGCATATACATACTATGTAACATTATTCAGAAATAAAAAGTAATGAAGTTCTGATGCATGTGACATCATGGATGAACCTTGAGGAAATTATGGTGAGTGAAATAATTCAGACACAAATGGACAAATATTGTATCATCTCACTTAGGTGAAACAATTGGAATAACCAACCTTATAGAGTCAGAATCTAGAATATAGGTTACTAGGGGTGGGGTGGAGATAGTGAATGAGATGTTAAGACTTAAAATGTACAGGGTTCCAATTTGGAATAATGGAAATGTTTTGGTAATGGATAGTGATGATGGGAAAACAACATTTTGAACACAATTAACGGTACTGAAATTTAGATCTGAATATGATTAGTAGGGGAAATGCTAGATTGTATATGTGATAACAGAATAACAATTTTAAAAAATCTATAGAACTACCCTACACAAACAGTGACATTAAGATAAACTATGGATTTTAATTGGTAGTACAGTTAGAAAAATATGCTATCATCAGCTGCAACAAATGTTCCAAAGTAATGCAAGTTGCTGTTGGTTGGGTAATAAAAGGAATATTGAATTTTATGCATAACTGTTCTGTACCTATAACATTTATAATAAGGAAAATAAATATTCTCAATATTTTCATATCCTTCATAATATAGGAAGCACCCATTACTTAATATGTAATGACTCCCTATGGCCATCAATCTTTGACTCAATTTGTTTGATTAATTAATTAATTAGCTTGATTTTCCTGAATCTTCACTATCTGGGCCCACTTTATTTCCTTATATTCTGCACTCCTATGTTCCACCCCAAAGCCAGGACCTTTTCTTCATGGTTCTCTGAATATGTCACTTCCATTCTTTGTTTTGTGTCTTGCCTTATCTATAATACCTTTATCATGTCTCTCCTTGGGGTAGAGAACAGTCATAGAACAGTCTGCCACTTTTTCCTGAGACGCAAAATTAAAGCTATGTTCAGAACCATGTGTGTCAGCCTGGCAAGACAGAGCAATTCCCAGGTAGATAAGGGGACTGCAGGAATATTCCATACCCTATTGTCTGGAGAATATGTAAATATTCACTGGAGACAATCTGACTCTGGTGGGCATGCTTTATGACATTCATCTTCTTCACTGGTGTTATGTCTGTCCCTGGTGGGGCAGGAGTGGGATTCCTCCATTACGGTACATACACACAGAGAGGTGTGGTGCACATGAACATCTATCTGCATTAGCCACAGATTGAGACCTGCTGGTTTTGGGGGAATAATAATGCCCACTAGTGAAGCTGACCTCATTCTGTCTCTTCTCTATGTGCAAACAAACACATCGTTCCATCAGAGCATGTGTAGTTTTTGCTTTTGCTGGTGATCCTGATATCTGTATCAGAGTAGGTAATGTCTCTCTGTGTGCCTCCTCTCCTGACTGACAATTTGGTGTAGTTTGCTGGATCACCGAAAAAAAAAATGCTATGTCATGTTATGAATGTAAAAGATCATCAGTTCAGTAAACCCTGGGTGGTGCTGAATCCCCCAGAAGTGATGGGCTGACTGAGGTGCTGGCCTCAATCTGGCTACATGGAAATAAGTGGGATATAAGCAGTCTACCTCTAACAGGGATGAATTGGAGCATTGGATAAGGGCACAGATGAAGGAGGAGGGTTTCATGAAGCATAGAAAAGCTATACTGTGGCTACTCACTGATTTGAATGTCTCAAATGATGCAAAGAGCTCCAGATGAGAACCTAGGGCCCCTCTGCAGGGAGAATTCCCTGGTCTGGGTTGTTGGCAGGTTGGACTTCATTCACTCAATGCAGAATTACCAATGGTGGTGCCTCAAACAAACTGGAAAAATGAGGTCTTTTTCCAAGATCAAAATATGGAAGTTAAAAAACAGATATGGGCAGAAGTCATGGGAGGGTTATGTGGCTTGATTGGTGTATCTGTTCAATGAAGGGCCACTACAGACTCAGAAGTTTAGGGCACAATCTGGGAAAGTTAACTTCTGACCATTTGTTCCAGAACAGTTTTCTTCATCAAAAAGGGCTCCACCATGGTGTGGTGTGTTGTTGAATGGGTGTTGTTTGGGAATTCTACACATGTGCATGGTTGTTTTTAAGTTCACAACTTCTATAATAAAAATATAATAATAATTGTATAACAATTAAAAAATAATAATAAGGTGGGTTGGGGGGAAAATACACCCCCACAGGGGCAAGGGCAACCTGGTGGCTTTGGGGAGCTTTGAAGTGATGATGTGAAAATATTCGGAATGATGCAGTGATTCATGACATACAAGTGTACATGTGCTTGTTCATGACTTTCTCTGGACTATTTGGGGTGCTAGTGATAGCGGTTCCCTCCACTGAGTGCATTGTAGGTATTGACATTTTAGCTGCCTGTGCCACTGAACACCACTATCATCTGAGGCAGTATGCCCTAACATGAACAATTAGAGCTATAACCATGGGATTTACACTCTTGACCATGACAGAAGTTGCAATAGCTTTTTTTAAAAGAACAAATCAATTTTATTGATACATCATATTAAAGCATACGATTCATCCAAAGTGTGTATTCAATGGTATTTGGAATAATTGCATAGTTGTTCATTCATCACTTCAATGATTATTAGAGCATTTTCATTAATTCAATAATAATAGTAATAAAGAAATAGACAAACAAACAAGCAGGAAAATTCTTCACCTCTCAATCACTCTATTCTTGCCCTACTATACATAGCTGCTCTTTCTGGGTATTTGTGCACAATTATTTATCTAGTTATTAAGCCGTTTTATTGAGATATATTTATATTCTCTATCCAAAGTGTATAATCAATGGCTTTTAGTATAATCACAATGTTTTGCAATAATCACCACAAAAAATATTGAAACAATTCCATTACTTCAAAAAGAAAACCTCCACACCCCTTAGCAGTCCTTCCCTAGCTCTACATATCCACTAATCTAATGTCACATTTATAAATTGATGTATACTTACATTTTATATATTTGGAATCATGTAATACATACTACTTTGTGTCTGGTTTCTTTCACGAAACATAATACTTTTGTCTGATCTTGTAGTATTTAACATACATTTATTCAGTTTCAAAGAAAATCAGTTTGATATATGCAATTTTACCCATATTCATACTTCACATGAGGTTTTACTAAGCTATCCAGTCCTATGCTACATTTTTTTAGCTTTCCTTTTTTGACCTTAGACTTTCACTTTACACCAATTTCACAGTCACATAATACTACTGCTAGTTACAAACATTATGTTGCACTTTCACCTCTTCTATTCATTTCCAAAGATTAATACACATCATTTTACCAACTTTGTACAAGTGAATCCTCAGTTTTCCATTCTCTAACCTCATCCTATTTTCTGGTGACCTTTTGCCAGAGCCTTTTAAAAACTTGTTTTAGCTCTATTGCCCACAATTTGGGGCAAATTTATGAATATACAGCAACTTTTCTTACTTATTTATGCAACAAATATTTATTGATTGCTGAGCAGGCACTATTATATGCCCCTCAGGATACAGCAAATAACAAAGTAAACACATTTCCTGCCCACACACTTATAGTCTAAAGCAGTATGATTATTTCATGTGAGGGCCATGCTTACATGGTGATGACTGGCCAAGTGTGTACTTATGTGTGTGTACCATGGTGAACCATTCTCCTATGATGAGAGAATGTTAGGATTTGCTGGGAAAAAAAGATTCTGCTAAAGGAACCAAATATAGAATTTGTTCCTAGCTTACTTGTCTATTCTTAACCATTAAAGAATGTGGGGTCAGTGAAAACTCTTAACTGTCAGGGAAAAGGATCATGTAGTTCAATTCTTGTTATTCTAATTTTTGTACAAATTTATTAAAAACTTTAAAAATTCCTCAAGTTCAATACCACAAAACAGCTGCCATTTATTTATTGTACCATTTATTCATTCATTCATGCAATACATAATTTAGAGTGCTACTGTTTGCCAGGCACTATTGTAGATTCTGCACACATGAAGCTTACATCTCAGTAGAGGGATCTGGGGAGGCAGATTGAAATAAATATATAATTCAATCCAAATATTGCAAAAATTAATAAGTGCTATGCTGAGGAAAATGTAGGATGATGTGATTAAAAACCAAGAGTTACTTTAGAGTAGATGTTTGGGTAAGAAATGTAGGAAAAGGTAAGTGATCATACTGATGCATGAGCTGCCAAAACCAGCCAGAGCACACTGGGGAAGAGCAGGATAGGTATAGAGGAGAGGTAGTGAAAATATATTAAGGCAGAAATAAGACCAATGGAATAAAATTGAGAGCTCAGAAATCATGCTCACATCTATGGTCAACTGATTTTGGCAATGGGTCAAAAACTACTCAATACAGAAATAATAATCTCTTCAACAAATGGTGCTGGGAACACTGCATCTTCATTTGCAGAATAATGCAGGTGAGACTGTAACTCACACCATGTACAAAAATCAATTCAAAATGGGTGAAAGAACTAAATATAAGAGCTAGAACTATCAAACCTCTAGAATAAAACATAAGGAAGTATCTTCAGGAATTTGTATTAAGCAATGGCTTCTTAGAATTTACACCCAAAGTACAAGCAACAACAACAAAATTTTGGTAAATGGAACATCATCAAAGCTAAATAAAACCCTTTGTTCTTTAAAGGGCTTCATCGTGAAAGTAAAATGACAACCTACACAATAGGAGAAAATATTTGGAAACCACATATCCAATAAGCGTTCAATATCCAGAATATATAAATAAAATTCTTCAAGTCAACAACAAAGACACAAACAACAAAATTAAAAATGGGAGAAGGCATGAATAAACATTTCTCCAAAGAAGACAGACAAAGAGCCAAAAAGCACAAGAAAATATATTTAACATCATTAGACATTAGGACATGCAAATCAAAACCTCAATGAGATACTGTTTCATACCCACTAGAGGGGCTACTATCAAAATGGAAATGACAAGTTTTGGAGAGAATGTGGGAGAATAAGAACACTATGGTGGTTTGGCGTTAGGTAGCACAGAAAAACATGTTCTTAAACTTAACCCATTGCTGTGGGTGGGAACTCATTGTAATTAAAAACTTTTTATGAGGTAACTGCGTTAAGGTGTGGGCCACTTCAGTCAGGATGTCTTAATCATATTACAGTTGTCCTTTATAAGTGGAATAAAATTCAAACAGTGAGGGACTGAAAGCAACAAGGAGCAAGATGCAGAAATAAACAGGACCTGGGAAAGAAGGGAGAGGCCAGGATCTGCTTATGGAATATTACTGTTTTTTTTTCTCCAAATGTGAATTTTTATCCATTCTTTTTTATTTAAAAATATTTATTGATGTATATCATTTATACATGAACATACATAAACAATAAGCATCTAGTAAAAGCTGTGAGTTTACAAAACAAACATGCATATCATCATACAGGGCTCCCTTACATCACCCAACTCCCAGCACCTTTCAGTGTTGTGGAATATTTGTGACAAACTTTTACAGAGCACCATCACAATACTAACTATAGCTCATACCTTACTTTTGGTGTATTTCTCCCCCAAACCACCTGATTATTAACACACTGTATTAGTATTATACATTTGTACAGTTTATGAAAGATCTCATAGTTGTTCTGCTAACCACATTCCACCTTCTGCCACAGTATTCCCTGTGTTATACAGTAAAAGAGTGCTCCTATTACTCCACATTCTCTCAAGTTCTGCAGGTTTCTGTTTTTAAAATTATTATTAATATCCAGTATATGAGATGTGGAATGGTATCTCATTGTAGTTTTGATCTGCATTTTGCTAATAGCTAATGATGTTGAACATTTTTTCATATGCTCTTTTGGCCATTTGTGTTTTCTTATTAGAAAAATGTCTATTCAACACTTTTGTCTATTTTTAATTGGGTTGCTTATCTTTGTATCTTTGAGTTGTATGTTCTATTTATATAACATGAATATGTGGTTTCCGAATATTTTCTCCCATTGAGTAGGCTACGTTCTTACTTTCTTGACAAAGTCTTTTAAAATAACAAAAGTGTTTAATTTTGAGGAGGTCCCATTTATCTATTTTTTCTTTTGTTCCTCATGCTTTGGGTGGAAGGTTTAAGAAAATGCTGCCTACTACGAGATCTTGAAGCTGTTTTCCTACAATTTCTTCCAGGAATGTGATGATTGTAACTTTTGTATTTAAGTCCTTCATCCATTTTGAGATAATTTTTTGTATAAGGTGTGAGATAGTGGTCTTCTTTCATTCATTGGATATGGATATCCATTTTTCTCAGCACCATTTGTTGAATAGACTGTTCTGCCCCAGCAGGATTGCTTGACAGCCTTGTCAAAAATCCCTTGACCATAGATGTTAGGATGTGATTCTGAACAGTCAATTAAGTTCCATTGGTGTATATGTCTATCTTTATGCCAGTACCATGCTGTTTTTGGAACTGTAGCTAAAGAATATGTTTTGAAGTCAGGAAGTGAGAGTCCTTCAACTTCCTTCATCTTTTTAAAAAAACATTTTTGGCCATTTGGGACCACTTACTCTTCCTAGTAAATTTGGCAATTGGACTTTCCAGTTCTTCTAAAAGGCTGTTAGGAATTTTATTGGGGTTTTCTAGAATCTGTAAATCAGTTTGGGGAGAATTGACATCTTAATGTTATTTAGTCTTCCACTCCATGAACACAGAATGTCCTTCCATTTATTTAGGTCTTCTTTGGTTTCTTTTAGCAATGTTTTGTAGTTTCTGAATACAGGTCCTTTATGTCCATGGTGAAGTTTATCCCTAAATATTTTATTCTTTTAGCTAGTATTAGAAATGAATATATTTCTGAATTTCTCCTCTGACAGCTCATCAGTAGTGTATAAAAACACTACTTATTTTTGAATATTAATCTTATATCCCTCCACTTTGCTAAACTTATCTCTTATTTCTAGTAGTTTTGTTTTGTATTTTTCAGAAATTTGTTGGCATAAGATCATATCATCAGCAAATTGCAAAAGTTTAATTCTTCCCATTTAGGTGCACTTTATTTCTTTTTCTTCCTAATTGCTCTAGCTAGAACTCCTATCACAATATTGAATAGAGTGTTGACAGTGGGGAGTTGAATCCTATCTAAAGTAAAACTTTTAGTTACTCTACCAATAAACTTCATTTCTACCTTCTCCTCCAAAATTTTTACTCTTGTCTTTTTCTTCAGGCTAGGGCACTCTCTCAGTTTTTGTCTTTCTGTGAAGAATTTAAACTGAATTTTTGAAGGGCAGTTTTTCATATAAAGAATTCTTGATTCCCCTGCCTTACATAGCTGCTTTGGAGCTGTGAGAGGGGATGAAGGGTTTTTTTTTGTTTGTTCATTTATTTCTTTGCCTGTTTTTTACTATTATTTTTATTGGAATAATGAAAATGCTCTAACCATTATTGAAGTGATAAATGCACAATTATGTGAAAATACCAAATACCATTGATGCTATACTTTGGATGGATTGTATGCTTTATTAATATGTCTCAATAAAATTGATTTGTTTTATAAAAAGAATTATTGGCTGGCATTTTTTTCTCCTTTAGTACCTTGAATACATCATGGCACTTTCTTCTTATCTCCGTGGTTTCTAATGAGAGATTGACACTTAGTCCTATTGAGCTTCCCTTGTGTGTGATGCATTGTTTTTACAATCCTCTCTTTATAGCTGGTGTTTGTCATTGTGAATAGCAGGTGTCTCAGGTTAGGTTTATACAGATTTGTTCTGCTTTGGGTGTGTTGTCTTTCTTGGATATTGATATTTATATCTTTAATAAGGGTTGGGGATATTTCAGGCATTATTTCCTCAAATATTCCTTCTGCCCCTTTTCCATTCTCTCCTCATCCTGGGACACTGATCACACATATGTTTCTGTATTTCATATTGTCATTCAATTCCCTGAAATTCGGTTTAATTTTTTCCATTCTTTTTTCTGTCTGTTATCTTGTCTTTTCAAGTTTAGATTTTCTGTCCTCAATTTCTCTTATTCAGTTTTATGCCATTTCAAATCTTCTCTTATATGTCTCTAATATATTTTCAGTCTCCCAGTGTGTCTTTCATTGCCATAAGCTCTAAGTCCTCCTTAATACCTAGCTGATTGTATGTTCTCAATGTATTTTTTCTTTCATATTTGTTCATTTAACTTAGAAACAAATGTAAATAAATATAACAATTTTCTCTATTATATATTTCATTTAAGCTTGAACATCATCTCCAGATTTCTGTAGTTCTATGATTACATCAATAATTTACATTGGAATTAGGGCAAGTTAGTGGTATTCTTAATAAACAATTGTATCAGTGGAAAGAAACAGTTTATTTATTACATACTGTACAGGAATTTTAAGAATGCATCATGGACTGCTAATCAAATTATATGAAACTTTCTAATCCATAGATTTCAATAAAGAACATCACTTCAAATATGGCATAACTAATGCCTATTATCAATATGCTTTATTTCAGATAGCTAGAGTGGAAAAATGAAAAAGAAAAAATATATCAATGAAACCTCATGAAAATTAAAAACTTTTTTGCATCAGAGGATTTTTTCATCAATGTAATAATGCAGACTACTCAATGGGAGAAATCCACATATGTGATAAGGATTTAGGATCTATAATTTATAAAGAAATCCTACAATTTGAGAATAAAAAGACTCCTTCTGCCCCCTTTCCCTACTCTTCTCCCTCTGGGATAACTATAATGCATATGGTTGTGCATTTCATATTTTCATTCAATTCCGAGTCCCTGCTGAATTGTTTTCTATCTTTTTATCTATCTGTTCTACTATCTAATTTCTATCTTTGCTATCTTTGATGTCACTAATTCTTTCTTCTGACTGTTCAAATCTGTTATATGGTTCCAGGGTATTATTTATTTCCTTCACTGGGCTATTCATCAACATCAGGCACATTATCTTTTTATGTATGTTTAAAATTTCTTCTGTATATTCCAAGAGTGTCTTCTTAATACTCTTTATCTCTTTTGTCACTTCATTAAGTTTATTCATGGTATTTGTTTAGGCTTCCTTGATTAGTTGTTTCATTTTCTGCATTTCCTCTTGTTTTTAAGTTTGTTCATTAGACTGGGCCATGTCTTCCTCTTTCTTAGTATGGCTTGTAATTTTTTGTTGGTGTCTAAGTATCTGTTTATCTTTATGAGCTTATTCAGTTGGTTAGTTTCTCTTTCTACTCTAGAGTTTTATTTATTTTTTTGTGTGGTATGTTTCCTTTCAGACACTTGGTTCCTCTTATTCTACATCCTTGTAGTTGTCTGTGTTCCCTTGAAAAAATATTAAGACCATAGAAGAGGAAAGATTGAATAAGAGGAAAAGAATAATAGTATTAATAAAATGATAGAAAAAAGAACTATAAAATAGCCAGGGAAATAAAAATTAATGAGTGAAAAATCACCAAAAAATACAAAGGAATAAGAATAAAAAAGGTGGAAAAAATGGAACAAGAAAAAAATGCATTAAAATAAAAGACCAGAAAGATGAGTAGAGAAGAAGAAAGAAAAGAAAAGAAAAAGAAGAAAAGATTAGAAAGGAAGGGAAGGGAAGGGAAAGGAAAGGAAAGGAAACAAGAAAAGGTGGAATGAAAGAAAAGCAGCAGAAAAGGGGAAAATAAACCAAAGAAACTAAGGAGAAAAAAAACAAGGAAAAGCAAAAAAAAAAAAAAAAAAAGAAACAGAAAAAAATAAACAAAATACAACCAAGGAAAAACAGGTTTCCCTCTTAGACCCCTAGGAACTGTATCAGGCTGCTGGTGCTTATCAATCAATCATGCTTCAGCCTGCCCTCCACTGGAAAGGTACCCAGTTTTAGCAAATAAAATACAGAACAAAAATAAAATGAAATAAAATAAATAAGAAATAAAAAACAGCAAATCAAAAAACCTAAAACAAACAACAATCAGTCTATAATTTCCTGACATAAAGGGGCCATCTGGGTGCCAGACAACCCAGTGGATCACTCTCTGGACCACTTCTCTTAGGAAGTATCAGGAAATGAACCAGGGTCTTAGTATATGTGAGGCAAGTGTTTCTACACTGAGCTACATGTACTCTACAAGTTAAGCAGACTTCTGAAAGCTTTTCTGGCTCTCCCCAACCCCTGTCCCTCAGGCTATTTGGATTTCTAACTGTTGGTTCTCTCTCCTGGCTTCCTTCTCTTCCAGGCTGGCTCTGCCTACCCTCTAGCTGACCTAGTTCCTCTCTTTCCCAAGGTTGTTGAGTGTGACAGCCTGCATAATCAGAATCCCCCTCCCCTCTCCCTGGGAACACATCAATGTCTTTTTTGAGAATTAAAAGCAGGGACACAAACAGATATATGCCCAAAAATGTTCATAGAAGCATTATTCATTATTGCCAAATGTTAGAAACAACCCAAGTGCAATCAACAGATGAATGAATAAGTAAATTTTGGTATATACATACAATAGAATATTATTCAGCTGTAAGAAGGATTGCAGTATTAACAAACAGGACAAAATGGATGAATCTTGAAGACCTTATGTTGAGTGAATTAAGCCAGTCACTGAAGGACAAATATTACATGACCTCATAGATATAATTTAATGGAAATTGAGCAGACTCAAAGCTAGATTCTTGAAGATAGGCTATCAGGAGACAGAAAGGGAGTAGGGGGTAGTGAGCTGATACTCAATAAGAGCAAAATATATGATAAATTGGAAGGGGGTGGTTGAGCAGTGGATGGTGGGGATAGTTTTGCAGTAATGTGATTGGGTTTGAAGGGGAGTAGGGTGGGGATGTTGGGTTGGACTATCTATGGAACTAGGTGGATGGCTGTAGGAAGAAAGAGATGAACTCTTATAGGTCTGTGGTTAAAATTACAATGGTGGGAATGTTCTTTTGGCAAATATGGCAGGGGCTGGTGCAGGGTGTTGGGGGTGAGGGATATACATCATTGGGCACACCTGGGGGCATACTTCTATGGAACATGAAAGTGTTTATTTTGTCATAGTGTTCTATTTCAATGGGTGGAGAGCCACACAATAAACAAGAAAATATTAAACTCCCATTCTTGGGAGTCCTGCTATGTTCTCAATGAAAGGGGCAAGAATGTCTTGAGAAAATAGGCAGTGCCTAATAAAAGAAAACAGACCAATATGTCAAGCCCTCAATAGTACTGCATGTAACTATGAACCTTATTTTTTAAAAATTGAAACTTAGTGGTTACCATAGGTTCTGAGGCAAAGGGGAAGGAAGAATAGAATAGATGGAAAATAGAGCATTTTTAAGTCATTGGAACTATTCTGCATGATCTTATAATGATGGATACAGGCCATTAAAATTTTGTCAAAACCTATAAAAAGTGTGTCATGCAAAATGTAAACCATTATGTTAACCACTGACCATAGTTAGTAGAAATCCCCCCATATTTGTTCATCAGTTATAACAAATGTACAATACCCATGTAAAATGTTTTTAATGGGGAGAGTGGGAGAGTGGTTAGGGTTTGAGTATAGGGGAATCCCCTATATTTTCTATGTGATGTTTCTGTAACCTAAAACTTCTTTGAAGACAAAGCTAAAAAACATGACACTGGGGGAACATACAGAAGAAATTGTCACTGTACATAAAAGACAACAGATCTTATGGTGATGAAAGACACAACAAAAAAAATGATTTTATTTTTGTATTTATTATTATTATTTTATTGTTATTTTTATTTGTTTAGTTTGGGAGGGTTTGTATTGCAGAAGGATCACAACTGTGGAGGGGAGGATCATTAGTGCAGAATATCAGTAATGGGGTATGTGTGGGGAAGGGTGTACCTGGGGCATGCCTCTGTGGCATATGAGTATGTTCAGGTGGTCATAGGGCATTGTCTTGGTGGCTGGAGACCTACACAATTGGCAAAAAATATTGAATTCTCATTTTGGGAAGTCCTGTTACATTCTTTAATACAGTGGCAAGAACTGCTCGAGTACATGGGCAGTGCCAAACAAAGGAGGGCGTACCATTCAATCAGGCCCTTGATATTGATGGTTGTACTTACGAATCTTGTTTTCCTGAAATTGAAACTTAACCTAGTATTATATATTACCTAAGAGTTACCTCCAGAAAGCATCCTTGTTGCTTAAATGTGGCCTCTCACTAAGTCAAACTCAGCATATAAACTTACTACCTTTCCCTCAGCATGTCACATGACTCCCAGGGATGAGACTTCCTGGCACCCTGAGATTGCTACTAAGCACCAACTAGCAATGCACTTGGAAAAAGACCTTGACAAAAAGGAGCAAATATTAAATACAAATGAGTTTTTATGGCAAAGAGATTTCAAAGTGTGTTGGGATGGCATTTCAGAGGGTAAGCTTATGCGAGTCTCAGCAGGATCTCATTGACTGTCACAGTAAACAGTGCCTCAAACAGAAGGGCTCTTGAGGGCTCTAGAGCAGGGGTTCTTAACCCTTTTTGTCCCATGGACCTCTTTGTCTGTCAAGTGAAAACCATGGACCCTTTACTAAGTCCACATTACACTGTGTATTATTTAATAAATATATCACACCTGTAAAACAAGTTCTAACAAGAAAAATGGTTTTTTGAATTAAATTCAAGCTCATGGACCCCTTGTTAAGGACCTCTGCTCTAGAGACATCTAGACACTACAGGCTGGCCAAACAACTCAGGAATTTGGCACCGTATCACAGGGAATTACTTTGGAATATATGCTCCCCAATGTAACAGAGTTAGACTCATTTATAATTTTGCTACACATGGCTCTTCTACCCCTTTTATTTGAAACTTTAATTAGCACTATACTCATTAAATTTATGTCCCAGAGACTTAAGTCTTCAAGCTGTTCATATGCAGGTTGAGCCCTGAATCTCAGCAGAATAGCAACACCTACTCTCCAGTTCATTGGAATCACACAGGTAAGCTAACAAAAGGATGATGATGGAAATGCCTATCCCCAAAGACAGAGACTCTACAAATACAAGCATGACAGTTCCATCCACCATCCCATGGTGTCTAAGTCCCCTCTCAGTCAGAAACAGGGTTGGCTTAAGATTGAAGAATGAACAAACATAAGGGGGGAATGCAACTGTGGACTAAAGTAGACATTACTATTCTAGCAATGGAAAAATGTGTATCATTGATAAAAAGGCAGTGGACACCAGAGGTTTTGAAGGAAGGGAGAGGAAAAATAGGTGTAAAATGGGCATTTGGGAACATTGGAATTTTCCTGAATGACATTGCAATGATGAATACAGGCCATTATACATTTTGTCAATACCTAAAAATGTGTGGTGCAAGGTGTAAACTATAATGTAAACTATAGACCATGGTTAGTAGCAGTGTTTCAATATGTGTTCATCAATTGTAACAAATGGACTACACTAATGATAAATGTTAATGGGGGATGTGTGGGAGGTGTAGGGGGTGGAGTATATGGGAATCCTCTATATTTTTTATGTAACCTTTATGTAATCTAAAGCTACTTTGAAAAATAAAATTAATAAAAAGAAAAAAGGAAAAAAAATCTTCCCTATAGGGAAAAAAAAGGAAAGGGAACAAATATTTTCAAAATGTTAAATATTAAATGATACATTAAGACTCTTTTTAATACCTCAATGCTATCTAAAGTTCCTTTGAAAATAAAGAAAAAAAAGTAAAACAAGTTATAGAAGGACTTGAGTCTTGAGTAAATATTATTTTCTTATTTGAAAAAAGAAGAATAAAAAGACAACCCATTTAAAATTTGGCAAACAACTCAAATAGATATTTCTTAAAAAAAAAGAAATACAAATGGCCAAAAAATACATGAAAAGATGACCCAAAATAATTAGCCATCAGGGAATGAAAATCAAAACCACAATGTGATACCATTTCTTATTCACTAGAAGGACTACTATTAAAAAATTGAAAATTACAAATGTTAGATGCAGAGAAATAGGACCATTCATTCATTGTTTTTGGTAATGTAAAATAGTGCAAAGTAGAGGACAGTTTGGTATTTCCTCAGAAAATTAATTATAGAATTACCATTATCATATAATCTGGCAATCCCACCTCCAGCTATAACCCAGTTGAATTGAAATCAGGAAATTCAATACATGTTTGCACACTAATATTCTTAGCAGTGTTATTCAGATTTGCAAAAGATGGAAGCAAACCAAGTGTCTATTAACCATTAAATGAATAAATATAATGTGGTATATACATAAAATGGAATTTGATTCCTCTGTGAAAATGAATGAACTTCAGGAATATCTGACAATATGGATGGATGTGGAAAACACTATTTTGAGTGAAATAAACCAGTCATGAGCAGAGATACCATCCAGTGAGGGAATTATTATTTTCATTCTTCATAGGCCAGTTGCTGTGGCAAAGAAGCTGGAGTAAAAAATGCAATGATATAGAATGTTATTTATATGGTTAGCTTTATGTAAATGATCTTTAAAATATTAGAAATTTTAATATATCTTGTGGTGAGATAAGGAGTAACTGGGTAGATACAGTACTGGGGTTTCCTGAGTGATATATTAAAACTTAAGAGTTGCTGGGTTGAGGATGTTATTTATTTTTCTTTTAATAAAAGACAATTTTTTCTAAATTCCTGATAAATTCTCTAATGAAAAGTAGCTATACAACAAATATTTTTAAAAAAATATTTAACAGCTTTATTTTGTACTTTTGTATAAATGTGATCATTTTACTGAGCAAAAAGTAACTAATTTTCAAGAAAAATCAAGCCATACAAATAGAATTTTGAGCCTAATTTAATGTGTTCATATATCTTGATATGATTTCATGGGCAAAAATTATATAAGCAATATAAAAAGTACATGTTGCATATATTTAATAAAACATTTAAACATGCATTTCTCACCTATATAAAAATCTTTCAAAGGTTTTTAATGAGTTTTTAACCATTTTTTAAAATATAGTTAATAGAAATTCAGCATTTTCTGCTTAGTTTGAAAGAACAACTATTTGACATCAGGGAATATGGAAATTTACTAGCTAAATTATCAGCAAAACTTTTTTATAAATTGGTGGTCAATTAAAATGAATTAGGGCCCACTTCATGGTAGTATGGCTATACAATAGCCAACTGCCACCAACAAGCTAATGTTGACACATAGGCAACTCCTTAATGATTTCTGTTGCCAGTAAAATTGGACTTTGATGATGTAGGTCTCTTTAGCCAAGGTCAATACCTGGATCAAGGACTCAGTTGTACTGTCAGTTACCAGCACACCAATACTTTGAAATAATATAGAATCTGAGCTGAGAACCACAGATCTTTTAAAAATCCACCCCTTGTATAATTCAGAGTCACTTGTTTCTTATAATAAGTTCTGCGAACAGCTCTTTCAGCATTCTGGTTCTTCTCTTGTTCTGGAGACTCTTACAAATGACAGTTGGTAGGTGTGATGGACTGAATCATGTACTTTTACAAAGGACATGTTCTTAATCTTAAACTGCATTCCTGTGAGTGAGAACTCATTTGTAAATAGGACCCTTTGAAGATGTATTTTAAATTAAGGTTTGAACAAGCTAAGGATGGGAGGATCACAAGCACTCAGCCACAGAACACTACAGTGTTTAGGGAGAAAGCATCACCATTTTTATACCTTGATTTGGGATTTCTTTTAGTCTCAACACCATGAGCTAATAAATTCTATTGTTTAAGCTGGCCCATCAAATGATATTTCCTTGAAACGTCCAAGAAACTAAAACAGCATATAAAAAAGAGGAAGAGATGACCATTCACCGTAAAAAATTAAAGATACAGAAAATAGCTCCAAGAAAGCACAGATATCAGAGAAACTAATCGAAGATGTTAGTCAAATCTTCTAAGTATGATCAATAAGTTAGATGAAAACATGGACAAATTGCTAAATAAAATCAGGAAATCATACATAAACAAAAGGAGGTATTAAAATTTTTAAAAAGGAACAAATCTAATATTTGGAAATGAAAAGTGCAATGACTGAGATAAATAATTCAATAGAGAGGTACCAGAGCAACTTTGAACAGGCAGAAAAAATCCAGTAAACCACGGCATCACCAAATAAACAAAAGTTGAAGGAGTTTATTACCAGTAGACCTGCCCTACAAGAAATGCTAAGGAAGTATTTCTGGATTAAGGCCAAGGGCACTAGACAGTAAATTGAAACCATATAAAGAAATAAATTTCCATTCTAAAAGTAATAAAATGGGTAAATATAGATGACAATATTGTTGGTCTTTAATCCTATTTTTATTTTTACATGATCAAAACTACAAATACATAAAATATAATCATAATTCTATGATATAGGGCACAATGTATAGACATGCAATTTTTTAAAAGAACAACATAAAGCAGGGAAACAGTGGGTATAGGAACGGGGATTGCATATCTTATTGTAGTTATGGTGTTATCAATTCAAACTTGATTTTTATAGATTTGGCATGTTAAATATAAAGTGCAAGGGAAATACAAAGAAAATATATAGACTATAAATACAGGGAAAGTAGAAGAAATCACAATGCTTCCTTAAAAAAAAGTTAATTGAACTCAAAATAAGGCATCAGTGAAACGAATGAAGGACAAAACAGTAAAAGACCAAACAAATGGTAAAATGTTTGAAGTAAGTCTCATCTTAATGCTATTTGCTTGGAATGTGAATGAATTAAATTCTCCAATCAAAGGCAGAGATGTGCAAAATGGATAAAATCTATAATCTAACCGTTTGTTATTCAAGGAAAGTCACCTTTCACCAAAGTTACAGTGGTTGAAGGTGAATGGATGAGAAAAAATAACTCCATGCACACAGTAACCATAAGATAGTGGTGCTGCTATATTATAATCAGACAAAAGAATCTTTAAGCCAAAAACTGTCCCAATAGAGAAGGGAGGATGTTATATATTAATAATTCATCAAGAACATATAAAAATTATAAATATATGTCAATCTAATAACAGTGTCCCACAATACATGAAGCAAACATTGTTAGATTTGAAAGCGGACAGTTTTAAAATAATAAGTGTTTTGCTAAAATTCTGAATACTTCAATACACCAGTTTCAGTAATGGCCAGAATTGAAGGGAGATGGCTTTATAATGACAATTGTTATAAAAAAATAGATGCCAACTTCAATACATCACTTTCAATAACAAACATCATCCACACAGAAGATTAACAGGGACATAGAACACTTGAATAAAACACACACACAGTCTAGACCTAATAGACTTAGAAGACACGCTGAACATGAGCAGAGTGCACATTCTTCTGTAGTGTACTTAGATCATTCTCAAGATAGACATGATAATGTTTGGGCACAAAATAAGTGTCTACAAATTTTAAAAAGATTGAAAGCATGAAAAGCATCTTATTCAAAGACAATAGAATGAAGCTGGAAATCACAAACAGAAGGAAAACCGGAAAATCCACAAATATGTGCAAAATAAACACACAATCTCAATGAACAAGGCAAAGGAAGAATCACAAGGGAGATATATAAGAAAATTCTTAGAGAAGAATGAAAATGAAAACACAACCTACCAATATTCACATGATGCAGCCAAGATAGTTCTCAGGAGGAAACTGATGGTGGTATATGGCAACATCTGAAAAGAATATTCCAAAGCAGTATTCTAAATTCACATCTTAAGAAATTCGAAAAGAAGAGCAAAATAAATCTCAAGTTATTAGAAAGACAAAATTAATAAACTTTAGGGTAGTGATAATTTTAAAAACTTGAGAGAATCATCAAAACCAGAAGTTGGTTTTGGAAAAGATATATAAAATTGACAACCCAATATATAGACTAATAAATGAAAGAGAGAAGATAGAAATAAATAAAATGAAGAATAAAAGTGGAAACATTACTGATTTTTCCAAAATTAAAGGAATTCTAAGAAAATACCATAAACAATTGTTTATTAATAAGAATAATCAATATGAAATGGATAAATTCCTAAAAACACATAATTTACATAAACAGACTCAGGAAGTAATAGAAGACCTCATCAGATAAGTAAATAAATTAAATGGGTAATCAAAAACCTCCCAACAAAAGAAGTCCAGGACCAAATGTCTTCTCTGATGAGTTCTACTGAACATTCAGAGAATACTTAACATAAATCTTTCTCTATCTCTTCTGGAGGTTGAAGATTTGGAAATTCTTCCTAACTGATTCTATAAGGCAAGCATTACCCTGTTATCAAAAGGAAATAAAACAGTGCTTGCTTCGGCAGCACATATACTAAAATTGGAACGATACAGAGAAGATTAGCATGGCCCCTGCGCAAGGATGACACGCAAATTCGTGAAGCGTTCCATATTTTTTCACATGCACATTAAAGTGTGAGAAGTACAAAAAAAAAAAAAAAGGAAATAAAACAGCACATGGAAAAATACAGACAATTTCCTATTTGGGTATATATGCAGAAATCTTCAATAAAATACTAGCACATAGAATAGAAAAGGATATTAAAGGGTTATACCATTTCCAAGTGGGATTTATTCTGGGAATGGAAAGTTGTTTCAGTAGAAGAAACTGTATATAATGCACCAAATTAATAGCATGGAAGGGAAAACATGATCATCTTACTTGATAGAGAAAAGACATTTGACAAAATCAAATTAGGTGTCATGATGAAAACACTCAGAAAACTCAAAATAGAAGGGGGCTTTCTCAAAATGATAAAGGTAATTTATTTTAAAAAAAACCAGCTAACAATACTCGATGAAAAACTGAAATATTTCCTATTAACATAAGGAATAAGACAAAGAATTCCCAATTTCACCAGTATTATTTAATACTGGCCTATTAGCCAATCCACTTAGGCAAGAAAAATAAACAATCACACTAAATTGGAAAAAATTTAAAATTTCCCTACTTGGAAATAAAATGATCGTTCATATAAGAAATTAACATAGAATCCAATAAGAAATTGGTAGCGCTGATCAAAAAATTCATCCATGTTACTATTACAAATAAACATACCTGAGCAAAAGATCAGAATAGATATCTCAGCAAAGAAAATATACAAATTGCACATAAACATATTGTCAAATTTTAAGAAATTAGAAAAGAGATACCATTTAGATAGTTAAAGACCATTTGCAAACTGGGCAATGCTCAATGCCTAAACAAAAGCACTCTGCTTTCTCCAAAGAAAAAAGCAAGTACATAGTAAAAACAATGAAGTTACAAAAAGACAAATATGTTTGGTTTAGGAAAAAAACAATAATTTGTCTCATAGATAACTTGTCTTAGATATGTGTGGATGATTTCAATATGAACAGATAAGTTTTGATTTAGACAAACACCAACAAATTACCTCCAGGCCCTTGAAAATCATTTAACAATATGAAAAGGAGCCCAACATCATTTGTCATTAAGGAATTACACAGTTAAACTATAATGCAATATTTACTAGAATGCTGAAAAAACCCACAATACCAATTTCTGGTGATCAAGCAGAGCAACAAGAGCACCCATAGATACTTGCTCTGTTAGCTAAGAGTTGAGAAATTTTGATATACCATAGGAATGAGCACATCTACCTCAGAGATCTTGGTTTCTAATACCATTATCCATTAAAAGGAACCAAAATCTTAGGGAAATGGCTGATTACAGAATGTGGGAGGGGACTATACAACATGGGCCCGGAGTATCTACTTGTGCCAGAAATTTAGAACATGCACAAAATGATTTCTGTATACTGAAGAGACATAGCAGAAAACTGAAATAACTTCCAACAGAGAAAACTGGAAGAATTTGATCAACGAAATTTTAAAAATAGCCTTGGAATATAAGTCAAGGTATAGAAATATATCCATAAATTCATACTGATATAAATAAATGATTGAATACATAAATAAATTGGAAAGAAGTGATAAATAATCCCTGCAGAAGAATTCTTCATAATTTATAGGAACAATGTCTCCAAGGAGGTAAAAGATCACTCCCCATTCCTTTTGTGGAGTCACATAGTTACCTCTTCCAAAGAGTACGTAATGGACAAGGGGGAATTCCTGTCTTTCCAATGGAGAGGCCTGAAAAATACAACCTCAAGCAAGTGGTCAATGTCATTATCAATAATTATATGTTATGATGTTATTATGTACTATTGATATGATGTAATGAAAATGGCAATTTCCTTTTGTGGTCTTCTTGAACAAAATAAAACCTCAAGCTAATCATGAAAAAAACATCAGAAAAATACCAATTGAGAGACATGCTACACAATACTAAATAAGTACTCCTCAAACTTGAAAGGTCTTTTTAAAAAAAGGAAAATCTGAGGATACGCAGCTAAGAGGAACCTAAAAAGAAAAGACAACGCAATTGAATGTGGTTTCATGGATGGGATCCTGAAACAGAACAAGTTATTAGGTCAAAACTAAGGGAATTTGAATAAATCAAGGGTTTAGTTAATAATAATATATCAGTAATGGTTATCATATGTAACTTACATGTCAGTTTATAGTAATATAAGATTAGCATCAATGATAGGAGAAAAATACATGTCATAAATGGCAACTCTGTAATATATTCACATACTTTTCTGTGAATCTAAAACTGTTCTAAATTTTAAAGTTATTAAAAAAATTTACATGCCCTTAGAAAGGTCTTCTTTTTTTTTTTTTAAAAGATGAAGTCAGATGCGGCACATTTTTTCCATTCCAATATAATAATCAATTTATGTAAGGATTGTCAATGAATTCTAAAACCTTTGAGGATGGTATTAAGTACTTGAAAATTAATGAGGTTTCCCTGTATTACCTGACTGAGTTTATTTTAATTATAAAAACATATCATCTTTACCATGGAAAGTTCTGGTGATCACTGCCTTAATAAAGTTATCAAAGTTTGCATTACCAGTAATGACACAAACTGAGGTTATGGCCTATTTTTTGATCCAAAAGGTAAACATAAAAAATTTATCCCATCAAAATTTATAACTGTATCTAATTGTGAGGAAGCATCAGAAAATACAGTTTTTAGGATATTTGTACAAGACATCTGAGTTGAATAATTTGAAAATTAATTGAAATTATGTATAAATTAATTTTTTACAGTTTTACACAGGTTGGCATTATTTTACAGTGAGATTTTTTATTTGGTAACAATCATGAATCTAAGTAGATAAGGTTGAAGGAAAACCATTTATAATAAAAATTTTGTCTAAATAAAATCTCCTTTTTTAAATTTATATTTTCCTTAGAGGGAAGCATTAATATTACAGACATATTTACAATTTGAAAAAACACAAACACAGAGATGAATGATTCTGTTATTTTCTGTACAAGATAGAATGAAAAACTAATCCTAAAAAAATTATTCAAATATAATATGTCTTAATAGTTAAATTAATGATATATTAATACCTCATTTTCAGTTTATATTTTTAAGTGATTGAGAAATATTTTTTCTTCACATGCATGCATAGCATTTACTTCCATGTACTAATGATATGAATATATCAATAATTTACATTGGAACAATGCAGGTTAGTGGTATTCCTGATAACACATAAAACAAGTAATTAGATCAGGGGGAAAAGCCATTGATTTAATTATATATTCAGGAAATGCACTTTCATGCATCATGGGCAAATATTTGAACTAAATGAAAATCTGAAAATACATAGGGATTTCAATATAAGTCACATCATTTTCAATGGAAAAGTGACAAATCCAAAGTATAAAAATACTCTCATAATACAGCTTGAGAGAATAAATAAGACTAGAGGTAAAACTGCCCTTTATTTGAAGTGACATATTCTGCAAGAAACCATATTCAGACATAATCTCTAGAGCAAAAACAAAGTTAAGAGTCAAATTCAAAAGCAGTTTACATCTGATAAATGTTGCTTAAGTAGGGATTAATATTTGAGAACAGGGAATGTGCCTGAGTTTGTAAGATTAGTAACATCATACATTTGCAAAAATATTAAATTTACATACCCACTCTCTTCTAGGATTTGTTGAATTTGTTGAACATTGAAATTACTTACACTATGATCAAGTGAGTAAACTCAGGAGTAATCATTTGCTTATACATGTTGAACTCTATTAGCATAGATTTTGAAATACATTGCAGTAGGAGCCCTCTTTTCTGAACACACAGATCCATTCATATATTACTTAAACATTATCATATTCTTCTAATTAAGTATTTTACATACAAAATGGTCATTTATATTTTCTCAATATCTCTTCATTTTGCAAAAAGTTTTTGCTATATTAATATCAATTTGCTACAGTAACTGATATTTGTTTCAGAATTTCTGAGATTTATATTGGAAAATTCTTTTCACAGCATTTATTACTTCCTTATTTCTTAGACTATAAATAAAAGGGTTTAATATAGGAATTACTTGGGTATAAAAAACAGCAACAGCTATATCTTTATCTTCTTCTTTAGCTGAACTTGGTTGAACATACCCCAAAAAAAGTGAACCATAAAATATTGAGACAGAGAGAAAGTGAGAAGCACAAGTCGATAAGGCTTTGCCTCTTCCCTCTTTGGATTTCATGTTGAAAACAGTGAAAAGGATGAAAAGATAAGAGATTAATACAATGATAATAGTAAAGATTTCAATGGAACCTGCCCAGATGTTTAGCATCAACTCATTGATATAAGGGTCAACACAAGAAAGTCTGTACAATGGAAATAAGTCACAAAAAAAGTGATTGATTTGATGAGATCCACAGAATGTTAACCTAAAGAGTAACCCTACATGGACCATGGAATGCACATTACCAGCTATATAGGCCCCTATAGTCATTTGAATGCAGAGTTTCTTTGACATCCTGGTGTAGTGCTGTAGTGGGCTGCATATTGCCACATACCGGTCATAGGCCATAGCTGCCAGGAGAAAGCAGTCTACAGTTTCAGCAAAACAGAAAAAATAAAATTGCGCCATGCATTCATAGAGAGAAATTCTGTTTTCTGAAAAGAAATTCTCTAACATCTTCGGGGAAACAGCACAGGAACAGCAGGAATCCATCAGAGCCAAGTTGCCCAGAAAGATGTACATTGGTGTGTGAAGACGATGGTCAATATAGATCAATGCCACCAAACCAAGATTTCCTATCATTGTGATCAGATATATGGGAAAGAACACCACAAACAGAACAAGCTTCATTTTTGGCCGATTTGTAAATCCTATGAACATAAATTCATTTATCATGGAGTAGTTATCCTTGGTCATCTCCATCATCTCTTTGAGATAGGAATTATGAAGAAATAAAATTTTAATTGAGAATGTGTCTTATTTTCCCCTGAAATTTCCTTTTGTGCAACAGGCAGAGAAACTTCTTCAATCATCCTGTTGTTATTTGAATACAGCACACATCCTTCTAGAGGACTTTATTTCCCCTAGTGTTCTACTCTATGACATCAAGATATGAGATCAGTATTCTTAGAAATATTATGATAATTAAAAACAGAGTGCTTACAGTAGGAAAGCTTTGCTGTATAAAATTTTCAAGTATTGAATATAAGTCTAGTAATCTCATATATTTTTCAGTATTTCCAAATAATTTCATGTGCATTTTTATATAGAATATATTTCCAGTGTACTTAAAAACAATTTAAGTCTTTATGTATTTTTCCACTGATAACCATTTTGCACATGTTATTGCACTGGAATTATGTATGAAAATGGCACCTGATAGGTGGTTAATTTATATATCTTAGGAAGTGCATTAAACATCCAGTAGCAGACTGTTCATCATAAATGAAACATACTAGAATCCTTGGAATTAAATATTCAAATAATTATTTTTAGGGAATTTATATATATCACTTTCATATTTATATCTCCTCATTTAAGAACCAATACCTGCCTGTGCAGAGCAAATTCTCTGGGACTAGTAAATACAATAACATTTTTTAAATCCATTTAATTCAATACATCCATTTTTTGCTTTAAGGTTATCCTTGTTGTTCTAATATTATTATGTTTTTGACAATACCCTGATACTGATGAGCAAATCAAGAGAATTTATAAATACCCACCGCGTGGTATACCCTATTCAACTTGTTCCATATAGACTCCTCATAAAATTTTTATCTTATCACAAAATCTCCCTATTATTTGATAACTCACTTATGCTTACTTCCCCTTGATCATTTTCAGATATTTTTATCTTTATTAATGTTCAGGGGCCATAATTTCTTGATATTGATGGATGCAAGAGCGTGCTTCCAAAAAAATCTTTAAACTTTGGTACTTCTAAGGTAGATTCAAGTTCCGTAGTGTGGCATTTAGGATTTCCTCTAACTGCCTCCACTTCCATCCTCCTTTCCAATATTCACCAACACCTCCTCAAGCCTTGTCACTCTGTTCGTCCATTGCTCACTTCTCCTCCTTCCACCCCAGGTATCACACTCATTTCCACAAACACTGATTGTGCCTATGCTATTATATCTGTTCTTCTTGTTCAAATACTAAAATTTCATTCATCTGTTATTTAGTGCATAACTTACGTACAATGCCACTTAAATTTTTAAAACTAATTAGTACAGACCACTCTGATCTCCAGTTCCCAAACCATTAAGCATGTTTGACATACCCCAAAATAATCTATGCTAACCTACATTGAATTTTTTATCTATTTATGCACAATTGTTATTACATTATAGCATTTGAATTTAATGGTGACATAATGCTCTGAAAAGACCTATAAAATGGTAAGAAAAAAGCACCGTTTTTCAAGTGATCTATACTCTGATCACTTGTGACAAGCTAACTTGTACTCATTATTCTACCAATGATACTAGATTACCATGGTGGTGTTTACAAATAAAAAATTTTAAATTTGAAGTCTGTCTATAGGGAAATTATTTAAAACACAACATTTTAAAAAATGTAGACGCGTTTCTTTCAATTGAGTTGTCTTTTTATTCTATTTATCTACTCAATTGTATATTTATAAGATTTTCTAGAGAATAACCTTAATGTTTCTAAATCAATTTATAATTGAACTTGTTGTTATTCCTAGATTTTAAATTATTAGAAAAAGAGAAAACCCTTTAACTTTAGTAGTATTTTTGAGAACATATTCTGTTATGCTTAACAAGGCAGATTTCTCTGATTATTAAATGATGCATTGGGAGGTGTTATCTGAACACATAAATCATATAAATTCTGTTCTCAAAAGTGTTTAATTTTCCATAATTCAACATCAGTATAAAATCTCTGGCTGAAATTTTATGTATTGATTATTTTAAAATATTAAATGTAATTCATTTAATCATTCAGAAATTATAAATAACTTTCTATACACATTCCTCTATTATTTATCAGAATTAAATTTGGCCTTTGCCTAGATTTGAAACTCTACCATGTAATCAAACATTCATTGAAGTTCTGATATTCATCTTAGTATCCACAGTCTTCAATTTGGAGAAAAACTAGGATGATAACTAAGGTGTTAAAATCTAACAACAAAAAAATGATAAATAATTGAAAGAAATAAATATTCATATATGTTATTATGTAAAACAAAAATAAGGAGAATATTTCTCTTACCTAGATTTCACAGAGAAGGTTTCTGTTATAGCTCATTCTGCCTTATGATATTAGACCCCATAGAATTTCATAATTTAAACCTTGCTCTCTAAAACCTGTGGGATTAAAGAATGAATGCTAGGATATTACTAAGGGTCAGTGTTAATTATTTTCCTTACAGTGCAAAATATGTTTTCCAACAAATCCTAAAGGGGTTCACTTCATTGTCATCATTTTATTTCTGTGTGAGGTTTGGTCTCTAAAATCTATAAACCATGGGGTATTAATTAAAGATGCTCTGTGAGGAACTGAGGTTAATGGAAATGAACTTCACTAAAGTCTGTTTGATGATGATATTGCTGGTTCTGCTGTGACTTATTTCATTATTATAATCCTCTTCATATTTCTGCTCATACTCTATAAAATGGTCAGAAAAAGTTCTTATGCTGGCTTAGCCACTTACTGTAGGAATTTGGACTAATATGGTTTTTAAAAGATACTTGGGATTTGTTGGAGCGAAGCCTAAGATGTGTGGTGGGTTCAGCCAGTGTTGATGACTTGTTCACTCAGTGAATTTGTACCCATATCCTTCAAATCCCTCTTTGGAATAACTCTGATATTATTATTTACATTCAGAGGAAGGAATATGATTGTTCTGTCTTTTCTGTTCACTCCAGTGCTCCGTCACTTTCCTTACCCTGGCTTTTCTTCATATCACTAATCACTCCTCAACATATAATATAGATTTTTTGGTACATCAATAATCAATAATCTATCAGTCCCACAACTCCACCACTCATAAACATTTGTTGAATGATTGAGAACAAAAATATAATTGATGAATTATCAAGAATCCTCTATTGCACCTCATTACCTTTCAAACAAACCCATTTTCTTATTCTGGTTTTCCAAATACTCCACAGTCGGTCTGCGTTTTACCTATTACTTTGGTGTTACACTCTCACCTCAGTGTACTTCTAAATCTGTTTCACTTCACTGTTGCTCTAGTCACTGCTTCAGCTTTGAGTCACTGAACTGCCTCATAATATTTCCATTACTTAAAACACCTCTTTCTCCCTCTCCTTCCACTCAATCCTACTCATTCTGAGCTGGAAGCGGAACTCTTCAAAGAGGACTTTCTTTAGATCACTTATTTTCCTGCTTCTTTATCTACATGATACCTATCTGCCTTCAGCTCTCATTGACTATCTCATGACCTGTATGTCCCCCAATTGTATATATGTGTTGATTAAATGTAATTAATCAAGGATAATGTCATACATCATTTGGGTGCCTCATAGCAACCTGAGTTAGGTCCTCAATACTTAGGGAATTCTTTGTTAAAATTTCAGTTCAGTTCAACCTTTATCAAGTATTTTCCATATACAGGGCTTTGGACAAGACACAGTAATTCTGACAAGGATGTGAGCAGGGTGTGCCAGAAAATTCCTTAGATATTAGACAAGAAGATCATAATCTATAGTGGAGAATGATACTTATTAATAGATTCCTAATAAGAATGCAATACCAGATGTAATAAATATTATAAAGATGTGTAAACATGTTATTTGGGAACATAAGAAAAGCATATCAGCGTTATCAGGAGAGAGGAGGAAACTCATAGAAATTGACATTTCAGATGAATCCTTTAGATATATGTGGTATGTTAATAGGTGAAAGGCAATTGGCAGGACAGTTTCCTGATTGGAACCACGTGAATAAAGAAAGACCAGAATTCATGAAAAAGAGCAAGGTCTAATCAGAAAATAGACAGTGTTAAATTTACCAGTGATGGTATAATAAATACCACACACTGCTTGATATAACAACATTAATTTATTGACTCTTCTTTTTGAACAACTGGGCAAGCCATGCTTCCTCACCAAATAAGTAATGTTTTTATGCTGGCTTGCCACAAACCTTGGAAGTTTTTGGCTTCCATATTTGCCTCCATGACATGATTGCTTCTTTTGGCTGTCTCTGGCTGGCTGGTTTCTAAGATATCTGCGTTATCTAACTGTGTCTTAATTGACACTACACGCTTTCTCATCATTTTAATAGAGAATTTGTAGACTACAGTACAATCATAAATAAAATACAAGATCCCCATATGCTACCTTATTATTAACATCCTGCCTTGATGTGGAACATCTGTTAAAATTCATTAAATTACTTTCCTGTAATTGTACAATTAACTATAGTCCATAGTTTAACATAGATATCACTGTGTTGTGCAGTTCAATGGATTTTATTAAAACTGTTTTTCTAATATAGACTATATATATCACCTAAAAGTTACCATTTAACACATTCAAATATATAATTCTGTGCTGTTTATCATGTTGCCAATGTTGTGCTTCCATTATCACCATCCAATACCAAAATTTTCCATTGGCCCATGTAGAAACTATACAATTTAAGCAGTAAGGTTAAATTGTCCTACTGCCTACTGTCCTACTGCCACCTCATCCATTTGTAATATATATTTTAGATAGTTTGTGGTACTGTTCAAGTCCTCTGTGTCCTTGTTTGTCTTCTGTGTAGATGATCTAGGTATTATTGAAAGTAATGTATTAAGTTGGCATCTATTATTTTAGAACAACAACAGAAGAGAATATCTTCTTACAAAGTGCACATAAAACATTTTATAGGATAGAGTAAATATTAGGTCACAAAACAAGGTCAATAAATTTAAAATAAATTGAGGTAATATAAACCATATTTTGCAACCACAATAGATCAAGCTAGACATTAATAGAAGAAGGAAAATTGGAAAAACAGAAATATATGTAAATGAAACAAGACATTCTTAAAGAATAAAAGGGTCAATGCAAAAAAATCACAAAAGAAATAAAAATTTCTTAGAGAAGAATAAATATGAAAACACAACTTATCAATATTGATGTGATCGAACTATAGCAGTTCTCAGGGTGAAATTGGTAGCCATATATCCCTTAATTTAAAAAGAAAATTTTAAATCAATGATCTTAATTCAAATCTTGAGGAACTAGGAAAGGAAGAGCAAAATAATCCTACATTAGTTGAAAAAGGAAATTAAGATAACAGCAGAGATAAATTAAACTGAAAATAAAAATTATGATAAAAAATTGAAAGGATCTTCAAAACCAAAATTTGATACTGAGAAAATTAATATAATCAACAGTGGTATATATAGTCTAACAAAGCAAAGAGATAATTTGCAAATAACTAAAATAAAAAAACAAAATTGGATCATAACTATTGATTTTTAAGAAATTAAAATATTATAAGACAGTACAATATACGATTGTTTACCAGCAAATCAGATAATCGAATGGAAATGGATAAATACTTAGAAACATGTAATTTATCTAAAGGGACTCAAAAAGAAATAAGAAAAGAGATCCAACAAACAAGTAAAAATATTGACTGAGTGATCACAAACCTCTCAAAAACGTAGTATAGGTCCAGATAGCTTGATGAATTCTACCAAACATTCATAAACTATTTAACATCACCCTGCTCAACTTATCCTAAAAGTTGAGAAGGATGGAATTCTTCCTAATTCATTTTATCAGGCAGGATTACCCTGATTAAAAAGAAAGATAAAGCAGCACATACTCAGACACACCCACAATACAGACCAATTTGCTTAATGAATACATATGTAAAAATCTCAACAAAATTCTAGTAAATGCATATTAATTGTATTATACACCATGACCAAATGGAATTTATTCCAGGAATGCAATGGTGTTTCAACAGAAGAAAATCAATATAATACAAAACACTTACAGTACAAAGCCAAAAAACATGTTCATTGTTATTCACACAGATATGTCATCTGACAAAATCTAATTTCATGACACGAAACACACAGAAAACTAGGAGTTTAAGAGTATTCTTCAACATGATAAAAACCGTTTACAAAAAAACCTAGTTAACATAATCTTCAATAGGGTAAGATTGAAAGCTTTCAAAATCACAATTAGATAGGAATGACTGTTTTACCACTATTATGCAATAATGGAAGTTTTAGCCAGTCAAATTTAGCACAGAAAAAGAAATAAAAGGCAACCAATTTAGAAAACAAAATTATTTCCATGCACAGATGATATGATCATTTATATAGGAATTTCCCAGTGAACCCACAAGAAACCTAGTAGAGTTGATGAAAAAATGCCAAGTACAAAACGAGCATACAATTAAGAAATGAATAATAGATTGTAATGGACTCCTCACCAAAGAAGATATAGATGGCAAATATGCATATTGTCAAATAAAAGAAACATTTTAAGATTTCAGAAAGAGTGAAATTATTTATTGAAATTAGATGATTGGTAAATAAGGTTATGTGCAATACTGAGGAAATCATGTTCCACTTTACATCAAGAAAAAGGTATATTTCAGTTCAGTTCAACATTTATCAAGTATTCAAACTATACAGGTTTATTATTGGAGGTAAAGGAAGTAAGCAGGATAGTGCTGAGCATTTCTTTGATAGTAGAAATTACTCATGAAAAGAAGTTCATAATCTAGAGTGAGAGAATAAAACATAGATTCCTATGAAGAATGCAATAGAAGATGAAATTAATATCATAAAGAAGGTAGACATGTTATTTGGGAACAAAAAGAAGAAACATCATAGTGACCAGGAAAAATAAGGAAAATTTTTCAAAGGAGGTATCATTTCAAATGACTCTTTCAGATAAGTGGTGTTTGAATAGGTGAAAGGCTATTTGAAGGGCTATTTCTTAATGGAAACAAAAGAGTAAGAAAGACCTGGCTACTTGAAAGAACAAGGCCTGAGCAAAGAAAATAGACAGTATCTTGGTTTCCCAGGGCTGCTATGACAAATACCACACACCAGTTAGTGTAAAATGTGAATTTGTTAGCCCATTTTTTGGGAGTCTAGAAGTCCAACATCAAGGTCTTGAAAGGCCGTGCTTTTCCCTGAATCAGTGTCATTCTTTCCATGGCTTCCCACATACTTTGAGTCCTTTGGCTTCCATACTAGTCTCCATGATATGTTTGCCCCTGGTGGCTTTCTCTGACTGACTCGACTCTAAGCCTTCTCGCTTCTCAGACTATTTTTTAACTGCTTCTCTTTTTAACTCCTAATTTAATTTGGATTAAGGCACCCTCTGATTTAATTTAGTCACAACCAAAGAGGATTTAAATCTTAAGGGACTATCCCTAAATGAGCCCACATCTTAACTTATAATACACCTTCAAATTCTTATTTAAAATTGTCATCACTTTGAAAACAATGTGGATTCAGATACAGATTTCTTTTTTTTTCATTCATGATTTTTGTTTCAAACTCCCAAAGATATTAAATGAGGGTGGTTAAAACTTAAGAGTCCATGATATAAAGGGTTGCTTAAAAGAGATATAAGAGGAAGTGTAGAGTTAGATTGAAAAATATTCCACCGGTTCCCTCCCATTTATTTTTTATGCCCCCACCATTGCAGTGAACCTACTCTCTCACTAATGTCACAACCAAGCTCTACATGCTAATTCCAATATTCATCATTGAATTATCTTCCAAACCAAGCTATAGTGTTTGGTAGTATTGGAAGTCTCTATTAACACTGGTTTGCATGATAACACTCACTTTTCCTATATTCCAACTGTCCTGCTCAGTCTTTTTCACTGAGTTGTGATATTTTCTTTGCCCTAGTGATGTTGTATTTCCCTTATTTCTGCCTTGGTCCCATGTTTATTCTTTCTTGAATTTTCCATAGAATATTTCATAAACTATTGTATTTTCAACCTTAATCCATTTGTTTGTGGCTTTACTAGAGGAAAGATTACAAACTTTGTTTGTACATGCATATCAGAAAATAATTACTGCATATTCCAAATATATTCATTTTTATTTATCAATTGGCCAGAAGCACCACTAAAATAAGACATATAATTCATAAAAAGATAATATATATTCATTAAAATGTTATTAAATTATTTTCATTTTATTTTACATTATAATAATATGAGACAAGTTTTTGGTCTCAATAAATTGATGATTCATTCAATTAACACTATTAATGTTATTTTCAGAAAAGGACCCATGATGTTATAGCCCGTATAATTTCAAACTTTAATTTGCAGCTATGATACAACAATTCTCACACTTGGGTAAATTTATAATCTAACATTTCTAAGTGGCTGACATTATTGAAAAATATAACTCACACAAATACATATATCTAAATGAGAAAAGAATGTCAATTTTGAGTGTGCCCTCAGAACATGAAAGGGTATTTGGTGGTTTAAAGTTGTTGTGCAAGCAGTTTTGACATTTGGGCCATAGGATTTAGCAGACCTATGCTACTATCTGGAAGGAAGTGTGGATCTTATGAAAATTTTATTCAAAGCCTCAATAGGACAATCACATTAATGACCTATATAGTTTTGGAGATGGTCATTTTTTGCAGCAGCAGCAGAGATGAAAATATTATGGTAAAAATAACTCCATCATGTACTATGACTCTTAAGAGAGCCTGAGTACCTGAGCATGAGACATCAATTGACCATTAAACTGGAACTCCCATTAATGAGTTATGACAGACTAACAAAGTATAAGTATCACAAGGCCTAGAAGCAACCCATTTTAAGATGAAAGTGGTATATCCAAGATCATACATAAGCTGGGCCTTAGTACAAATCAAGCTATACAACCAGGTAGACCAGAATCCCACGCCATCCACCTTTTTTCACCAACTCAAGCCATACTACTGCAACCAGGGAGTTTCCCTTATGAGCAGGTGACAGATGAGGATAAAAGTCAAGCTTGATTCTTAGATGGTCAGATTTGTATTTGGGTACCTGCAAAAAAGTAATGCCGATGAATTCAACTATAGAAAGTTATACTTGAAAGACAACAGTAGGAAGAAATCCTCCTTTTTCATGATGTACTGGCCATTCATTCCTATTGTAGATATGGTCCAAAGTAAAAATATAAAGACTCAGTGTGAGGTGAATGACTAGGAAGTTTATCAGTGACCTACAGGGAGAATTATTTAAAGGTCAGGAACCCAGAGATCTGTGGAAGAGCATATGGGTGGACTTGTAGAGGATATGAAGAATGGAGAACATTACATCACTTGAAAAAATGCCCAGAGGAGTACATTTTCAAGTAACAGATATTAAAGTCTCAAATATACAGAATGACTAAGCAGGTTTCTTTAGCCAGCTCATTCACCTGCCACCCCAGTGCCAGCTAAATGGGTACAAGAAAAAGTAACTATATTGGCTCAGAAGGAGGCATGGATGAGTATAACAAGACTATCTTCCACTTTCCCAACTGATCTAACTGTTGTTGCTGCACATGTTCTAACTGGCCAGCAAAAGACACAACTATTGTGCTCCCAAAGTGGCAAAATCCCTCTAGGAGAAAAATCAGCTTCTCCCTGGAAAGCTGGCGATTATAAATACTTCATACCATGTTTGAGGCAGAAATTCATCTTTACTAAAATCAACACATAATCCAGTGATATGTTATCTTTAATTTACAAGACCTCAGCAAGTACCATTATGTGAGGACTGGCAGATTGTGCTTAACATTGCTTGGACCAAGAAACCTACTTTACTGTAATGGATATGTTATATTGGAAATGACTGGTCCACTGATCCTATCATATTCCACATCTTGCAGATACCTCTGGCTTAAAAAGATGATTGAATGGTTTTTAGATGATACAAATACATTTTCTTCTGGAAGTTGATGCCCTGTGATGATGGGGCTTCACCCTCTACTGTATACTATGTTCCAAATTCATTGAACATTATAGGGTGCCATATCCTTATTTCATTGAATACATGAAAGAGGAACGCCCCACATTACCCAAGTTTGAAATTTGCACTTTATGTCTTGATATCGCTGAGATGTATGAGTTAGAGTTCCTGGCACTCAGAAGGTAAAAGATTTTACCAGGAAACACAGTAAGAATCCCTTTATAATTATCACCATAAGTGAAGTGAAAAAAAGCTTTATCATAAAGACATGTTACAATAGACAATTTTGGATTTTATATGTTAATAAATTTGTCAATCCTTCACAAATATAACAATTGTAAACATTTGCAACACAAATCCCATATACATGAAGCATATATAGATGAAATTGGAAAGGGAAAATTCTGTAATACTTGTTCTATAATAATAGTTGGAGAAGTCAGTTCACCATTTTCGATAATGTCTAAGAGATCTAAACAGAACACCAACAAGGAAACAGAAGACTTAAAGAAATCTACAAACCAAATAGAAACTTATATAGAGCACTCAAATGCAAAAGAATGCAGATTCTTCTAAAGTTTGCATGCATTGTCCTCCAGGATAGGTTCTACAGTTCAATCACAAAATAAGTCACATTAGATTTAGATTGATTGAATTATATCAGGCATCTTTTACAATCACCCTTGAATGTATCAGGTAATCAATAACAGAAGGAAAGAAGGAAAACTGAAATATTCACAAACATGTGTAAGTTAAACTACACAGTCTTAAATAACTACTGGATTAAAGAAAGAAACAAAAGGGAAATTAGAATATTCTTAGATATGAATGAAAATGTAAACACAACTTAATATTTAGCTGATACAGCAAAAGCAATCAATAGAGGGGCATTTATAGGTGTAAATGCTCAGTTTAAAAAAGAAAAATACCAAATCAATAATCTAACATCACATCTTGAGTAAAAATTAAATGGAGAGCAGACATACCTTAAAGTTAGTCAAATTAATGACCTATTAAAGATTAAAGAGAAATAAATGAAATGGAGGAAAGAAAACAATTGATAGAATTATTGGAAAAAAAATTACTTCTTGGAGAAGTCAATAAGATTGATGAATATTTGCTAGACTGATAATGAGCAAAGAGAGATGATGCAAATAACTGAAATAACGAAACTAGGGATATTAGTACTGGTACTTCAGAAATTAAAAGCATTCTTAAAGAATATTTTGAGCAAATTTTAGCCAAGCACATAAAATATCAGTATGATATGGAAGTTATTTTAGAATCATACATATACTCAAATTGACTTTTGGAGAAAAAGAAGACAACAGATAAGTAAAGAGATGAAATTTTAATGAAAATCCTCCTCACAAATGAAGTCTAGGTACAGTCGGCTTCTCTGGTGAATTCTACCAAACAGTCAAAGAAGAATTAACATCAGTGATTCACAAACTTTTCTAATAAATTCAAGAAGAGAATTCTTCCTAAGTCATTCTGTGATACCAACATTACCCTATTCCAAAGCCATTAAGACAGCACAAGAAAAGAAAATTACATATCAATTTATGTATAAAGACATAAAAACCATTAAGAAAATTTTAGCAAATTAAATCTAACAGCATATTAAGTGGGTTAGATGCCACAATCAGGTGTGATTAATCCAGCATGCAATAGTTTTTCAAATTAAGAAAAGCAATGAATATAATAAACACAAAAACAGAACAAAGGACAAATAAAAACAAACATGATCATCTCAATTGGTATAGAAAAGGTATTTGGCAAAATCTAACATCAATTCTTGATTTAAAAAAAGCACTCAGAAAACTAGAAGATGCATAGAAGGCATCTTCTTAAACATGATAAAAGTCTTTTTTGAAATATTTACAGCTAGCATCATAGACATTGGTCAAATACTGATAGCTTCTTCCCATGATCAGGGATTTGAAAGTCTGCCCATTTTAACTACTATTAATCAATGCTGTACTGGACATTCCAGTGAGGGCAATAAGGTAAAAAAAGAAATAAACAAATTGGAAAAGAGGAAGTGAATGTGTCTCATTTCACACAGGCATTTTTTTTATACAGATAGTCTCAAAGATTCCATGAGAAAATTAATTGTCCTAATAAATTTCACTAAGTTTTTGAGTAAAAGTTGAACACACAATTAAAAAGTAGGTAAAATATTTGAACAGACTCATCACCTAAGAATATATATATAAATAGAAAATAAACATATGAAAATATATGAATGTGATTTGTTACTGATGAATTGCAAATTAAAACAATACTATTTCTGCTAGAATGGCTAAAAAATAAACTAAAATATTAATTGGTGGCTTGTATGTTGAGCAATGAGAATAGAAATACATATTTCCTACCTTTACTATCTGAGTGCATCTGGAAGCACTGACAAGCCAGTAGTTATTAACATGCAAATCTTGTTTTTTAGGACCATTCTCCAATCAAAGGATCCAGAACCCTTGGAGAAATGGCTGATTCTAGGAATGGGGAAGGATATATAAAAGATGAACTTCAAACATCTGAGAGTGCCATAAAATAAGGAAGGTACAGACAAAAACACAAAAACAAAAACAAATTCATACACAAAATGTTGTACACATGCCAAAAAGACATACCAGAAAATTGAAATAGAATTTGATAGCCAAAGCTGGAACAATTTTAACAACTAAATTAAAAGCCTGGGTTCTAAGCCAAAGTATAAAATTAATATCTATCAAGCCATAGTGATATATTAATAAATAGATTATTGAATATATAACTAAAGGGTAGAGAAGAAAGCAATTTTCCCTGTAGAAAAATTAACATTTCATAATAAACTATTTAGGAAGGTGAGTTAATATAACTCCGCACTCCTTGTAGACATCACAAAATGCACGGTATGAAAAGGTGAAAACAGTCACATTATAGTGGAGAAGCTTGACAAATGCAACCTAAGGCAAGAGGTCTAGTATTTATCAAAAATTATAAGAATTTGATAGAATTTTGGTAGAATGTACTTTTTAAATTTTTAATTAAAAAAAAATACTTAGATTACATAAATGTTACACAAAAAATAAAGGGATTCCCATACGCCCCACCTCCCTCACCTCCCACACCTCCCACAACCTCCCACATAAACATCCTTCATTAGTGGGGCACATTAATTGCAAATGATAAACACATCCTTGGGCTTTGCCATTAAGCATGGACCATTGTTCATACTGTAGACCACACTCTCTCCCACCCAGTTCTGCATGTTACATGATGATATAAAATGTCCTTTATCTGTCATTGCAATGTGACTCAGTACAATTCCAAGTCCCGAAAAAGCCCCTGTATTACAATTGCTTTTTCCTCTCCCTGCCCCCAGAGCCTCCAGTGGCCACTGGCTCTTCTTAATATGATGCTTGTATGATTTAAAGGTAGTTGTTTTGACTTTGCAACAACAGATACAGGCCATTATATTAATATATTCTGCCATAACCTACAGAATTGAGTGAAAGAAAGTGTAAACTACAATGTAAATTATAATCCATTCTTAATGGTAATGCTCCAAAATGTGATCATCAATTACAATGAATGTACCACACTAATGAAAGAAGTTGTTAATGTAGGGAAAAGTGGGAGGTGTAGGGAGTGGGGCATATGAGAATCCCTTATATTTTTTTATGTAACTTTTTATGGAATCTAAGTACCTTTTAGAAAAATTAAAAAATATATTTTAAAAAGGCAGTTGTTTGGTAATGAACTATATATTTCTTGAATGCCAGTTGTATTTTTCTGCCAACTTCCATTGTAACATCTTTTTTTTTTTTTTGGTCAAGATTTGGTCTTATTTATTAGACCACATTCTGTTTATGGTACCAACTGGTAGCTACTAACATTTAAAAATTTTTTTTTATTTTTAAAGAAGCTTTAGATTACAAAAATGATACATAAAAAATATATGTATATTCACATATACCCCACCACCACCACCACCCCTCCCCAACTTTTCCCCATTAACTACATCTGCCATTACTGAGGTACATTGGTTACAATTGATGAATACTTATTAAAACATTGCTATGAATCATGGTCTATAGTTTACGTTTTGCACCATTCATTTTTATATGTTTTGACAAAATGTATATTGGCCTGTATCCATCATTGTAATGTAATTCAGAACAAATCCAATGTCCCCAAAATACCCCATGTTAATCTATTCTTCCCTTTCCCTCCTCTCAGAACCTCTAGTAACCACTGCCATTATATCAATGCTACAAGATTTACATTGCTAGAATAATAATGTCTACATTAGTCCATAGTTGCATTTCCACCTTATGTTTTGTTCATTCCTCAAGCTTGAGGATTTTAGGATAGAGATGCCTACTCTGTTTCTAATTTCAGAAGGGGCTTAAATTACATGGGGCAGATGGATGGAATTGTTTTGTTTGCAGTTGCAGACATAATCTGTTCCTTGGAATGGGCATTAACTATCATTATCTTCTTGTTCATTGTCCTGGGTGAGTCCAATGAATTGGAGAATAGTGGTTGCAACACTGCTGAGATTCAGGGCTCAACCAGCTTATGAACAGACCAAAGATATAAGTATCTGGGACATATATTTAACAAGTATAGTGCTAAGTATAGGTTCAAATAAAAGGGGCAGAAAAGCCATGTGTAGGGGAATTATAAATGAGTCTAACTCTGTTACAATGGGGAGCATAAATTCCAAAGTAAGGCCCACTGACAGGGTGCTGAATTTCTGAGCATGTCATGTCTAGATGTCTCTACAGCCCTCAGGAGCACTCCTTCTTGAGGCCCTGTTTACTGTGGCAGTCAATGATATCCTGCTGAGACATATATAAGCATAACCTCTGGAATGACCTCCCGACACACTTTGAAATCTCTTTGCCATAAAAACTCATTTGTATTTAATATGTCCACTTTTTGGTCAAGGTATTTTTCCAAATGCATTGATAGAAGGTGCTTGGTAATAATCCCTTGGTGCCAGAGACACTCATGCTTGGGAAGTCATGTGACATGCTGGGGAGAAGGTAGTTCATTTCTATCCTGAGTTTGGCTTAGAGAGAGGCCACATTTGAGCAAACAGGAGTCTTTCAGGAGGTAATTCTTAGGCAATATATAATACTAAGCTAAGTTTCCATTTCACAATAACAAGGTCCATAAGTATAAGCATCAATGGCAGGGGCCTGGTGTATTGGTCTGTCCTCCTTTACTAGGTACTGCCCATGTTCCCTAGGGATTCTTGCTGGACTATTAGAGAATGTAGCAGGACTTCCTAGATGAGAATTCAATTGTTTTTTTGGTTATTGTGTGGGTCTCCACCCCATGACCACTTAACTATATTCATTTTCACCCCATGACCACTTGACCATATTCATATTCCATAAAGTCATGCCCCAGGTGCACCCTTCCCCATATTCCCTATCACTGACATCCCACACCAGTGTTCCTTTCCTGCCACAGTTGCAAACCTTCTGCAATCCAAAACCTCCCCCAAAACAAAGTCAAAAAATAAATGAATAAAAGTAATAAAAAAAGAAAATAATAATTAAAAAAATACAAAAATAAAAATATAAAGAATAAATTAAAAAAAAATTTTTTAATTTAATGTGTCTTTCATCACCATAAGAACTTTTTTCTTTTATGTACGGTGACAATTTCTTCTGTATGTTCCTGCAGTGTTTTATTTATTTATTTTTTGCTGTATTTTAAAAGAAGCTTTAGGTTACAGAAAAGTCACACAGAAAATATGTGGTATTCCCCTACATACCACTCGTTCCCCTTCTCATATTTTCCCCATTGATAACAACTTACATGAGTATGGTGCATTTGTTGCAATTGATGGTCTGTATCTGTCATCGCAAGATCATGTAGAACAGTTCCAATGCTCCAAAAATCCCCTGTGTTCCATCTATTCTAGTCTTCTCTTCCCCTTCCCTCTGGACCTATGGAAATTACTGTTTCAGTTTTTGAAGAATAATGTTCATAGTTTCATGCATTAATATTGAGGGCTTAACATATTGGTCTATTTTAATTTATTAGGCACTGCATGTGCTCTCAAGAGATGTTAACCATTCTAATTGAGAACATAGCAGGACTTCCCAGGATAGGTGTTTAATATTTTCTTGTTTACTGTGTGGGTCTCCACCCACTGAGATAGCACTATGACAAGATGACTGTTTTCATATTTCATAGAAGTATGACCCAGATGTGCCCTATCCCACATATCTCCCTACCCCTAGCACCCTGCACCACTAACTCTCCCCTGCCATATTTTCCAAAAGAACATCGCCACCATTGTAGTTTTAACCAGACCTACAAATCCCTGGAGATCACCTGTTTCTTGCTCTAGCCCTCCCCCCCAGGTCCATGGATTGTCTAATCCAACCCTCCACCCTTCTCCCTTCACATTCCAGCACAATCGACTACCCTCAAATCCTTGCACAAACATCACCCCCATCCACTGACCAACCACCCACTTCCACCTTATTGTAGGTCTTGCTCATATTGAGCATCAGCTCACTAAATAGTTTGCAAGCGAATGGTTGGAAAAACTATTTTACATGCAACAAGAAACAAAAGGAGCAGAAGTAGCTATACCAATATTGAACAAAATAGACTTTAAATGCAAAACCATTGTAACAAAGAAGGACACAATATATTAATAAAAGGGTAATATATCAAGTAGAAAGAACATTCATAAACATTTATGCACCTCATCAGGGTTCTCCAAAATCCATGAGAAAAACGTTGGAAAAACTAAGGGGAGAAGTAGAAACCTCTACAATTATAGCGGGGGATTTTAATACAATATTATCACCATTAGACAGAACATCAGATATAATAAAGAAACAAAGACCTTGAATAATACATTGGAGGATTTAGACCTAGTAGATATATACAGAACTTTACACTCAATTACAGCTGAATATACATGTTTCTCGATTTAATATGGCTCATTCTATAGGACAGACTGCATACCAGGCCACAGAACAGGTGTTATACATGGACATATTTGGGACTTGGGAATTGTCCTGAATGACATTACAATGACAGATACAAGTCATTATATACCTTGCCTTAACCTACAGAATTGGGTTGGGAAGAGTGTAAACTGCAATGTAAACTTTAATCCATGCTTAGTGGCAATGCTCCAAAATGTGTTCATCAATTTCAATGAATGTACCACACTAATGAAGGATGTTGTTAATGTGGGAAAATGTGGGAGGTGTGGAGAGTGGGGCATATGGGAATCCCCTGTATTTTTTATTTAATATTTATGTAATCTAAGTATCTGTTAAAAAATAATAATTAAAAAAAAGTTATTGGATCCAGCAAAAGCAGTGGTGAGAGGGAAATTTATAGCTATAAGTGCCTATATTAAAAGGGAAAAAAGAGCTAAAATCGATGACTTAACTACACACCTGGAGGAATTAGAAAAAGACCAACAAACTAATCCCGAAGTAATCAGAAAGAAGGAAATAACAAAGATTAGAGCAGAGCTAAAAGCAACTGAGAATAAAAAAGTTACTAAAAATATTGAGCAAAACCAAAAGCTGGTGCATTGAGAAGTTTAATAAAACTGACTCTTAACTAGACTAACAAAGTGAAAAAGATAGAAAATGCAAACATATAAAATAAAAAATGAGAGAGTGGATATCATCATTGATCCCAGAAATAAAGAGTAACATAAAAGGATACTTTGAAAAATTGTATGCCAACAAGATGGAAAACTTGGATGAAATGGACAATATTCTAGAAACACACAGTCAGCCTACATTGACTGAAGAAACTGATGAACATACAGACCTATCACTAGTAATGAGATTGAATTGTTCATCAAAAACCTCCCAACTAAGAAAAGCTCAGGACCAGATGGCTTCACAGGTGAATTCTACCATTCATTCTGGAAAGAACCAATCAATCCTGCTTAGACTCTTCTAAAAACCACAGGTTGAGGAAACATTGTCTAACTCATTTTATGATGCAAACATCACCCTGATACCAAAACCTTATAAAGATGCCAAAAGAAAACTACAGACCAATCTCTCTGATAAATCTGGATGCTAAAATTTGCAACAAAATACTTGCTAATTTTATTCAACAACACATCAAACGAATAATACACCATGATCAAGTAGGTTTCATCCCTGGTATTCAAGGATAGATCAACATAAAAAAAATCAATCAATGTAATACAGCACATTAACAAACAGAAGAAAAAAAAATCACATGATCATCTCTATTGAAGCAGAAAAACATTTGACAAAATACAATATCCTTTCTTGATAAAAGCACTTCAAAAGATAGAAATAGAAGGAAACTTCCTCAACATCATAAATGGTATATATGAAAAACCCACAGCTAACATCATATTCAATGATGGAATGCTAAAGCCTTTCGCTCTATAATCTGGAACAAGACAAGGATGCCCACTCTCACTGCTCTTCTTTAACATTGTGTTAGAAGTACTTGCTTGAGCTCTTAGGCAAGAAAAAAAAAATAAATCCAAATTGGAAAGGAAGAAGTAAAAATCTCACTGTCTGCAGATGACTTGATTTTATACATAGAAAACCCTGAAAAATCCACATTGTAATATCTTAAATGGTTTTTTTTTTCATACTACCTTTACTTCTTCATGCTATGCCTAATATGATGTTGTGGTCAAGAAAATGGGTTTTGGAGACAAGGCGTGGGTTTTATTCCTCAACTCCATCTCGGCATTTCTGTGAATAAATTAAATAGCTACTCTGTCTTTCAATATTTTAAAAGGGGGCAGTTATTACAAAGTAAAATTTGGTAATGAAAGCGTCAATAGTTGTGCTGTAATGAAATACATACAACTGTAAATGATGTGTTTGTTCCAAAATTGACTGAGGATTAATTTAAAAGGAGAAAACAAAAGGACAAAGAGGAAAGATTTATCAGATAGTACATATTCATTGCAAAACAAACAAATAAAAGAAATCTCCCAAACAAGCTTAAACAGTAAGAAAATTGACTGGATTGTACAATGAGAAGAACTATTTTATTTCAGTGGCTCTGGTTCTGTTTTTCAAAGATTCACTCAGATGTATCCTCCAATGTGCATTGCTTTTATCCACAGACTGCCATCCCTCTTGATGGATAAATGGATGAAGTCAGCGGTAGATTTGCAACCATGCACTGTGCATTCTGAGGAAAAATGAATGCCCTTTGGATGAATCTATTAAGATAAATGTACTTGTTATAAACTTCGAGATAATCATCTTTTCTGTTTCATAGGCTCAAAAGAAGTTGAATACTTATCCTTAAACAACCTGTAATATTCATGATAGCTAATGGTTTGGGAGAGCAATGCACTAATACAAAATCATGATGCCTTATGAAATGGAAAGGGTATAAAAGGAAACAAGGTTTACAGTGAAGTATGTCCATTAAATTTTGTGTGGAAGCATGAGGCACAATATCTACTTAATTCAGAACTCTTCAAATTTTTGTCTTTGGAATACTCTGAAAAATCAGTTAAGACCCAAAAGATCTTTTGTTTATGAAGATTGCACTTATCAATATTGACCATAATAGTAATTATAAATAGACAATTATTTATTAAATCATCAAAAAATAAAAATAATAAGCCTATTATGCATTAATGTATAATTGCATTATAAACATATTGAAGCTCAGTGATAGCTAAATGGAAATACGTTTTGTTGATGTTAGTAACTTTTCAAAATAAAAATTAAAGTAAACCACTCAAACAAAACACAAAGAAAGTAGATCCAAATAATTTTTAAATTTCCTCTTTTAAACTCTCTCCTTCCTTTCCTCTTTTCTACCTTCTTTTCTTTCTTCCTTTTTTTATTCACTGAAGTATTCCTGACATTTACATCCAAATTATTTGTTCTTGTTTACTTTAGGAAAGAGTATATAGTATAAAAAATGAATAGTTGAAATCTATGGAACTTAAATTTTTTTCATTAAATGCTTTTCATTTGCCAGCATGAACTCCCAGAACATAGATGGTTTCTTGCAGTTTTTCACTTGATTGTAATTGATCAGACTTGATAAGATTTACATTGTTATTTAAGCCTTTTAAGAATCAAAAGGAAACTAGAAAGTCTCCTAAAATTACATCAGTAGTTTAAAGAATGGTTTTAATTATAATCCTTGCTCATGTAATTTGTTGAATATATAGGAAATGATCCCTGCAAAATTTTTAAACACAGTTTTATTTCCAAGGTTAATTATCTATTTTCTTTACTAAGTTTTCAGTTGTCTGGCAAATCATATTATTAAATTAAGTTTTAAAAAACATTATTAATGTATTGTAATTCTTAAATATGAGTTTTTGCTTATTTATTTTGGGGGTAATTTATACTGCTCTTGAATTCATAGGTGATACAACTGAATTATAGCCATTGTCTAGTGCTCACACCCATAGGCTTTAGGTAAAATTAAATGCTTTAAGGAACTTAAAAGATTGAGAAATAAGAATTTCAAGAAAAACATAAAAAAGACTTAGAGCAATATATAATTTTAGAGGTAAGTATTTCTAACATAATTTTATTTTAAATGTTTTCTTTTCTTATTTACCTAGTAAGAGTTTTATAGAGACCAGTTGGATACCAGATGTTAGTTTTTTATAAAAGTCCAGAAATAAAACTCTGTCCTCTGGATCATTTAGGAAGCTATTTCCAACAAGTGGCCAATGAGAATATTTATGGGATTGGCAGAAAATATTTCAAATGTTCAACATAACTCGAAGGAAGATTTCCTTGGCATTTCCATCAGAATTTACCTGGGCCAACTAATTCTCTAACATAGATATATTAAATTGGAATCGTTGAATGTGTACTATGAGAACTAGAGATTAAGGCAAATGGCCTTACAAGTATTTTTCAAGGGTCATTTTTTTTTTTTTATATTCATTCATTTGTGTTCACAGCTTTTAACCTTATCACTACTCTGAATCTAAACCTAGGTGGATGATTTAGTTTCATGATTGTGAAAACAAATACCATACAACTGGGGGAGTTAAAACAGGAAGTTTTGGACTTGTGGTTTCAGAAGTTAGAGGCTTGCTTCCTTCTAGGGTTGGTATCTTCTGGATGGCTGGAAATCTTTGGAGTTCCATGTTTTTTCTGTCACATGGCAATGTTCATGGTAGGATCTTCGTTGTCTTCTGTGTTCTGATTTCCAGGTTTTTGCTTCTCTCATGGCTTCCTCTCCACTTCAAAGATCTTATTTACAAATGAGCTCACACCTAAAGGAACCCAGGATTTGTCCTGATCAGACCTTTAGTGGGGGATATGATTAAATACCTAAATGTAGGAGAAAAATCTTCCTGGTCAATAAAGTCTTCATAGAAGTAGTGGTAATGGTCTTTGTTGCCTCACACACAAGAAGATATGATGTGAGCAAGGGTGGGAAAGTAAAACTTTTCTACCACTTTTTATAGTCAGTGTACAATTTCTGAAATCTTTCTTTGGAATTGTATTCATAATCTCTTTAATCATATACCTTGGTTATTAGTATAACCTATAACATTTGCTTCTGAATTAATAAAAAACTTCTCAAGAACTTCCAGAAGAGATGGTGGATTATGGAGCTCTAAGACTCAGTCCTACAACCAAAATAATCATTAAACAGGCAGGAACAGTCTGAAACAGAAGTCCAGAGGCAAGAGGTACACAGTACAGCATCCACGGAAGAGTGGAGTAAGAGGCTGATTAATTTTGCTAAAGAACATAAATTGCTTCCTCTGCACAGGAGCTATTGGTGCCCATTCTCGTAGAGGGCCACCATGTGGTCTATCCCTGGGTAGCTGCTGGTAATAGAAAGGAATGTAAAATTCCTCTTCCCCCAAAACAAGGATAGGTATAGCTGACCACTGATCCTGGCTTTTGATTAGTGAATGTGGATCATTATGTCCTTGCTTTGAGTGCAGCTGTTGTTTCAACCAAGCCCAAACAAAGACAGTAACAGCCATTGTTTCCAATCTCTTTGAATATGCCTGGAGACAGTGAAGATTTAACTACATAGTGCTTTCTCAGGATTGTGGGGAGCAGTTAGTTAAAGATCTGCATTTGATGAACAGGCCAGGAGACTCAGCTTTGGGAGCACATTGGAGGAGCATTTGGCACCCTTCCTGAACTTCTGCACAAGGTACTTTGGAGCTGGTTTGTGCCTCCTTTGTAAGTCTTTGGCCCTGCTCATTACAAAACTAAGAAATAGACATCCCAGGGAGTAAATCTCAAAGATAACATTTTAAAACATTAAAATAATAAAATGTACAGTATACCAAAGAGTACAAGGCAAAGAAGCAGGTAATAATGTTTCATCATAAGGAAGAAGATAAAAATACAGAAAACACCAATGAATAAGATAGGAGTGTGTAGTTTTGCACATAGCCTTAAAAATGATCCTAAGAAATGCTCAAGGAGAGGAAGGAAAGTACAAAGAGAGAAGCAAAGGATATTAAGAAAACAATAATGAACAATATGAGAGTCTAAGTAGAGAGAAATTTTGAAAAGGAACCCAAAAGAACTACAGGAAATAAAAACCATAAGAAATGCTGCTTTGAACCATTGTCTAGTGTCCTTTCTTAGAGAAAGTTAGAAAAACTCTCTTTAGCATTGCTTGTAGTTTATTAGCATAGCTTGTAATAAACTCCCACAGCTTTTGTTTATCTCAGAATGTGTTCATCTTTCCCCCTTACTTGAAAGGAAGTCTTGCCAAATATAAAATTCTTGCCTGACAGTTGTTTTCCTTCAGCACTTAGTATTTCAACCCAATTCCTTCTTGTCTCCATGGTTTCTTTTGATAAATTGTCACTCAGTCTAATTGGGACTCCCATGTTTGTAACATGATGTTTTTCTCTTGCAGCTTTCAGAACTCTCTCCTTGTCCTTTGCATTTGATACTGTAATCCTATATGACTATCTGTATTTTTCTTCATGTTTATCCTGTTTGGTGTTCTCTGAGCTTCTTGGATGTACATATTCACATCTCTTACTAAGACTGGGAAATGCTCTGTTATTATTTCTTTGACTATTCCTTTTGCCCCTTTGTCTCTTTCTTCTCTTCTGGGACTCCCATAACACATATATTCGTGTGCTTGATGGTGTCTCATGGCTATCTTAGGCTATTTTTATTTTTTAAACTATCAATATTAAAGAGATTGATGCCTTATTAGTGGGCTATACTTTGGAATCTGTGCTCCTGAGAGTGACAGAGTTGGACTCAAATAAGTCCTCCCTGCACATGGTCCAACAGTCCCTTCTATTCAAACCTATATGTGACGCTGGAGTTTTTAGGTGTACTTCCAGAGACTGGAGCCTCTGGCCTATCTATATGCCAGCTGTGCCTGGAATCTTGGTGGAGCTGCAACTCCTACCCTACAGCTCCATGGACTGATCCAAGTCACCTGGCGAGAAGACGACGATGGGCAACGGCCATTCCAGGGAATGGAGAGGGCCTACAGCTGCAGGCAGGATAATCCCATCCACTGTACCCATGGGATATAAGCCCTCTCTCACTTGGAGGTAGAGTGGACATCACCTTCCCAGTCCCCTCAGGAATGGGGGAAGAGCTATGGACTAGAGTGGACTTAATGGTATTTTGTTGTAGACATATTGTGATTCAAGCAATGGAAGAAATTATAACAGTGAGGTGGAGCCGGTGGCCACTGGACGCTTTCGGGGCAGGGAGGGGAAAGGCAGTTGAAAAACAGGGGCTTTTTCGGGACTTGGGGTTGTCCTGAGTGGCGTTGCGGCAACAGATGTAGACCATTTTACATCAGCATATACCATGCAGAACTATGTGGGAGAGAGTGTGGTCTACTATGTGAACTGTGGTCTATGCTTGGTGGCAAGGCCCCAGGATGTGTATATCCATTACGGGTGATGTGCCACATTGATGAAGGATGTTTGTGTGGGATGTTGTGGGAGGTGTGGGAGATGGGGAACATGGGAAACCCTGTAATTTCTGTGTAATATCTAGGCAATCTAAGCACCTTTAAATATATATATATATATATTTAAAAATAACATTTACATAAGCAAATGCACATATATGCATATATATTTATATATCATTTTACAAATATTGGTATGTATTGTGAAAAATTTGATTTACTCACAATAAAAAGAAAAGCTCATTGCCCATTTAAAAAAGTAAATATAATAACAATAAACAAAAAACAAAGAAACAAACAAGGAAATTCTTTACCTCTCAATGAAAATGCTGTAATAATGATGGATGTGATGAATGCACAGCTATGTGATTATACCAAATACCACACATGGTACACAGCAGATGAATTTATGTTTTATTAATATGTATCAATAAAATTGATTTGTTTAAAAACAAACAAACAAAAAAACAACAACAACAAAGCAGCATAGAGAAATAAATATCTATGGTAAAGGTAACCCTCTGGGTAATTATAAGTGCCAGTATTATTGTATTCTATGGTTTGGTATTTAACTAAACTACTTACTTCTTACAAGTGCTAAAATGCAAATTCCTAAAAGTAATGATAAATGTAGGGTTTGCACATACAAAGATATAAGTGATAACAAGTACCAAAATATGGTGGGGGACAGAAGAATATAGTAGCAATACATATGTATGCTATTGAAGTTAATTTGGTATCAAATAAATATGATTGTTACATATTTATGATCTTAAGTTTTAAACCTACTGTAACAACAAAGAAAACATACAAAAATATATCCAGATAGAAAAGAGAATGGTCTCCATATGGTATAAAACAAGGGAGAAAATAAATATAAAATATGAAAATAGGCATTAAGAGAAGTGAGGGACAAAAAAGTTATAAGAATTAGAAAGTCTAAATTGCAAAGTGGCAGAAGAAAGTCCTGTATTATCAGGAGTGATATTAAATGTAAATGGATTAAACTTTCCAGTCAAAAGTCAGAGATGTGCAGAATGCATAAAAAATCATAACCAAACTATATGTTGTCTGCAAAAGATTCCCCTTAAATTCAATGATACAAGTAGCTTGAGGGTGAAAGGATAGAAAAAATATGTACCATGCAATTAGTAAACAAAAAGAGAGCTAGGGTTACTACACTAATATTGCAAAAGTAAACTTTAAATAAAAAACAATTACAAAGGACAAATATGTTCATTCCATGCTGAAGGGGGACAATTCAACAGGAAGATATATCAGTTATGAATATATGTTGACCTAACAGCAGAGCCCAAAATATATGAAGCAAATACTGACATTTTTGATGGGAGATACTTTCAATTTTACTTTAATAGTAGGAGACTTTAACATACTATTCTCAATAATGGACAGAACATCTAGTGAGATGATCCATGGGAACTACAGGACTTGAATGATACACAAAATAAACTAGACTTAAAAGACTTATATAGAACACTTCACCCAAAAATAACAATCAACAAACAAACAAACAAAAACAGAATAAGCAGTCTTCTTTATTGTACATGGTTCATTTCAGGATAGATATATATTTGGTAACAAAACAATTTTTAAGACATTAAAAAAAATACTGAAATCATGCAATGTATATTTTCCAAACATAATAGAATGAACTTGGGCATCAGTTACAGAGGTAAAAAGGGAAAATTCAAAAATACATGGAAATCAAAGAACATATTCTTAACATTCAATTGGCCAAAGAAGAAATCATGAACAAAATTAGGCAATAGACTGATGTGAATGAAAATGAAAATACAACATACCAAAACTCATGGAATGCCCAGCAGGCAGTTCTGTGAAGGAAATTTATAGTTCTAAATTCTTATATTACAAAAGAAGAAAGACTTCAAATCAAAGACCTAACCTCAGAAATGGAAGAAGTAAAAATAGAAAAACAAATGAAACTCAAAGTGAGCAGAAGGAAGAAAATAACAAAGACTAGAGCAGGGATAAATGAAAGACTAAACAAATAAATAAAAAATACAGTAGATATAATCTAAAAAAACATTTGTTTCCTTGAAAAGATCAATAAAATCAACAAGCCTTCGCTAGAATGGCAAACAAAAATAAATAGGGGAGGGAGGGTACAAATAACAAAAATCAGATATGCAATGTGTACATTTTTACTGACCCTGCTGAAATAAGAGGATAATATAAACAATTGTGTGTCAATAAATTAGGCAACCTAAATGAAATGGAGAAATTCTTAGAAACACAAAATCTAGCTACATTGACTTAAGAAGAAATAGACCTCAACAAACCAATTACTAGTAAAGAAATTGAATCAGTAATCAAAAATGTCCCAACAAAGAGACATCACAAGGGTATCCTACCAAACCTTCCATGAAGACATAACTTCACATCTGCTCAAATTCTCCTAGAGTAGGGAACACTCCCTAACAGAAACTATGAAGTCAAAATCACTCTCACACCAAAGCCAGATAAAGATACCTGATGAAAAGAAAACCACAAACCAATAACTGTTATGAATATTGATGTAAAAATCCTCAAGAAAACACTAGGAAACTGAATCCAATAGCAAAATAAAAAAATTGTACACCAATGTCAAATAGAACTTATCCTTGCTATGCAAGGTTATTTCCACATAAGAAAATGAGTTAATGTAATATTCCACATTAAGCGAATGAAGGAAAAATCACTTAATCATCAGTTGAGACTGATGCATAAAAGGCATTTGACAAAACCCAGCACCTTTCATGATGAAAACATTTAGAACACTAGGAACAAAAGGAAACTTCCTCAACATAATAAAGGGCATATATAAAAAGTCCACAGCTAACATTCTACTTAATGGTAAAATACTGAAATCTTTCCCTCGAAGATAAGGAACAATATAATCATGCCCACTGTCACCACTGTTTTTCAACATCATGCTCAAAGTTCTTGCCAGAGCAATTAGGGAAGAAAAATAAATTTAAAAAATAAACATACAAATTGGAAAATAATTGAAATTTTCCCTATTGTAGATGGTATGATCCCAATCACAGAAATTCCTGAAAAATCCACAACAAAGCTCCTAAAGCTAATAAATGAAATTCAGCAAAGTGGTGGGGTACAAGATGAGCACTCTAAAATATTAGTGTTTTTATATCAAGCAATAAACAATCAGAAGAAGAAATGAATTTTTAAAAATTCCTTTCACAAGAGCAACAAAAAAGAATCAGATATCTAGGAGTAATTCTAACCAAGGATGTAAAGGACTTGTACCTAGAAAATTACAAAATATTACTAAAAGAAATTAAAGAAGACCTACATAAATGTAAAGATGTTCCATATTCATGAATTAGAAGAATAAATATTATTAAGATGTCAATCCTACCCAAAACATTTTATAGAGTCAATGCAGTCCTAGTTAAAATTCCAAGTACCTTTCTTCCGGAAATGGACAAGCCAATCTTCAAATTTATGTGGTAGGGTAAGGGGCCCTGAAGCTAAAGCCATGTTGAAGAAGAATGAAGTTGGAGGATTTACAAGTCAAGATCTTAAAACTTACTACAACAACACAGTAATCAAAAGAGTAGGGTACTGGCAGAAGGACAAACATACAGACCAATTAAATAGGATTGAGAGCACAGAAACCAATCTTCACATTTATGTTCAACTGATTTTTGACACAGTACCAAAGAAAAAAGAGAGATGACCCAAGTAAATAAAATCAGAAAAGAGAAAGGGGACATTACAACTGACCCCACAGAAATAAGTGAGATCATAAGAGGATACTATGAACAATTCTAAGTCAAAATACTAGACAATGTAAACAAGATGAACAAATTCCTAGAAACACAAGAACGACTTACACTGACCTTAGAAGAAATAGAAGACTTCAACAAACCAATCACAAGAGAAGAGATTGAAACAGTCACCTAAAACTTCCCAAAGATGAAAAGCCCAGGACCAGATGTCTTCACAAGTGAATTCTATCCATCTTTCATAGACAATCTAGCACCAATCTTGCTCAAGTTCTTCCAAAACAATTGAACAGGAAATAATGCTACCAAACTCATCATATGAAGCCAATATCCTCACCCTAATACCCAAACCAGTTAAAGATACTACAAAAAAGAAAATTATGGACTAATATTTCTAATGAATATACATGCAAAAGTCCTCAACAAAATACTTGCAAACAGAATCCAAAAGCACATTAGAAGAATTATACACCACGATCAAATAGGTTTCACCCCAGGTATGCAAGAGTGGTTCAACATTAGATCAATTAATGTAATAAACCACATTGATAAATTGAAGAAGAAAAATCACATGATAATCTTGATTGATGCAAAAAAGGCGTTTGACAAAATGCAGTACACTTTCCTGATAAATTTATAATAGCAACAAAAACAGTCAAATATTTAGGAGTAAACTTAACCAAGGCAGTCAACTCAATGGAAGAAAATATTTGGCAATCATCTCTCTGAATAACTCCCAAAATAGTTATTTTATTATGTCAGAGGTATCATTTTTAATTGAGTAAATTATGATTAGGACTTTGATTGGGCCACATCAGTAGGGTGTTGAGTCCCTGCCCCTTGGTGAGCAGGGACTCACAGAGAAAAGATATGGTAAGGGACAAGAGTTGGGACTTTTGAGCTGGAGCTGAAAGTAAGCACACAGAGGAGCAGAGTAGCTGAGCCTTGAGAGAATCAAGCCCCAGGGAGAGAGACAGAGAGGGTCGCCTGATAGTCTTCAGCTGACCTTGTGGAGCAAGTAGGGCATCTGAGCTTGGACAGACACAAGCCCTGGGAAAAGAGAAACCCAGGAAGACTGAGCTCTTGGCAGACATTGGCAGCTATCTTGCTCCAACATGTGGCAACAGACTTTGGTGAGGGAAGTAACTTATGCTTTATGACCTGGTAACTGTAAGCTTCTACCCCAAATAACTACTCTTTTTAAAAGCCAACAGATTTCAGATATTTTGGCTGACTAATACACTACCTGATTAAAAAATGGGCAAAAAACATGAAAGGATAATTGTCCAAAGAAGAAATACAAATGGGAAAGACACATGAAACAATGTTCAACATCATTAGTGATTAAGGCTATGCAAAGCTCACCAGTGTAACATAGTTAGATTCATTTATAATTTCTCTACATATGGCTTTTCTGCACCTTTTATTTGAACATACAATTACCATTATAGTTATTAAATATATATCCCAGAGACTTAAATTTTTGCTCCATTCATGTACCAGTTGTGCCCTAAATCGCAGCATAGTTGCAACACCTAATCTCCAGTTCATTGAACTCACCCGGAACAACTAACAAGGAGATCATGATGGACAATGCCCATCCCAAGGAACAGAGTGTCTACAACTGCAAGCAAGATACTTTATCCATCTGTCCCATGGATCTAAGCCCCTGATCAATTAGGAACAGTGTGGGCATCACCATCCGAAAATCCTCAAGATTGGAGAATGAACAGTGGATTAAGGAAGAGTTACTATTCTGTTATAGACTTATTATTCTATCAATTGGAGAACTTTTATCATTGACATAAATAAAAGCAGTGGCCACCTGAGGTTCTGAGGGAGAAAGAGGGAAGAATATGTGTAATATGGGGGCATTTTTTAGACACTGGAATTGTCCTGCATGACATTGCAATGATAGATACAGTCCGTTATATATTTTGTCATAACTTACAAAATTGCATGGTACAGAGTGTAAAATATAAGCTATAGTCCATGGTTAGTAGCCATGCTTCAGTACGTGTTCATCAATTGTAACAAATTTACCATGCTAATGAAGGATGTTGTTAATGTGGGAAAGTAGGGGTGGGAGAGGGAGTGGGTCATATGGGAATTCTCTATATTTTTTATGTAACATATATGTAATCTAAAGGTTCTTTAAAAAATAATAATATGAAAATAAAACTACAGTAAGATTTAATTTCACACCTATTAAACTGGACAGTATTAAAAAGTCAGAAAACTGTAAATGTTGGAGAGGATGCGGAGAGATTGGAATGCTTATTCACTGTTGGTGGGAATGTAGAATGGTACTGGAGGACTGTTTGACAGTTCCCATGGAAGTTGCATATAGACATTTGCATGTGACCCAGCAATACCATTCCTAGGTATATAGGACTGAGAGCAATGACACAAATAGACATCTGCACAATGTTCATAGCAGCATTATTCATGAAAGCCAAGTTTGGAAACAACCCAAGTGTCCATCAAATGATAAATGGATAAACAAATTATGGGGTATATACACAATGGAATATTTTGCAGTGGTAAGAAGAAATGAAGTCATGAAGTGTGTGACAACATGGGTGAACTTGGAGAATGTTATACTGAGTGAAGCAAGCCCAGACATAAAAGGACAAATATTATATGATTGTGCTATTATGAACTAAATATATTATATAAACTCATGGAATTAATAATTATAATATAGGTCACTAGAAATTAGAATGAGGGTAGAAAATGGAAAGCTGGTGGTTAATCTGTGCAGAATTGGTTAAAATGTTGTTCATAATATTTGGAAATGAATGGAAATGGTGAGAGCACTTTATGATGTTTGTGAGTGGCAGAGCTTTTATATGGGCATGACAGTGGTTGAAAGGGAAAGCCTAAGGTCAGTTATATTACCAGAAGAAAAGCTAAATAATGTAACATGGGACTGAATAATATATTGAAACTTTATTTAAAATATTAATATGGGTGATATTGCATATATAAGACTGTTTTTACAAAATATAAATACAAATAAACTAGAGAGAAGGAAACAGAATAACAGTTGCTATGCATGGCAGGGGAAGAATAGAGAGATTGATAGGTTTTATGTTTGCTTCGTTTTTGTTTAGTGTTATTTTTATTATTACTGGAATAATGAAAATGCTCTGGGAATGATTAGGGTGATGAATGCACAACTATGTGATTTTATCAAATACTATTGATTATACACTTTTGATGGATTTATGGTTTATTAATATGTATCAATAAAATTGATTTGTTAAGGAAAAAAAAAAAAACGGTTGGCTTGATCTAGCCCCAGGCTATAGTCTGACACTAGACTAACATGTAGTCAGAGACTTTTCTTTTTTAAGAGGTACCAGTAAATGAACCCAGGACCTAATCCATGGGAAGCAGCCACTCAATCACTGAGCTACATCCTCTCCCAAATAAGAGCTGTTTTTTTTCATTTGTTTGTTTTGTCTTTAGGAGGTACTAAAGATTGAACCCAGGAACTCGTATATGGGAAGGAGGTGCTGAACCATTTGAACTACATCTGCTCCCTAGACAAAATCTTTATATATATATATATAAAGAATTGGTTTATTAGAAAAATATGTATTGGTTTAGGTACCTCTAGAAATTCATTCAGCTAAACAAGCTGCAAGAGAAGCAACTTGGAGCAGGAAGAAAGCAGGACAAAAATCCCAAGCAGCAAGGCCTAAAAACAACTATGTGTTTATTCTCATAACAAAGGGCACAGCACAAGAATGAAGCTAGCTTTATTGTGCTGTACCAAATGTCAAATCAGCACAAGTATGCAGAAAGACTTCATCCTTTTGCTGGAGGAGATTACATTTATCTAAGATTGAGAATTGCAAATCATGTACATTTTGGAAAAACTGAGCTTTACAGTAGTCCAGAATTTCATTTTGTCTTAGTACAAATTCTGCTTGACAAGCACACCTTATTACAAACTAAATTTTGCATTATTATATCCAAATCCAATCTCAGTTTATGCTTTAATCATAATTTTTATTAGAAAGATAATTGGATCAGCTGTTTAGTCCTTACACATACAATTCAGCAATTTAGTCTATGATACCATACTTTTTCCCCCTCATATCAGTATATTTAAAATATCTGTGCCCTATAGCAGTTAGGTATTAAACCTAAAAATGAATCTTCAATTAGGCATATTTTTTTATTTGAGTCTAAACTAGTAATTTCAAACATGTCTTCATTACTTATCTAATTTTTGATAATGCCATTGATTTATTAATAAAGATAGCCATTTTTCTGATTAGTTGGGCATAGGATCATTAATTCACAGAGAAGAATTTTCCAAGGTTTCCTAGGATATAAATAGTTTCATTTCTTCACAGAGCAGGGCTAAATATGAGTCTGTATATACTAACCAAATATGCATACATAGATACAAATACATATATATATATGTATATACATCACCTCTCCACCAATACCTTGCATTGTCATGATTCATCTTTGCTCACCAAGCCAGGTATTCTGGTATAGGTTTTTGGTTCCAGGTGAATATCAATGAGATTTTTAAGAAAAATACAATCCAGCCACTCTGTCCATAGTTTCAAATCTAATCTGGATAATTCAAGAGAGGGTTCCAAGATGGCGTTAGTTTAGGCGGGCACTCACTGCAAGCTCCCAGAGCAAAGCTGATTGTGGATGGAGTCCTGCCCGGGGGTCTGTGCTGTGGGTGCGTGGAGTGAGAAGCTTGGGACATCTATCAGTGCAGATCCACGGCGTGGATGGAACGTGTATTTGGTTATTATATGGGCTACATGTTCTGAGAAGATTTAGATCACAGAAGGGTTACAATGGGGGCTGCAGAGGATTACTGATGGGGGGGTGTCTGGGAGGGGGGATTCATGGGAGTAAGTTCATCTGAATTTACATGAAAGATACATAAAATTGTTCAAATGATCAAAGGATGGGGCATGGTCACGGTGGGTAGACAATTACTCAATAAATGAGGGAATCTGAATTCCCAGCCTGGAGAGCTCTGCCACATTCTCCAAGAGAGCAGCAACAGTCCTCTGAGTGCAGGGACAGTGTCTGTCAAAAGAGGATGGCCCACTGATGAGTTCTTGTTATTGATGACTAGCCTTATGAGTCTTTGCTCTTGTAATTGAAACTTAGCTTACTGTTATGGGGTGCCTAAGGGTTGCCACCTGAGAGCCTCCTTGTTGCTCAAATGTGGCCTCTCTCTAAGCCAAACTCAGCATATGAATGCATTTCCTTCCCCCCAACATGACTCCCGGGGATGAGCCTCCCTGGCAACGAGGGATTAATACCAAGTGCCAACTGGCAACATGACTGGAAAAAGACCTTGAATAAAAGGGGGAAAAGGTAAAGACATATGAGTTCAAGTGGCTAAGAGACTTCAAAGAGAGTCGGGAGATCATCCCAGAGGTAATGCTTACACACACATCAGTAGGATCTCATAGAACACCAAAATGTATATCACCCCACACAGAGGGGCTCCTGAGGGCTCTGGAGAAACCCAGGTTAGCCCCAGAGACCCATGCCTTATCAGCAGGCTCCATTTTGGAATCTGTATTCCTGAGAGTGACAGAGTTGGACTCAAATAAGTCCTCTCTGCACATGGTTCATCAGTCCCTTCTATTCAAACCTATATGTGATTGTGGAGTTTTTAGGTGTACTTCCAGAGACTGGAGCCTCTGGCCTATCTATATGCCAGCTGTGCCTGGAATCTCGGTGGAGCTGCAACTCCTACCCTACAGCTCCATGGACTCATTCAAGTCACCTGGCGAGGAGATGACGATGGGCAACGGCTATCCCAGGGAATGGAGAGGGCCTGCAGCTGCAGGCAGGATAATCCCACCCACCATATCCATGGGATATAAGCCCTCTCTCACTTGGAGATGGAGTGGACATCACCATCCCAGTCCCCTCAGGATTGGGGGAAGAACTATGGACTAGAGTGGACTTAATGGAATTCTGTTGTACACATATGGTGATTCTTTTTTTTTTTTTTTAAAGATTTATTTATTTATTTATTTATTTATTTATTTATTTATTTATTTATTCATTCATTCATTCATTCATCCCCCCCCCCCCTGGTGGGGGGGGGTGGCGGGGCGGGCCCCCACGGCGGGGGGGCCGGCCCGCCCTCACCGGGAGGCCCCGGGCCCGGTTCCCGGGGCCTCCCACATGGTAAACGGGAGCCCTACTGATTGAGCCACAGCCGCTTCCCTAGCAATGGAAGAAATTATAACAGTGAGGTGGAGCTGGTGGCCACTGGATGCTTTCGGGACAGGGAGGGGAAGTAGAAATACAGTTGAAATACAGTTGAAATACAGGGGCTTTTTCGGGACTTGGGGGTTGTCCTGAGTGTCATTGTGGCGACAGATGTAGGCCATTTAAAATCAGCACACACCATTCAGAACTGTGTGGGAGAAAGTGTGGTCTATGATGTGAACTGTCGTCTATGCTTGGTGGCAAGGCCCTAGAATGTGTATATCCATTGAGGGTGATGAGCCACACTGATAAAGGATGTTTGTGTGGTATGTTGTGGGAGGTGTGGGAGGTGGGGAACATGGGAATCCCTGTAATTTCTGTGTAATATTTAGGTAATCTAAGTACCTTTTAAAAATATATATATATATAAAATAAAAATAAATAAATAAAACAAAAATCTAATCTGGAGCAAAAAAAAAGCAAACACACACACAAAAAATCTAGTCAAAGAATCATAATGAGGAGGAAATTGAATTAGCGCTTAAACTTTTCTTTCTCACCAATATTCTTTCCTCAGGAAGAAAGGCCAAAATCTGAGAAATTGGAAGAGTAGAAAGAGCTAGGGAGGTAAACCTCTAACACCAGAGCATTAGAGTAAAGTAAGCTTATCCTATAAAAATTGCAAGAAAATCTAAGCAAATTTTGATTTTTGAGGAAAAGGCTAAGAGTCACATTGGCTCAGTGATGAGGCCACTTCCAAATGGATTCAGCAGTGGTTTTATAAATATTCACCTCTCAAAGAATTTCAAAGAATTTCTAAGCATAATATAAATGTTCCTGCTAATTTATCTGTGCTATAAAAAATCAGTCAGTTCAATAATTATATAATTTTACAACTCCAAGAAAGTTGTCAACATAGCCTTATTATCTCTTTGTTCTCCACTGCTGTCTCCTCACCTCCTCACTTCTTCCTCTTCTTTTGGCAACTTCCCAAACCTGCCTTCCAGACATAGTTTTCTGAGATTCAGCTATTTCCCCATCATAACTTGTCTCCTCTGGCCTGACTTTATAAAAGTAACAAGCCAAATCTAAAAGCTGAGAGATTTCAAAATAAAATTACAGGAAGGCCTCTTCCTTTAACTAGAGGCAAGAGACAGGGGGAGAGAGAGAGAGAGAGAGAGAGAGAGAGAGAGAGAGAGAGAGAGAGAAAGAGAGAGAGAGAGAGGGAGAGAGAGAGAGAGAAAACTAAAATAATGCCACATGTACTGAGTTCTATTGCCAGTGTGAGACCTTAGTGGAAGGAGATTCATTAGTAAATAACAAGAGAAAGGAGGAAATCTTCAAGAACATACTCTTTTCATCAAATGGCAAGGAAAAGTATGGTGTCCATCAAAATGGAAAAATGTAATGTTCCCAGATTTGGGGATTTTGTGAACTTCTTAAAAGCAACTGATAAACAGTTGTTGAGATGCAAACATTTAATATTTCAATATAAGAACATTTTACTTTTTCAAAGAGCAATTTTTGTGATATCATGTCAACTATGCTTCAAAAAATCCAAGGTGGGAAAAGGGGAAAGGGTGGAATGTATGCTTATACAATATATATGCTCAGCAAAATTAAGTTGACAATTGATAAAGGTGGGTGATATATCTATACATTATATTCTCTTCATTTATTTTTGAACTTTTCCAGAATAGTTTTAAAACTATTTAATAAAGGATACTTTTACATTTTCTAAGACATACTTTCAGAAAAGGGGGACGTTCTTTCAGTTGAATAAATTCCGCTTGATAAAAATATTCATTACAGTTCCCTATGGAAAAGGGAATGCTTTTTCATGGGCCAACTCACATGTTTGAAGTGCTGCTTTAGGAAAGAGCTTACTGACTGTGAAGATCTTCTAACCCTATGGACTTGAATCAAGGTTGCTCTTAATACTTCTACACAAATAAAATTTATTCTATTTTCTGAAAGCAAGAATTATTGGAAAACAGGATTGTAGGACTTCCCTTCGCTCTACTGAAGGAAAAAAGAGAACATTACTGCTAAACAGAAAACTCTGTCTCAGCCAGAAATGATCAAAAGTGTTCTCAGGCTCACCTGGCTTAATCTCCAATGATAGTGTGAGTGTCTTTTCATTGAACTAACCCTTGTCTTCAACACAGCAACAATAGAGACCACTGTCTGCCTTGGTTACTTTCTCTATGGTCAAAGAAACGTTCCTTTCAAAAAGTTCCCCCTTTAGCTTATGACACCTTTGCTTGTAAATTATGTCATGGGACCCATTAATGCAAAAGTTCACTTCAGCATTGATTCATAGGACATTGCCCTCAGGCCCAACACATGGTCATAACTGCTCTATCAGCCATTGAATACGTTCAGGTCAGTGTGACAGACTGACCTACCACTCTGCTCTCTTGTGGATAAGAAATGACAGCACCTGAAAATACAGAGAAGAAAAACAGATTGTAGTCTTTATATTTTTAAAATATGTTTTTACTTTCTCATTTTCAATTTGAAAGGTTTATTTGGTTTATAATTGTATGCTTTTTTAAAAGCTAGGCCAATAAAAAGAAATTACTGAAATGGGGGTAAAAAACAGAGCCTGCTGAGAAATGGGAGAGAAGGACAGAAATACACACCAAGATTTGGTGCAGGCTCCTCTAGGTAGAGAAAGCAATCTCTGCCTTGTGTGGTTACCTTTTACACTTTTATATTCCTCCTCCTTGCTAATGCTAAGGGGAGGGTCCCTAGCTGTTATTGGTTACCCCACCAATGGTGGGGGCCAATGGCGAAGCCTGTTTGGAATATCTGGGCCAAGGGAGGTCCCAGAAAGAGAAACTGGGACCTCAAGGTTAAACTTAAGGTCTTAGAGAGGTCTTTCAGCCATGTTGTCTGTCAGCCATGTTTTCTGTTTGCCATATTGTCTGTCAGCCATATTGTGGCTCTTCTTCTCCTCATTACCCTGGCTAACCTGCCTCAACTTCCCTCTCAGAGACTGAATGCCCTTATTCTTAAGGGGGTGCTGAGGGGTGATAGTCATTCTTCTGTAGTTATTTACTGGTGGTTAGCACAGTAGTACATGACTGACAGAGTTTGAATCTCTGTGGCTATTCTATTGGGGGTGAGGAAAGATGGGTTCAACACCGTGGTTGGAACTAGCTAAAATCCCCACATGACTATCTTGTTCTGGTAGGCATTGATTCTGGAAGAAATAAACTTAGAATTTTGACAATACATAGCCCACTAAAAGGATAAAGAATATGGTGGTAAGTGGGCCTAAATGGGGACCTGCTATGACATACTGGACCACGAGAGTGAGAAAGACAAGATGCCTTCAGAGACTGCATCCTCCCAAAGTTGATGGGAAAAAGTATTCTTCCTTGAGTTCTTTTATGCTGTTGGTTAATTCTAGGGAGGGATTATGGTAGATCTGCTGAGTTTAGGTATAAATTGTTAACACCAGTTTCCATGGCAGTGGTTATGCTTAGAACAGCTAGGAGAGGTATGAAGAGAAGCACTGCCCTAGACATAAACTCACAAACACAGTATAGGCAACAAGGCAGGCCTTTGGGAAGCAAAATAAAGACTACTTAAGAGACCTATTCCTTTATCTTATAGGCACATTCATTAATTACTTAGAAAATGACTTAAATTTACCAGGACTTTTAACGTATTCAATATCCCTCTGCATATGCTCTAGAAGAGATATCATCATAATCATCAGGCATACAGGTACAGTACTTAATACTAATCAATGCACAAGTTCCTCTTTGAGCTGCAATTAATAGACCAAAGCTCCAGGTTTGCAATACCATACATGTTATCTCTCCATGGAAGCAGGCCATAATGCCAATTGCATATCAGTTCAACTTATATTGCCCTGGTAATTATGGTTGCACTTGTTATTACCTTCACACAGCTGGCATGCTGCAACACCATTGACCCTAGCTTGTATTATAAAAATTGAATAGCATAAGAATTTTTCTATGCTAGCCTACTCTTCAACAGCATTATTTTTAATGGTTCTATTTGCAGACAAAACAATTTTTGGTACTGTAAGATATTCAGGTTTTTTTCCATTCTTACCATTATAAGTAACTTCACAAAATTTTTCTGGAAAAAACTTTTTAGTATTTAGGATTGATTCCTAATAGGATAGATTTCTAAGAGATATGACCAGGATAAAGACAAGCTATGCTTTCAACTTTTTGATGAATACTGCTTCCCAAAATGCTTGAACCAAATGACACTTCAGTAATACATGAGGGTGTATTTCACCTTTTTTTTTTTTTCTTTTTTGCCAGGTATCTGCTTGTTGTTGTTGATTTTTAAAAATAGGAATACATGCACATGGTTTTTAAAATTCTTTAGTACAGTTCTTACTTTTAGTGAGAAGTCTTTCTCATGCTCTATTCTCTCAAGACTACCAGCTTTTTATTTTATTTTATTTTTAAAGAGCTTTAGATTACATAAATGATATACCAATAATACAGGGGGATTCCTATGTATTCCACATTCTCCCCTTCCCACACTTTTCCTCATTAACAACATCTTTCATTAGTGTGGTACATTTGTTACAATTGATGAACACATATTGAAGAATTGCTACCAACCATGGTCTTTAGTTTACTTTATAGTTTACACTTTGCACTGCACATTTTTATATGTTTTGGAAAAAAAAATGTATAATGACCTGTATCTATCATTGCAATATCACTCAGAAAATACCAATGTCCCAAAAATGTTCTATGTTACACCTATTCTTCCCTCTCCCTCCCCTCAGAACCTCTGGTGACCACTGCCTTTATATAAATGTTACAAGTTCTTCCATCATTAGAATAATAGTAAGTCTGCTTTAGTCCATAGTTGCACTTCCACCTTATGTTTGTTCATTCCTCAATTTCGAGGATTTTAGGATTGTGATGTCCACTCTGTTTCTGACTGAGAGGGGGATTAGATACCATGGAACAGATGGATGGGATGCAAGACATTTTTATCAGTTAAAATACATTGAAAATTCTGAGTTGTTTATATGTTACTGGAATTAAAAAAAAACAACAACACTATAAGACTATACAATACAAACTGTGAACCCTATTGTAACCGATGGACGCTAGTTAATAGTACTGATATAAATAACCTTCTTTCATGAATTATAACAAATATACCTCACTAATGCAAGGTGTTAATAATAGGGTGGAATATAGAACTCTGTATCTGGTGTATGATTTTTCTGTAAACCTACAACTTCTCTAAAGAAATTGTTTTAATTACAAAAAAAAAAAAAAAATGGTGCTGAAAAATCTAGATCTCCATTTGCAAAAACAGAGGACCCTACTTGATACCATATACAAAAATCATCTCAAAATGGATCAAACACCTAACTATAAAGGCTTTATCTATCAAGCTCCTAGAAGAAAACATATGGAAGCATTTTCAGGACTTTGTGTTAGGCAATGATTTCTTAGACTTTATACCCAAAGTGGAAGCAACAGAAGAAAAAAATAGATTAATGTAACCCCATTGTACTAGTCAGCCAAAAGGGTGCTGATGCAAAATACCAGAACTCTGTTGGCTTTAGTTTGTGTACAAGCTTAAAGTTACTAGGCCTTAAAGTGCCAACTCAAGGTACCATAAAGAGTACTTTCTCACCAAAGTCTGCTGCATGGTGTTGACACAAGATAGCAGGTGACGACTGCCAGGGTTCAGCCTTCCTCTTCCCTCTTAAGGCACAGTGGGCCCAGCTTCTTCATATGTCAGCAAAGGACTTATCTCTCTTCCTCTGGGACTCGTTTCTATCTGGGCACAGCTTCTCTGTTTTCTTCACAAGGTCAGCTATAATCTATTAGGCTCATCTCTCTTCCTGGGGCCTCTGCCATGTCTCATGAGCTGTCTATGTGATTGTCCATGTGAGAGTTTGTTTTATCAGCCTAAGGGGGCTAGGACTCAACAATGAGTTACACACTAATGATGTGGTTGAATCAAAGCCCTAATCTTAATTTAATTGGACATCTCATTTGAATCTAATTCAATCAAAGGGTATCACAACCAAAGAAATAGACCAGTTTACAAACATAATCAATATCTTTTTGAAATTCATAAATAATATCAAACTGCCACACTCATCAAATATGTTTTTGAATAAAATGAAGAAGAGAAAAAAATGCTTAATCATATTCATATCTCACAAAACCAAACCCATATTCTTTTTTTGACCTTTAACATTAATACAGCACCTTCTTTGCTTTTGCTACAAAAACTTTACAGTATTGTTGTTAACTATAGTCTATAAATTGCACTAGTTTATTTTTGCAACGTATCACCACATTCCTAATATCTTGTAGTAGAACAGCGTTTCTGTATTTATATTATTAGCCACAATCTTCTTTTACCATCAAAATCACTGTTATATTTTCCTTAAATTATCCTCCAGCTGTCCTCCAACTAACATTAACTTCCACAGACTACTCGGTTCATCCATAAACACATTCATAAATCAATAATGTTTGTTACACTCATTGTAACATGCTACTATCAACTTCATCCGTTACCAAATATTTACAGTTGACCTTAATAAATTCTATACATCCAGAATTAGCTTACCCTTCTCAACCCACATTATGTCTCCCATCAACCTACATTCCATAATCCAACTCCATAAGACTTCTCATTGTATTTATTTCATATCAGTGAGTCCACACACTATTTGTCCTTTTGTGTCTGGCTTATTTCACTCAACATAATGTCATCAAGTTTTATGCGTTTTGTCATGTGCTTACCCAATTGCTTTTTACTTACAGCTGGATAGCATTGCATTGTGTGTATATATCATATATTATTTATCCATTCATTGGTTGATGGACACTTAGGATCTTTCCATCTTTTAAAAATTGTGAATAATGCTGCTATGAACATCAGCAGGCAAATATCAGTTTGTGTCCTTCCTTTCAATACTTCTGAATATGGTCTTAGTAGTGGAATTATGTGATCACCTCATCAAAATTAAAACCTTTATTACATCAAAGAACTTTATCATGAAAGTAAAAAGACAATCTATATAATGGGAGAAAATGTTTGGAAACTGTATATCTGATAAAAGATTTATGTTAGCATAAATAAAGAAATTATACAACTTAAGAACAAAAAAGACAATAACCTGATAAAATTTGTTCAAAGAATTGAACAGACATATCTCCAAAGTAGATATACAAATAGCTAGAAAGCACATGAACGGAGTCTGAACATCATTGGCTACTAGGTAAATGCAAATTAAATCTCCAACGAGATACCATTTCACAGATATTTAGAACAATTGCTATTAAGAAAAAACTGAAAATAAGTGTTGGAGATGATGCCGAGAAATAAGGAAACTCATTCATTTCTGGTCGCAATGAAAATAGTGCAGCCACTGTGGAAGACAAGACAATTTGGCAGTTCCTCAGAAAGCTAAGTATAGAACTATCATACATATGACACTACTAGTTATACACCCCAAATAACTGAAAGCAGGGACTTGAACAGATATTTGCACACCAAAGTTCGTAGCAGCTTTATGCACAACTGCCAAGAGATGGAAACAAACCAAGTCCATTAACCAATAAGTGGAGAAACAAAATATGGTATATACATACTATATAATATTACTCAAACATAAAAAGGCAAGAAGTTCTGATACATGTGACAAAATGGATGAACCTTGAAAATACTGAGAATGAAATAGTTCAGACACAAAAGGGCAAATATTGTATGATCTCACTGATATGAAACAATTAGAATAAGTAAACTTATAGAGTCAGAGTCTAGAATATAGGTTACCAAGGTTTTGGGTGGAGATAGTGAATGTGATGTTAAGGCTTAAAATGTACAGGGTTCCTATTTGGAATGATGGAAGTGTTTTGTTAATGGATGGTGATGATAGAAACACAGCATTTTGAACACAATTAACAGCACTAAAATATAGATTTGAATATAATTAATGGGGGAAATATTAGATTTGTATATATGATAATAGAATAACAATTTTAAAAAATCAACTCACCTTGCAGTAGGCCCATGGTCCATGCCTCGGGTCATGCACTTTTCTCATTTTCTTTTTCTTAATAAATTCTTTACTGCCTTGCCTACCACGTACCCAAAAATAAATCTATGAAACTATACTACACAAACAGTGAATCTTAAGATAAAGCATGGATTCTAATTAGTAGTACAGTTAGAAAAATATGTTATCACCAATTTTAACAAATCTTCCACGCTAATGCAAGTGCCTGTTGGTTGGGTAATATGAGGAATGTTGTATTTTATGCATAATTATTCTGTACCTACAACATTTATAATAAAGAAAACAATATTGTCAAATACTCCTTTCCTCTGTAATATAGGAAGCACCCATTACTTAATGTGTAATGATTCCTTATGGCCGTCAATCTTACACTTTAATTTGTTTATTTAATTAGCTTGATTTTCCTGAAACTTCACCATTTGTATCCACTTTATTTCCTTATATTCTGCACTCCTATACACTATTCCTAAGCCAGGACCTTTTCTTCATGGTTCTCTGAATATGTCACTTCCATTCTTTGTTTTGTGTCTTTTGCTTTATCTATAATACCTTTATAGATAAAGGTCTCTCCATGGAGTAGGGAACAGTCCTGGAACAGTCTGCTATTTTTCCCTGGGACCCATAATTATTGCTGTGCTCAGAACCAGGTGTGTCAGCCTGGCAGAACAAAGCAAATTCCCAGGTAGATAAGGGGACTGCAGGAATATTCCATACTCTGTTCTGTGGAGAATATGGAACTATTCACTGGAGACAGCCTGACTCTGGTGGGCATGCTTTATGACATTCCGCTTATTCATTGGTGGTATGTCTGTCCCTGGTGGGGAGGGAGTGGGATTCCTCCATTATGGTACATACACAAAGACAGGTGTGCTGCACATGAACATCTGTCTGAATCAGCCACAGATTGATACCTGCTGGCTATGGGGAAATAATAATAACTGTTAGTGAAGCTGACCTTGCTCTGTCTCTTCTCTATGTGCAAAAATTATCTTTCCATCAGAGCATTGTGTTTTCTGCTTTTTCTGTTGACCCTGATACCTGAATTGAAGTAGGCTAATGTCTCTTTATATGCTTCCTTTTCTGACTGACACTTTGGCATAGTTGGTAGGATCACAAAAAAGGCAAGCTATGTCATGGTACGAGTGTAAGGGATCATCAGTTCCTTAAACCCTGGGTGAGGTTGGATCCCCAGGCAGGGATGGACTCCCTGAGGTTATGGTATCAATCTGGCCACATGGAATAATTGGGATATAAGCAGTTTCACTGTTAATAGGGATGAATTGGAGCAGCAGATAAGGGCATAGATAAAGAAGAGGGTTTCAGGAAGAGAAGGGTAACTATGCCCTGGCTCCTGACTTCCTGACTGCCTCAAGTGATGCAGACAGCTCCAGAGGAGAACCTAGGGCCCCTCTGCAGGGAGAATTCCTTGGTGTGGGTTGTTGGCAGGCACCAGGTTGGACCTCTATTAACTCAATGCACAACTACCAATGGTGGTGCTGCAAACCAAACTGGTAAAATGAGATATTTTTCCAAGATCAAAATAGGAAAGTTAAATGATAGATATGGGCAGAAGCCGGGGTGGGGAGGTCAGTTATCTGGCTTGTTTGTTGTGTCTGTTCAATGAAGGGACACTGCAAACTCAGAAGTCTTGGGTGCAATCTGAGAAAGTTAACTTCTGACCTTTTGCTACAAAATGTTTTTCTGCATCATAAACGATAACTGACAAGATAGAGATTTAGATACCCATGCCTATTTCAGTGTGGCTTGTTGGGAATACAAAGAGCAACAGGAGGAAAGACAAAGAAGGGGGCAGGACCTACTTGCTAGTCAATGTAGTCTTAGGTACCAAAGCAAGGAATAGATAAAGCAGAAATTGATGGGATTTCTATGATAAAACTCTGCCAATGTTATTGGGCAGAAGTGGGTCTCTCTAAGTAAGGTGTTAAGGCCCTGTTACTAGTCATCAATGAATAGGAGGAAAAGGCCTCATAAGACTGGAAAGAGTTGAAATACTGCATTTGTGCACTCTGAGTCTCATAACATAGGGGAGGAAGGAACCAGCAATTGGTAAGGCCTCCTGCTCCCCAACCAGGGCAGTGAGGAAGACAATTCCACTTATGAGCCTGATGTGATAAATAGGAGGATAATTCCCCTCACCTGTACCCTGACATTCTCCCTTTAAAAAGAATGATTAGGAGTGGGGCCAACGTTCTGGGAACCTATGCCTCAATTCTGATGAAAAAGGGGAATCCAGACCTTCATGTGGCTCTTTGACACAGGGTCCCAAGTGACAGTAATACCAGACCCCCACAGGGGCAAGGGCAAACTGTTGCATTGGGGGGCTTTGGTATAGATGCAGTGATCCATGGTATACAAGTGTGCATGTGCTTGTTCATGGCTTTCTTTGGAACATTTGGGTTGCCAGTGATAGTGGTTCCCTCCACTGAAAGCATTGTAGGTATTGACACTTTGGCTGCATGTGCCACCAAACACCATTATCATCTGAGGCAGTATGTCCCGACATGAACAGTTAGTCATGCCCATGGGTGTGTCCACCCTTGACCATGAAAGAAGTTTCCAGAGCCTTTTTTTGGTAATTGTTTTGTTTCATTGAACACATTCTGGGGCAAATTTATGAATATACAGAAACCTTTCTTATTTATTTATTCAACAAATATTTATTGATTGCTGAGCAGGCACTATTACATGTCCCTTGGGATACAGGAAAAAACAAAGCAGACAAATTCTCTACCTTCAAAAGTTATCATCTAAAGCAGTTTGATTATTTCAAATGAGGGCCATGTTAATAGAGTGATGACTGGCCTCACGTTTGGGCTTATGTGTGTGCAAGATGGGGAACCATTCTCCTATAATGAGAGCATGTTAGGATCTGCAGAAAGTATTAAAATTGTTCCTAGCTTACTTGTCTACTCTTACCCACAAAAGAATGTGCGATCAATGGAAAACCCATAACTGTCAGTGAAAAGGATCATGTAGTTCAATTCTTGTTATTCTAATTTTCATCCAAATTTATTAAAATTTTCACAAATACTTAAAACTGTAGAAAACTTCACATGTTCAATATCAAAAAACAACTTCCATTTATTTATTGTACCATTTATTCATGCATTCATGCAATACATAATTTAAAGTGCTACTATGTGCCAGGCACTATTGTAGATTCTGGGCACATGGAGCTTACATTATTAGTAGAGGGTTCTGGAGAGGCAGATTGAAATAAATAAATAAATAAATCCCAATATTGCAAAAATTAATAAGTGCTATGCTGAGGGAAATGTAGGATGATGTGATAAAAACCAAGAGTTACTTTAGAGTAGATGTTTGGTTAAGAACTGCCAAGACCAGCCATAGCAGATTGGGGAAGAGCATGATAGGTATAGAGGAGAGGTAGTGAAAGTATATTAAAGCAGATATAAGACCAATGGAATAAAATTGTGAGCTCAAAAATCATGCTCACATTTATGGTCAACTGATTTTGACAATGGGGCAAAGACCACTCAATAGAGAAAGAATAGTCTCTTCAACAAACGGTGCTGGGAAAACTGGATCTCCATTGCCAGAAGAATGAAGATGGGACCATAGCTCATACCATATTCAAAAATCAATTCAAAAATGGATGAAAGAACTAAATATAAGAGCTGAAACTATCAAACCTTTAGAGTAAAACATAAGGAAGTATCTTCAGGATCTTGTATTAGACAATGGTTTCTTAGAATTTATACCCAAGGACAAGCAACAACAACAAAAAATTGAATAAATGGGACCTCATCAAAATTAAATAAAAATCTTTTTTACTTAAAGGACATTATTATGAAAGTAAAATGACAACCTATACAATGTGAGAAAATATTTTGAAAACACATCTCTAATAAGGGTTCCATATCCAGAATATAAAAATAAATCCTTCAGCTCAGCAACAAAGACACAAACAATCCAATTAAAAATGGGCAAAAAATTTGAATAAATATTTCTCAAAAGAAGATATACAAGGGGCCAAAGCACATGACAAGGATGTTCAACATCATTAGATATTAGGACATGCAAATCAAAACCATAATGAGATACCATTTCATACCCACAAAAGTGGTTACTATAAAAAAATGGAAATTACAAGTATTGGAGAGGATATGGGGAAATTGGAAAGTTTTGACGAGGTTATTGCATTAAGGTGTGGTCTACCTCAATCAGGATGAGTCTTAAACATATTATTGTAGTCCTTTATAAGTGGAATAAAATTCAAACAGAGAAGGAGTGAAAGCCACAGAGAGAAATATGTTGAAATAAGCAGAACTTGAAAAAGAAAAGAGAAGCCAAGAGAGTCTGGCATGTTTATTGCCATGCAACAGGGTAGCCCTGAAAAACGATTACTGGTAGCTAGTCCCAGAAACACAATTTATGTGCAGAAACCATCATCTTGATTTGAATTTTCCTTAGGCTCAAAACTGTGAGCTAATAAATTCCCTTCATATAAGCCAACCCAATGCATGGTATTTGCTTGAACAGCCAAGTAAACTAAAACACATTCATTCATGGCTAGTGAGAACAACCATATGACCTGAAAATTCAACTTACAGGCAAATATGTAAAATAATTGAAAGCAGGGACTAGAAATGATATTTGCACACTGATGTTCATTCTGCTATTATTCACAATTGCCAAAAGATGGAAGCAACCCAAGTAGCCATCAACCAATGAATGGACAAACATCAATATGGTATATATACACACAATGAAATATTATTCAGTCATAAAAAGAATGAAGTTCTGGTATGTGAGATAACATGGATGAAACTTGAAAACATCATGGTAAGTAAAATAAGCCAGACACAGCAGGGCAAATGTATTTTCACACTGATATGAAATAATAGGAAGAAGAAAACTCACAGTCAGAATCTAGAATATAGGCTACCAGGGAATGGAGTGGGTATAGGGAATAAAGAGTGAGGCTTAAAATGTACATAGTTCACACTCGGAATGATTGAAATGTTTTGGTAATGGATAAAGATGATGGTCGCACAACATTGTGAATATAATTAGCAGCACTAAAATATATATCTGATGTGGTTAAAAGGGTAAAGGCTAGGTTGTATATATGGTACTAGAATAAAAGCTTTTTAAAAATCATGGAACTGCACAACAGAAACAGTGAACTTTAAGTTAAACCATCAACAAAACACAAGCAACTGTTTTTTTAATCAAAAATTATTTTTAAAATGCTTTCATCAATTTTAACTAATATAACACATTAATGCATGGTTTTAATAAAAGGTGTTACATGGGACTCTGGTATTTTATGCAGATTTTTCTGTAAACTCACAACTGCTCTAATAACAACAACAACAACAAAGACAAAATAGAAAGTATCAACATACCAATAACAAGTAGAGATTGAATCAGTAATCAAAAACATTCCAATAAAGAAAATTCCAGGAGCAGATAGCTGCAGTGATCAAACATTTCAAGAAAAATGAGCATCAATCCTTCTCAAACTTCTAAAAAATTTAAAAGAAGAGGACACTTAGTAACTCATTCTATGAGGCCACCATCACCCTAATTTCAAAACCCGAATAAAGATCACAAGATAAGAAATTTACAGACTATATCACTTATGATTTTAGAGGTAAAAATCAATAAAATTGTAACAAACTGAACACAACAGTACATAAATGGATTATAAGATTAAGTGACATTTATCTCAGAAATTCAAGGGTGATTCAACATAAGAAAATCAAATAAAATCATACACCCTGTAATAGAATGAAGGGAAAAAGAACTATATGTTTCCCCCAATCAATGCAGAAAAGGCATTTGGCAAAATCCAGCAAAATTTCTTGGTTAAAACACCTAGGAAACTAGAAAGAGAAGGGGATTTCCTCAATAGGATAAAGTGCTTATGGAAAAAATGTACAACTAACATATCACTCCATGGAGAGAGACTGAAAGCTTTCCAGTAATAATAGGAACAAGACAAAGATGCTTACTTCCACCACTGTTATTCAATATTACACTGAAATTCTAGCTAGTACAATTAGGGTAAAAAATAAATAAAATGCATACAGTTTGGAAAGAAAGAAGTAAAACTATGCTTATTCAAATTTAACATGATCTTATGTATAGATAATCTCAAAGAACCAACAACAGAGCTACAGGAGCCAATAACTGAATTCAGCAAAGTGGTGGGATAAAAGATCAACTAAAAAACAACAAAAACAAAAAACAAGGTTATTTCTATATACTACCAATGAACAACCTGAAAAGGAAATCAAGAAATTTTCATTTACAATAGCATCTAAAAGAATAAAATATCTAGGAAATAGTTAGGCAAGGATGTAAAGAACTTATACATGGCAAAACACAAAATATTGCTAAAAGAAATTAAAGAAGACTTAAATAAATGGAACTAAATCCCATGTTCATCATTCTTGACAAAACACACAGAATCTAGTTGAGAAGAAAGACACTTATATTACTAAAAGATTGCAGTTCACAATGTGATAACAGAATATGTAACATACTATAGGGAGATATAGAAAAAGGAATAAAAAGTGTCTAAGAGGAAGTAGCAAAGATTTCTCAATGGAAGTGTCATTTAAGATGAACATTACTTGATTATTAGTAATTTAATAAGCAGAGAACTTTAGAAAGGCAGCAGTAGTCTGAGGGAATCACAAGATTAAAGGCTAGGAAGCTTGCTAGAGACAGGTCTTATCAGAAAATGGATAGTAAAACTAGGGTGGCTAATGTTTACGTGTCTCTGATATAAGGGAAAGCTTGAAAGAGATCTAATGAGGAGTATGGAGTTAGATTGAATATTGTACCCCTTTTATTTTCCTGCCCCCACCATTTCACTGAACCTGCTCTTTTCCTAAGTTCACAACAATCTCCAAATGTTAAACCTAAAGGACATCTCAATTATCTTCATAACCAAGTTCTAGTGTTTGGTTATGTGTGATAACGCTGACTTTTGTGACAACACTAACTGCTCCTGGCTTCCTAACTGTCCTGTCTCAGTCTTTCACGCTGTTTTGTATGTCCCTCTTTTCCCATAATGATATGTGTGTACAACTCAGTTATAATCTTGACCTCCTCTTTTATTCTAGAGCAGGGTTTCTTAACCTTTTTTTGTTCCATGCAATCCTTTGCCAGTCAGGTGAAAACCATGGACCCCTTCTCAGAATGTAGCAGCAGACAGTTTTATGACACTCAATATCAGCAGGTCTTTAAATTAAAATTTTCAATTCAAGCTCATGGATCCCCTAAAATCTTTCCCCTGAATCTTCATGGACCCCTGATTAAGAACCCCTGTTCTAGAGTCTTGCCTGGATTATTTCATCTCCTCCTGTGTTTCCAACTGCCATCTTCATCTACTGGTGGTTTAACTAGAAGAGGTTTCCAAACTTTTTTGGTTGTCATTCACATCAGTAAGTCATTTGATGTATATTACAAATTTATGCCATTTTTACCTGTAAATTATAAATATACACTTGTATACTAAGAAATTTTATATATCATAAAACATAAAAGTATAAATTATAAAGAATGAGATTAAATGAAGAAAGTGTCAAACATTCTTATATTAATTATATAATATATAATATTAATATATTATAATGATATAATAATAGTGTTACTCTAACAGTATTATTAATTAAAATAATAACAATATTTTCAGAAAGAGAAATATGATTATATAGGCTTTATAATTTTTAACTTAGTTTGGCAGTATGATACTGCAATTCAAGGACCTGTATAAATTTATAACATTTCTAATGTCACACATAGAGAATAAAGATACCAAACAGATTCATCTGTTCAAATGGGAAAAAAAAAATGCCAGAAGTGAGTGGTTCCCAGAACAAGAATGGACTATTTGATGTGTACAAAAGCAGCAATCCTGACATTTGGGTCTGGGACCTAGCTGACCTATAGTATTAATATAATTGTGAAAAAAATTGGAGCTAAAGGGAAGCCCCAATAGGGGAATCACTACATATATTTTCCTTATAATTTTGGAGCAAGTTTTTGCTGTCTTCAGCAGAGAATTATAAACTATGCAATATTAACTCCCTGATGTGCTACAAACCTTGCTCGAGTCAGAACTCTTGACCATGGCACATCTATTCAGAGTGAAGCTAAAACTACCCTACAGGAGCTGGGATTTTTCAGACTATCAAATATAACCTCCATTGGGCTCAGGAGTAATCTATTACAAGATGAAAGTGGTACATCCAGAGTCAGGCACAAGTAGGGTTATAGGAACAGTACACTGTGCAAGTAGGTGCCCAAACACCCATGTTATCCATCTCACTGACATCTCTGCCTTATATGGTACTTATGACCTCATAGGGGTTGCATTATGACAACTGTAGACAAGGAAAAAGGTCAAGCTTTTTTCTAAAATGGTCCATTGTGTATTTTGGTGTAAGCTGAAATATACTGATGCAGATCAATAGCTCCACCCAGAGGTGGTCTTGTAAGATATCAATCAGGAAAAATTTCCTTTCAGGGTAGTGGATTGATCATCCATTTCCATGGTAAGGAAAGAGATGTAGCCCAAGGTACAAAGGTATAAATTCAGAAAGGAGTAAATGGCTTGAATGTTGTCAGTGACCTAGAGGGAGAAAGACTATAAGGCTGGGGACCAAGAGATCTGTGGAAGAATATGTGGATGGACCTATTGGCATGGATACAAAGTGTAGAGATATTTATGTCACATTTAGTGCCTACCAGAGAAGATCTACAATGAAGGAGATACTAAATGACCAAGTAGATAGAATGACTCAGACAGTTAAGTTCACCCAGATATCTGATTTCATCTCTCACTCCACTGCTGGCTCAATTTGCACATGAACAAAGTGGTTATATTTGCCAGGATAGAAGCATTCATGTGACTAAAAGCATGAATAGTGTATTAGTCAGCTAAAGGGGTACTGATGCAAAGTACCAGAAATCTGTTGGATTTTATAAAGGGTATTTAACTGGGGTAGCAACTTATAGTTGCAAGGCCCTAAGAGTCCAACTCAAGGTTTCTTCCTCACTAAAGTCTGTTGTCATGTGTTGAAGCAAGATGGAAGGTGAGGGTTCAGCCTTCCTCTTTCCTCTTAAGGCTCCATGTGTCCAGCTTCTTCCAATCTCAGCTGTAGGCTGGCATAGGGCTCAGCTGCTCTGTTCTTTTCAGCTGAAAACTGTCAGGTGAATGTCTCATTTCTCTTTCTGGGGCCACAGGATCAAAGCTCTTTTATCTTCTGTGTCTATGCAGTGCTCTTCCTCTGTGTATTTCTTTTCTGTTCTCCTTGAGTGAGTGTTGGTTTTTATATCCCACTAAGGGGATGGAGACTCAGCCCTGCATGCTCTACTGATGTGGTCAAATCAAATCCCTAATCTTAACATAATCAAGTAAATGTAAAGCCTTTGAATTTAATACAAAGAGTATCACAACCAGAGTAACAGGCTGGTTTAAAAACATAATCAATATCTCTTTTTGGAGTTCATAAATAATATCAAACTGCTACAGGCAGTCACTTCAATGCTGATCTAGCTACTGTCACTGCCATGTTTACAACTTGCCAGAAACTGAAACCGATATATAACTGGAATTAATTTTGTATCAACCCTGGAATGAGATTGGAAACAGCAGCCATGGGAGTACCAGATGAAGGGAGACGGTACTAATATTTCAAGTTATCTTAAGTAAGTGAGGTCAACAAACCATTCATAAAGTTTTAGACTTGAGGTGAAGCTGTGGAAAAGGTAATACCTATGGAAATGGCTGTACATGTGGAAAAAGTGGTCCAAATTCCAGAAGCACCAAACAGGTACATGGGAAGCAGAGGAAATTATGTCTACCAGAAAAGTGGGACTGCAAGCTAAGATTGGTCTGATGAAACCATGTGGGTTCAGTACAGATACTGCCTTTGGATTTGGTCTCTTCACCAGCAGTGTTTATTGGTTTTTCACTATAAGTCACTATGGGAAGACTTGAGGAAAGCAACACACTTTTTTGTTTTGTTTGATTGATTTTTATTTTCTCTCTCTCTGCCTTTCTCGCTTCATTATTTTTTTTCTTTCTCTTCTTCTTTCCTTCCTTCCTTCCTTCCTTCCTTCCTTCCTTCCTTCCTTCCTTCTTTCTTTCTCTTTCTTTCTTTCTTTCTTTCTTTCTTTCTTTCTTTCTTTCTTTCTTTCTTTCTTTCTTTCTTTCTTTCTTTCTTTCTTTCTTACTTTCTTTCTTTCTTTCTTTCTTTCCTCCTTCCCTCCCTCCCTTCCTTTTCTTTTCCTTGGCTTGGCAGGCCTTGTGGGAATATGGAAGGTGCTGGTCTCAATTTCAGCTCTCTCTTCAGTGGCTTCCAAGTGACTTCTTGGGTAGGCAGTGCAACTTCATTGTGATCTTTCTGTTGGATTCCTGAGGAAATGTCAAGGTAGGTCAGCTCCAGCCCTCCACTAGTAAAAACCAGAAACTCTGAGACATGAGAAGAGAGAACTAGATTATGAGGTGACCACAATATCAGAGTACATAGTTCACAAGAAAAAATACAAAATATAAAAGAAGATAAGAGGGAAGCGGCTGTGGCTCAATCAGTAGGGCTCCCGTTTACCATATGGGAGGCCCCGGGTTCGGTTCCTGGGGCCTCCTGGTGAAGGCAAGCCCGCCCGCATGGCGTGGTTAGCTGACCCAGCGAGCACAAGCAGCAAGGGGGGGATAAATGAATAAATAAATAAAATCTTAAAAAAAAAAAAGAAGATAGGAAAAGATGGTCCAGTCAAAGGAAACAAACACAATAATTCAACAGAAATTATCCCAGAGAAAGCCCAGTCCCTGGAATAACTAATGAAAGATATGCAACCAATTCTCTTAAATAACATCAATGAGCTAAAGGAAACATGCACAAGGAGCTAAGATAAATAAGGAAAAATATATATGAATTAAATGAAAATTAGAATCATGATAAAATTATAAAGAGTAAGCAAATAGAAATTCTGAAGCTGAGAAGTACAACATGTGAAGTAAAAAATTCAATATAAAGAATGAACAACAGCTTTGACAAGCAGAAGAAATTATTAACACATGTGTTAAGAGGGTTCACATGTGCAGCTTGAAGAGCATAAGGAAAAAAGACTGAAAAATATTGAACAGGGAACCAGAGGGACTCCATCAAGTACACCAAAACATATAATATAGGAGTCTACGAAGTAGAAGAGAAAGGAGCAGAAAGAGTATTTGAAGAAATGATGGCTGAAAACTTCCCAGATATAAACAAAGACATTGATAAATACTTCTAAATAGTCCATAAAACTCATGCTGGATAAATTCAAAGAGATGAACACTGAAACACATAGTTAAATTGCTAAAACCCAAATAAAATGAGAATCTTGAAAATAGCACAGGAGCAACAACATGTCATATACAAGTAATCCTCAATAAAATTAAGTTCTGATTTCTCGTCAGAAACTGTAGATGGTAGAAGACAATGGAAGGATACATTTAAAGTGCTGGAAAAATTACTATTAAACAAGAATTCTAAATTTAGGAAAAAAATTCCTTCAAAGATGATGGAGAATTTAAAACATTTCTGGATTAAGGAAAGCTGTGGGAGTTAATTCCTACTGACTTTCCCTACAAAACAATGCAAATGGGAACACTTCATGCTGAGGAAAAGTTTACTAGACAGTGACTTAGATGTATAGGAAAAAAAATATCTGTTATAGGTAATTACATGGATAAATATAAATGCCAAGATTGTATCATTTTTCTATTTTATTACTGTTTCTTTCTTTTTATCTCCTGACATGATTTAAAACTCAATTGAATAAGGAACAATAAAAAACCTGTGTTACTGAGCTCCAAATGTATAAAGGTGGAACTTGTGCCAAGAACACTGTAAGGGGAGGGACAAAGAGATATATGGAAGCAGAGTGTGTGTAAACATTTGATATTACATTAGTATCAATAAAAACTAAATTGTAATAGATTTAGGATGTTAAATGTAACCCCCAAGTTAACCATAAAGTTAATATATAAAATATTTACAAGAGGATATGACATATGTACAAAATGATATATTACAGGAACATCATCTAATGAAATTGAAGGTAATATTGGAAGAAAAGTGGAACAAAAATTAATATATCATACAACAACAATTGCCAAAAGATTAAACTTAATATTACCTTAAATATCAAACTTGCAAATCCAAAGGCATAGTCTGGAAAAATGGAAAAAGAAGTATGATCCATCTATGTTCTGTTTACAAGAGACTTACCTTAGATCCAAACACACAGAGATGCTTAAATTGATGAGTGAAAATATTACATGCAAATAATGAACAAAAGACACATGGGGAGGTAAAGACTAATACCAAACACAAAATGGTTTACATTAAAAGCTGTTATGAAACATAGAGGGAGATTATATATTGATAGTAGGATAAATTCAACAAGAACATATAATTATTAAAAGCACATGTTCACCTAAAAACAGGGATCTAAAATAAATGAAGCAAAGATTAACAGAATAGAATAGAGAATTATACAGTTAAAAAAGAATAGTTGTGACTTCTAGACACCACTTTTAATACTGGATTGAATATCTACACAGAAGCACAACAAAAAACAAAGTACTTCTAAAATACTATTAATCAAATAGGTCTAAGACACACACACACACACACACACATACACACCACTCTATGTAAGAACAGCAAAATACACACTTTTTAGTGTGCATGGATCATTCTCCAGGAAAGATTATATATTAGTGCACTAGACAAGTCTCACTAAATTTGAAAATATTGAATAATGCAAAGTATCCTTGCCAAAAAAAATGGAATGAAGTCAGAAATAAAAACAGAAGATATACTGAAACATTTCCATATATATGGAAGAAACAACATACTCTTCAGCAGCCAATGTGTTAAGGAAGAAATCAAAAGGGAAATTAGAAAATTCTTAGTGTTGAATGAAAATCAATGCACAAGATATCAAATTTATGGGTCACAGCTAATGCAGCTGTGAGAGGTAAGTTTATAGCTCTAAAGGTCTATATTTAAAAGGAAGAATGATATCAAATCAATAACATAACTTCTCAGTTCGAAGAACTATACAAAGTAGAACAAAGTAAACCTAACATAAACAGAAGGAAAAAAATGGTTGAGATTAGAGTGGAGATAAATGAAATAGAGAATAAAAGAGAATAGAGATAACCAATGGAATTAAAATGTGATTCCTTGAAAATATCAATAAAATTGGTAACCTTCAGCTAGATTGAGAGTGAACAAAGAGAAAAGAAGCAAGTAACTGAAATTATGTTATACTAGTGACCTCACTACTGACCTTACAGAAATAAAACTGATTGTAAGAGAATACTTGGAGTTGTATACAAAAAATTAGATAATGTAGATGAAATGGATAAATTTCTAGAAATGCATATTACTTAAATGACTCACAAAGAAATAAAAAAAAATTCAAAAGACCTATAATGAGTGAAGAGATTGAATCAATAATCAAAAACATCCCAACATGGAAAAGACCAGGACCAAATGGCTTCATGGGTGAATTCTACTAATTATTTTAATAAGTTAACACAAGCCCATCACAAACTTTTCAAAAATAATCATGAAGAGGGAATAAGTCCTAGTTCATTGAATGGGGCCTGCATTACCCTGATAACAAAGCCAGACAAAGAAATAACAAGAAAAGAAAATTACATGCAAATTTTCCTTATGTATGTAGATGCAAGAATTCTCAAATATAAAAGAAAATTGAAATTGACAACATATTAAGTGTTACACAGCATGATCAGTTAGGACTTATCCTAAGAATGTAACTGTGCTTCAATATAAAAAAATTTAATTATGTTGATGGTAGCAGAACATTTTGAATATAATTAACAGCAGTGAATTATATATTTGGATGTTGTTAAAATGTAATATAACATATATATATATAATACATTAAAATATAATTAAAATATTTTAAAAATCCACATAAGTCTGCATAACAGTGTGATGGCTTGGAGCTATGTACCCCTGAGAAACTTGAGCTTAAACATAAGCTTTTCCTGTGGATGTAAAACCTTGTAAATAAGACCACTGATGAGGTTACTTCAGTAAGAAGTGTCCCAACTGTAACAGGATGGTTCTTGATCTTATTAATGAAGGTCTTATGGGGAAGGCCATAGAGAGAAAGAAAGCCACAGGGAGTTACAAGAAGCTGGAAGTCAATGGAACTGAGGAGCCAGGATAGGTTATCATATGCATTACCATGTGGCAGAAGAGCCAAGGATCAAAGATTGCTGGCAGCCAAACCCCAAACATAACAGTCATTTGAGAGAAAGTATCACCTTGATGACACTTTGATTTTGGTCTTCTAACTTAAAAATTGTAAGCCAATATTCCATTGTATAAGTCAAATCCATTGCATGCTATTTGACTTAGCAGAAAGGAAATGAAACGAGTTTGGTACCAGCAGTGCTCTTGAGATATGCAATCTTAGAATGAGATTTTGGAGTTGGTTCTGGGGTTTTGGGAATTGATTCTCTAATCTGATGAGATTCAAAAGCACTAACAACTCTGTTTCCACTTACCATGAAAGTCCATGGCATAAATTGTCAATAAAGATATACAAAACATCACCATTGAATACTGCTACACAAATGCTTATAAGAGACAAGGTTCTGGGCAAGCATGTATTTGATCCCTTAATGGAGATTTGTGGAGGTAAAAAGTATAATAATGTTCATTGGTTGTACCTAAATACACTGTACAGAGTTGTTAAAGAAAGGGATGAGTTCAAGACTTCAAATTTCCAGTTTAAGAATGAAATGAAGAGTTCAGAGAAGATGGTGTTGAAGTAGGTCAAGCAGGACACAATACTCTGACAAGAAAGACTGTGCACCCCAAATAGCTAAATCTGAATAGACATACTCATAGTCACTGACTATTCAGACTGTTAAATGCCAGAGATAGAGAGAGGATCAAGAGAAAAGCAATACATCACATACAAAGGAAACTCAGTAAGACTAAGTGCCTATCTCATTAGAAACCATAAAGCCAAGGAGATAGTGGGATGATATATTTAAGGTTCTGAAAGACTAAAAAAACAATAACAAACTGCCAGCCAAAAATTCTTTACCTGGCAATACTATCGTTAAAAAATGAGGGTGAGAAGCAATCAGCAAGATGGTGGCAGAGTAAGGAGCTCCTAGAGTCAGCTCACGGTACAGGGCAGTTAGTAATCACCCAGAGCTAACTAAAGCACCTGTTAGAGGGCTCCTGGGAATCAGAAGAGCATCCTGCAACATCCTTGAAAGAATGGAAGGAGGACACTGCCCATCTGCAGAGAAGATTCAAGAGTAGAGCACACCACACCTCGGAGGCCAGTGCCCATGCTTCACAGGTGGTGCAAGCTGCTTCAGGCGCTATTCTGTGGCTGGAGTTGGAAACTCCATTTCCCAAAAATGGCATAGAAAAAGACAGTTGGGCACCAACTTCAGCTACTGATTAGTAAACTCAGCTGACTAAAATATAATTCTAAGAACAGCTAAAGTTTGAACCTGCTTTCTCTCATGCAGTGGTCAGAGTTTAAATGGTGGCTACCAGCCTCTTTCTGACTTGAGACAGGTTCAAACTTTAACTATTCTTAGAATTATACTTTAGCAGAGCAGACTGAAAATCACAGTGATAGTAGAGACTGTTTTCTTTCCACCTAAATTGAACTGCAGCTCTAGCCTAAGTCCCACCCAGTCCCACATCTGGCAGGGAAGAAGCTGGGGGGACCTGCACCAGCCTTTCCAGGAAACTGCATGTTATGCTGTGAAGGCTAGTGATCATCCTGCTCTGGTGGCACAGGCCACCTCAGGAGATTTTCTGTGGCTGAAGTTGGAAGCTCAATTTCCCAGAAGGAGGAAGAAGGAGAGATGGTTGGGCACAGACTTTGGCTAGTGATTGGTGGATTCAAATGACTGAGATGTAACTCTGAAGACAGCTAAAGTTTGAGCCTGTCCCACTCAGAAAGAGGTCAGTAGGTGCCAATTTGATTCCACTTCTGGTAAGAGGCGAAGCCTGGCTGATTGAAAATCACAGTGATGTAGGGCCTAGGGACTGGCTTCTTTCCACTCAGATCAGACTGAAGCCTTTGCCTAGGCCTCAGCCCCACCTCTCGCAGGGAGGATTGTGGCTGGACTTGAACCAACTTCTCCAGGTAATGTAGGTACATTTGACGGGCACAGATTGAATAGTCAGAAGTCTACTGAGGCAACTGTGGTCATTTTATAACTGCGTAGCATAGAATGCTACCCAAACCTGCAGCTCCATCCCCGCCCCAGGCAGAAGAGGAAAGGCATGCCTTCATCAGTCTCTCTGGGCAACTACAGTCTAGGCCTACACCACTTGGATTATTACACATGCCTGTGGCTCTGTCCCTACACCTGGCAAAGGAGAAAGGTGGGAGAAGCTTCACTGGTCCCTTGGGCAACATGTGTAGCTTGAGCCTCTACATTTTATAACACCAACTACATCCTCAGCTCCTACTACACAACCAGCAAGGGAGAAAGGGCAAGAAAACCCTAAACTAAAAGAGAGAAACTGCACCCAGAATAATTGCATCTATTAAGCCAGATGCCAAAACACCAACAGAAAACTACAACCCCTACCTAGAAACAGGAATATATGACCCAGTAAATCATATTCAAATAAATCTCCTTAGTAAATTCAGTGAGATGGCTAAAGAGGTTAAAAATTTTAAGAAGATATTGGGTGAGCACAAAGAAGAATTTGAAAGCACACATAGAAAAATAGCAGATCTTATGGGCATGAAAATTGCAATAAATGAAATTAAAAATACACTCAAGATTTGAAGAGGCAGAAGAAAAGACTGGTGCACTTGAAGACAAGGCCTCTGAAAGCATATATACAAAAGAACAGATGAATAAAAGAATGGGAAAAAACTGAACAAGTTCTCAGGGAACTAAACAACAGCAAGAGACATACAAATATACATGCCATGTGTGACCCAGAAGGAGAAGAGAAGGGAAAAGGGGCAGAAGGACTATTTGAAGAAATAATGGTAGAAATTTTCCTAATGCTATTGAAGGACATAGATATCCATGTCCAAGAAGCACAATACTCCCATCTGAATAAATCCAAATGGACCCACTCTGAGACACATACTAATCAGAATGTCAAATGCCAAAGACAAAGAGAGATTTCTGAGAGCAGCAAGAGAAAAGCATTATATAACATATGAGGAATACCCATAAGATTAAGAGCCAATTGCTCATCAGAAACCATGGAGACTAGAAGAGAGTGGTGTGACATATTTAAAATACTACAAGAGAAAATTTCCAGCCAAGAATTTTATATCCAGCAAGATTTTCTTTCAAAATTAAGGGCAAGTTTAGAATATTCACAGATAAACAGAAACTGAGAGAGCTTATAATAAAGAGACCAGCCTTGCAGGAAATACTAAAGACGGTGCTACAGTCTGAAAAGAAAAGACAGGAGAGAGAGGCTTAGAAGAGAGTCTAGAAATGAAGATTATATCAGTAAAAGTAACTAAAAGTCTCAAAAGAGTGATGAAAATAAAATATGACAGATAAAACCCAAAGGACAAAATGGGTGAAATAAGAACTGACTTTAAAGTAATAACATTGAATGTTAATGGATTAACTTCCCCAATCAAAAGACAAAGCCTGGTGGAATGGATAAGAAAATATGAGCCACCTATATGCTATCTTCAAGAGTCTCACCTTAGACTCAAAGATAGCAATAGATTGAAAGTGAAAGGCTGGAAAAAGATATGCCATGCATCCAGTAGCCAAAAATAAATAAATAAATAAATAAATAAATAAATAAATAAATAAATATAAATAAATAAAGTCAGATTAGCTATACTCATATCAGATGAAATAGATTTTAAAAGATACTAGTAATGCACAATCTGAGGAGGAAGCCAAGAAAAAAATTCCATTTACAATAGCAACTAAAAGAATTAAATATTTAGGAATAAATTTAACTAAGAATGTAAAGCACTTGTATTCAGAAAACTACAATGCACTGTTAAAAGAAATGAAAATTTAAAAAACCTAAATTATTAGAAAAACATTCCATGATCATGGATTGGAGGATTATCATTAAGATGTCAATTATACTCAAATTGATATACAGATTCAATGCAATCCCAATAACAATTCCACTAGCATTTTTAAAATAAATGGAAAACTTGATTGTCAAATTTATTTGGAAGTGTAAGTGGTCCCAAATTGCCAGAAATAATTAAAATGAAGAGCAAAGTTGGAGGATTCTCACTCCTGGACTTTAAACCATATTACCTAGCTACAGTGGTAAAAACAGCATGGTACTGGCATAAAGACAGACACATAGATGAATGTAACCAAACTGATGGTTTATAAGCAAACTCTCACATCTATGGTCAATTGATTTTTGACAAGCCTGTCAAACCCACCCAGCTCAGGCAGAATCATCCATCCAACAAGCGGTGCTGGGAAAACTGGATATCCATAGCCAAAAGAAAGAAAGAGGGCCCCTATCTCATACCTTATACAAAAATTAACTCAAAATGGATCAAAACCTAAATCTAAAAACAAGAACCATAAAGCTTCCAGTAGAAAATGGAGAAAAATATCTTCAAGACCTGGTGGTAGGTGGTGGAATCTTAAAGGAGACAAGAGGAGTACTGAATGGACTACTGATGTTTGATGTATGTAGAAGTTTTAATTAACTTTACTTTAAAAGTGAGGAAATGCATAGAGTTGATGGTAACACATTATGGTAACAGCTGGATATAAACGGGAATGTGGCAGGAAAGGGTAGTGTAGGGATGTAAATATCAATTGAAAGAAAGCTAGAGAATAATCTAGGACTGGATAACACCATAAAAACAGAGGTAGATGAGAATTGTGTTTGATGGTACAGATGCAAGAATGTCCTTTGTGAGCTAGAGCAGATGAACATCACTATTGCAGGCTGGTTGGAATAGGGAGAAGCGTTGGAAAAATACACCTGGAGTGACATATGGACTGTGGTTAACAGCAATACTGTAATATTCATGCATCTATGCCAAAGATGTACTGTGTTGGTAATGGGGAAGTATGGAAAAAGTGTGCCAATTGTACACTATGGACCATGATTAGTGGTAATAGTCTGATGATATTATCTCACAATCTGTAACAAATGGTCCATCATTGTGGGTTGTGTTGATGGAAGGGTGTTGTATTGAAATTCTGCACATGAGCACGATTGTTTTATAAGTTCACAACTTCCATAGTAAAATATATATTTAAAAAAAATAATAGGGTGGGTTGGGGAAAAATACACCAAATGTAAGATATAGACTATAGCTAGTAAGATTTTGACTATATACTTTCATAATTTATAACAATTGTCTCACAACAATGCAAAGTGTTGGTGGTGGGTTGATGTATGGGACCCCTGTATGATGTTATGCACATTTGCTTTGTAAGTTCTGAACTTTTACTATACACTTATTGTTTATGTATGTTCATATGTGAATGGTATAAAATAATAATAATAATAGGCTGGGTTGGGGGAAATACACCAAATGTAAGATACTTTGGTTAGTAATAATATTTTGAGGATACTCTTTAATCACTTATTAAAATTGTTTCACAACAATGCAAGATATTGGTGGTGTGGCACAGTATGAGAGCTCTGTATGATATTATGCATGTTTGTTTTGTAAATTCACAGCTTTTACTATACACTTATTGTTTATGTGTGTTTATGTTTAAGTGATATACATCAATACATTTTTAATGGGAAACAAAGAAACAAAAATTAAAAAAAAAATGAGGGTGTATTTAAAGTCTTCATAGACAAACAAAAACTGAGAGAGCTTGTCTTGTAAAGACTGGATTTACAAGAGAAACTAAAGGGAGTGCTGCAGCCTGAAAGGAAAAATCAAGATCAAGAGACATGGAGAAGAGTATAGAAATGAAGATTACTAGTAAGGGTAGCTAAAAGTGTAAGAAGATAGAAATAGGAAGACATAACAATGGAAAGCCAAAAGATAAAATGGACAAAGTTAGTAAAGCCTTTACAGTAATAAATTAAACATTAATAGTTTGAAATCCCCCAAAACAGACTGACAGAATGGATGAAAAAATATGAGTTATCTATATACTATGTACAAGAATCTCACCTTAGATGCAGGGACACAATCAGGCTGAAAGTGAAAGGTTGGAAAATGATATTCTACGCAAATAGTAACCAAATGTATCAGCAGCAATAATACTAATATCACACTAAATAGATTTGAAATGCAAAACTTTTATAAGAAATGAAGAGGGTCATTATATATTAATAAAAGGGGCAAATCACCATGAAGAAATAACTATAATAAATATTTATGCACTTAACCTGAGTGCCCCAAAATACATGAGAAACACACTGGCAAAAAAGAATGGAAAAATAAATGTCTCTACAATGATAGTTGGAAATTTCAATACACCACTCTCAGCATTATATAGAGTATAAATAAGGAAACAGAGATCTTGAATCACATGATAAATAAATTAGATATAACAGGCATTTATAGAACATTGCACCTCATAACAGCAGGATATACATTCTTTTCAAGTGCTCATGTATGTATTTTCTGGAATTGATAATACATTGGGTTACAAGACAGTTCTCAGTAAATTTTAAATGTTTGAAAATTATATAAAGCACTCTCTTTGATAATAATAGAATGAAACTTGAAGGGAATAATAGACAGAGAAAGGAAAATTCACAAAATATGGTGATTAAACAATAGATTCTCAAATAATAAGTTGGTCAAAGAGGAAATTGCAAGAGAAATTAGTAAGTACATCAAGACAAAAACAATGGAAATACCTATTGGATACAGTGAAAGCAGTACTGAGAGGGCATTTTATAGCCCTCAATGCTTACATTAGCAAAGAAGAAAGAGCTAAAATGAAGGCCCTAATAGCACACCTGAAGGAACTAGAAAAAGAATAGCAAAGTACTTCTGAAGCAAGCAGAAGGGAAGAAATACAAAGATTAGAGCACAAGTAAATGAAATTGAGAACCAAAAAAAGCAATATAGATAATCAACAGAAATTAAAATTGGTTCTTTGATAAGATCAACAAAATCAACAAACCCCTAGCTAGGCTAACAAAGAAAAAAAGATAGAAGATGCAAATAAATAAAATAAGAAATGGCGGGGGGGGGGGGGAGGCATTACAACTACTCCACAGAAATAAAAGAAATCATAAGAGGACACTATGAACAACAGTATGCCAAAAAATAAAAACTAGACAACATAGACAAAATGGACAAATTCCTTGAAAATATGCAAAACTCAGACTGAGGCTAGAAGAAATAGAATATCTCAACAAACCAATCATAATTAGAGATTAAAAGAGTCATCAAAAACCTCCCCAAAATAAAATGCCCAGGATCAAATGGCTTCACAAATGAATTCTACAAATCATTCAAAGATAATCTAATCTTGCTCAAACTCTTCCAAAAAAACTGAACATGGAATGCTACCAAAATCATCCTATGGAGCAAACTTAATGCTAATATCAAAGCCAGATAAAGATACTGTGAAAAAAAGAAAATTACAGGCCAATTTCTCTAATGAATATAGATGCAAAAATTCTCAACAAAGAAATTCCTAACTGAATCCAAAAGTACTTTAAAAGAATTATATACAATAATTAGGTGAGTTTCATCCTCATATCCAGGGGGGCTAAACTCTGGAAAATCAGTCAATGTAATATTCTACATTAATATATTGAAGAAGAAAATCCAGAGGATCATCCTGATTGACAAGAAAGGCATTTGACACAGTAAGCATCCTTTCTTAATAAAAAGACTCTGAAAGAGAAGGAATATAAGGAAACCCTCAACGTGATAAAGTGCGTAAATGAAACACCACAGCTAAGGTGGTACTCAATGGTGACAGACTGAAAGCTTTCCAACTGAGATGAGCAACAAGACAAGGATGCCCATTGTCACCATAGTTAATCAATATTGTTCTAGAAGTTCTAATTAGAGCAATTGGGCAAGAAAAAGAAATAAAATGCACCCAAGTAGGAAAGGAAGAAGGAAAACTTTTGCTATTCAGCAGATGATATGATCCTATACCTAGAAAATCTGGAAAAATGTACAACAAAGGTACTAGAACTAATAAATCAGTTCAGAAAATTGGTGGAATACAAGCTTAATATAAAAAAATCAGTAACATTATAGATACACTATTATTGAACAATCTGAGGAGGATGTCAGGGGAAAATTCCATTTACAATAACGGCTAAAAGAATAATGTATTATGGAATAAACTCAGCCAAGAACATAAAGGACCATTATTCAGAAAATCATAAAATATTGCTAAAAGAAACCAAAGTAGACCTAAATAAATGGAAGGCCATTCTGTTTTCATGAATTGAGAGATTAATACTGTTAAGAAGTCAATTCTACCCAAACTGATTTACAGATTCAGTGCAATCCTGGCCCCCTCAAAACAAGCAAACACACACACACAAACTCCAACAGCCATTTTTTGCTGAAATGGACAAACCAATTATCAAATTTATTTGGAAGTGTAAGGGGTTCAAATAGGCAAGAATATCTTAAAAAAAAATAACTAGGTGGTGAACGCTCACTTCCTGAATTTAAAGCATATTACTTAGCTACAGTGGTAAAAAACAGCATGTTACTGGCATAAAGATAGACATATTGGCCAATGGAAATGAAATGAGATTTCAGCAATAGACCTTCATATCTATGGTCAAGTGATTTTGGACAAAGCTGTTGAACCCACTCAACTGGGTCAGAATAGTCTATTCAACAAATGGTGCAGGGAGAACTGGATATCTGTACCTAAAAGAAAGAAAGAGGACTCCTATCTCAACTTCATCCAAATATTAACTCAAAATAGGTAAAAAATAAAAGGGTAGAACCATAAAACTTCTAGAAGAAAATATAAGGAAACATCTTTAAAATCTTGTGGCAGGTGGTGCCTTCTTAAACCTTACACCCAAAGCACAAGTAATGAAAGAAAAAATAGATAAAAGGGACCTCCTCAAAATTAAGCACTTTTGTGCTTCTAATGACTTTATTAAGAAGGTGAAAAGGCAGCCTACTCAATTGGAGAAAATTTTCAATAAGCACATATCCAATCAGGATTTGCTTTCCATGTTATATAAAGAGATCACACAACTCAATGATAAAAAGTCAAGTATACCAATTAAAAATGGTCAAAAGAGTTGAATAGTCATTTATTTCTAAAGGGGAAAAACAAATGGACAAAAAAGCACATGAAAAGATATTTAACCTCACTAGCTATTATGGAAATGTATATCAAAACTACAATGAGATATCATTTCACAACTTTACAGAGTCCCATTATTTTAAAAAAATGGAAAACTTGAAGTTCTGGAGAAGATGTGGAAAAATAGGAACTCTCCTTCACTGTTGGTGGGAATGTAAAATAGTGTAGTCTCTGTGGAGAACAGATTGGCAGTTCCTCAGGAAGCTAAATATAAAACTTGTATATAATCTGATAATCCTGCCACTAGGAATATATTCAAAGGAGTTAAAGACACAAACAGACATTTGCACACCAATGTTAATAGCAGCGTGATTCACAATTGCTAAAATATGGAAACATTGCAAGTGCCCATCAATTGAATGGATAAACAAAAGATGGTATATACATATGATGGGATACTATTCAGCTGTAAAAATGAATGAACTTGGGGTGCATATGACAACATGGATGAACCTTGAGGACATTATGCTTAGCGAAATAAGCCAGACACAAAAGGACAAATATCGTATGGTGTGGTAGTTTGAAATTATATTATTAATCCCCAGAAGAAACTATCCATTCCCGTGGGTATGAGACTCATTTGCCTGGACTAAATCAGTGAGGTGTGACTCAGGTTGAATCTCCACTCTCTTGCTGGGTCTGATAAAATTGGAAACACAGGAAAAGGGAACCACCATATTTGATCCTGCCATGTGAAGAAAAGGTCTTCAGTTTCTCTCACAACTGAGCTGCAAGGAGAGAAATCCCTGAGAAGCTCAAAGAGCTGAGGCCCAGGGAAATATGAGATATATGCCTTATAGCTTTCAGCTAAACTCAGGAAGAAAGCAGGGAGGCCAAGACTGATAGAGAACATAAAGTAAGACATAAGCCCTATGCCAGGTTGCCTACAGCTGAACTCCAAATGCATCTATCTTGGCAGAGATCAGCAGCCACCTTGCTTCGTGACCTGGCAGTTGAGTTTGGTGATGCCTTAATTTGGATAGCTCATGTTCTCTGGACTGTATGTTGTTATGTCCCCCTTCCCAAAGGAAGAAAACACTTATAAAAACCAACCCATTTCTGGTGCATTGCATCAGCAGTCCTATGGCAAACTAAAATACATGGTTTCACTAATATGAACTACATATGCTGAGTAAACTCAGGGAAGTAAACTTTAGTGTGTAGGTTAATAGATAGAATGAAGATTGAGAACGGGAGCTGATGGTTAATGTATGCAGAATTTTTAATAAGGCTTATTGTAAAAGGGTGGAAATGTATAGAGTTGATAGTAACACATTATACTGAGTATAACTAACACTGCTGATTTATAAATGTGATTGTGGCTGAAAGGAGTAATTTGTGGATGTAAATGTCAATTGAAGGTAAGCTAGAGAATAAGCAAGGGACTGTATAACAGTGGTGGGGTGAAGATTGTGCTGACTGGCTTTGACTCAGATATCATTCATATTTGCTTATCACAAGAGCATTTTCAAGAAGTCCTTTTTAACATTATAGAACTTCAAGCCTCTTTGGCAGACTTTTTTGGGGCAAATTATGTTTTCTCTGCCCACTGATAAATTGCTTCAGCAACTTCCCATCTTAAATCTCAAGCCCTCTCATGTCATTAACCCAGTTCTTCTTCCTAATGCAATTAACGTTTTTCTCGATAGCTCAGGAAAAACCTCTAAAGCCACTGCCACTTGGAATGTACAATATAAATGGTCTCATGCAGTTACTAAAACTCATAGATCTACCCAAAGAGCTGAACTAGCCACCACCATTATGGCATTAAAACAATTCCCTTCTTAGCCTATTAATATTATTTGTGATTCCAGTTATGTAGTTTATACCCTCCAAAACTTAGAGCAAGCATTCATAAAACCTTTGCCAGACCAAGAATTATATTTGCTTTTCATAACTTTACAATCCTTACTTGATAAATGCGAGCACCTCATTTTTGTCACTCATATACACTCCCACACAGGACTACCAGGCCCCCTAACAGAAGGAAACCAACGAGCATACACCATAGTGGGAGAAACCTTAGCCTTCCAACAAGCTCTCATTTCTCATGACTTTTATCATCAAAATGCCAAATCTCTAGTCAAACAATTTGATCTTACTCACTCTCAAGCCAAACAAATCATACAAGCATGTTCTGATTGCCAACATTATGCCAACCCTAGTCTGACTTCAGGTACCAACTCCAGAGGACTTCTACCTAATCAGATCTGGCAAACTGACGTTACCCATTATCCTCCATTTGTCAGTCTCCATTATTTACATGTGTCTTGTGAAACTTTCTCAGGTTTTATTCACACTACCCCCTTATTGGGAGAAAATACTAAACATATTTAATCATACCTTCTAGAAGCAATTAGTCACATGGGAATACCCCACACCTTAAAAATAGATAATGGTCCCGGCTACACTTCCTTAACTTTCAAAGCCTTTACACAACAGTGGAATATTATCCACAATACTGGCAAACTATATAATCCTACAGGACAAACCATTATTGAAAGAACTCATCAAACCTTAAAAAACATTATTAAAAAATAAAAAGAAATATTATATAGAAATATTAGAAATAGTATAGCCTTAACACTATATACTTTTAATTTGTGACAAAGATGGCCTAACAGCAGCTAAGAAACATTTCTCCTTTCATCAAAAGGATCCTCAAACCAGAGGAAAAATTCTCTATAAGGACACATTAGGAGATGTATCCTGGAAAGGACCTTATGAACTCATAACATGGGGATGAGGGTACACTTGTGTGCTTTTTCTTACAGGCCCCTGGTGGCTGCCAGCAAAAAACTTGAAGCTATACCATGAGCTGGAAGGACCTCCCCTTCAACCTGACTCCACAGACAGAAAGGGTGACAATGGAGGAGCAGAGAAACCCCACGAACCAGCCCTGCTCCAAGCTCAGGGAGTAACCTGCGGAGCCTTAAACTTTTAGATCAAAAGGCTACTGAAATACTTTTTCGTACCAGGGCTTCTCTCACTTCTGAAAATAGATTCATAGCATACTTAGCCATAGTAGCTTCCAACTCTGCCCAGGTACTGAAATTTCTACTTTGCTTTCTCCTTTTCAAACACCTTCTCCCATCCTCATCCTCACCACTTTGGGACTCACATACTTAACTCTCCCATTTTTAATTTAGTCACCTGGTGGGACCCTGAACCCCTGCTTTCCTCCAATGACATCACTTGGACTGGAAGAAACTGGATGCCTCCTTCTGGTCCCCTCACAGAGGACATTGATTGGCTATCTGTCAATTATTCTATTATGTTCTTATCCAATTTACCCCCATTATACTTCTCATCCACCCCTCATACAGTGTGCTCTCAAGTTATCCCTCATTTTTACCTACATTACTCTCTGAAATCCAATTCACAACCTGCTAACCTCACCTTCATTAGAGCTATCTCAATTAACTCTTCTTCATTCTTTCCCATCCACTATGATTCTCCTCCAGTAAGCCATTGTCGCCAAAATCCTACCTGGAACCCTAACTCTCTTGACATTGTCTGGCTCCCCTGCCAATCTATCTTTCCTTGTAATACCTCCCTAATATTTAATCTCACTATCTTTGACTGGGGCCCACAAGGACATTTATCTAGCAACAATCTTACCCTTAATTTCTCCACTCCCTCTAACTTTAGTATTAAATGGGCCAATGGAGGTTTCTCAGGCCTTATTCTCCGTGTGCAATTTACCAGTTCTTCAAGATCATTATTCAGGCCATGGCACTTATAAACCTGGTGCCTTGGACTGCCTTTCTTTAATCGCATTGTTTATCACGGGAATTACACACGTATTAGAAAAATCTTCTATTTCAACTTATCTCATAATCTTACAAACTCCATTATGATCTGCACCTCCCACCCTTTTATGCTGCTTCTAGCTCCTTCTTCTGATACCAACTTCGTTAATAATATATTTAATTTTACCTTTTGCCCAGGAGGTTATTTTACTTCCTGTGTGTCTCATGAAAATATTACTCATCTGAATATCACTTCCATATTTTTACTTAAAAGACAAGCACAAACTTGGCTGCCAGTTAATTTATCTCATCCCTGGGAAGGCTTCTCAGGGATAGCCCAACTCAGCAAAGCCCTTTCACTGTTTAGACCTAAAAGATTCATTGGTATGCTTATTACTTTCATTATTTCAACCATTATCATAGCTGCTACTGCCACCACCATGGAAGTCCTCTTAACAGAATCTGTTCAAACTGCTCATGCTGTTAATCAAATCATGACCAATGTTACCAATGAACTTTTAACTCAAACTCATATTGATAATAATATTCTTACCAAACTTGATGCTTTAGAAGCCTCTATCCTCTGGATAAGTGAAAAAGAACAAGCTCTGCTTACCAGACAAAATTTGCAGTGTGACTGGGAACATGTTAAAATTTGTGTCACCCCTTTATGCCTTGGAATAGCTCCCAACATTCTTGGGAACAAGTTAAAACTCACCTTCAAGGAGCCTTCTCCTCCCATTTACAGGGAGAAGTACTGGCTCTCCAGCTATGCCTGGAACATCAACTATCTCAAATACAACTTCTTGCTCAGCAAAAAGTGTTTCAAACATTTAATGATAATTTACAGTGGTTAAAGCCCTCAAATTGGTTTCATGGCCTAAACATATGAATCTGGATAATATCTCTCATTGGAATAATCATGTTTCTTCTTGTATTAATTCTTAGGTTAATCTGCCAGGCCCTTTCTCGAGCTCATCACGCTGAACAGAAGATCATCACCCTGGCTGCTGCTTCATCTCTCTTGCTTTCCAAATTCGGAAATCAAGAACAAAAATGAAAGGGGTGGGGAGTCTTGGGGGCCCTTTGGTTAAAACACCTTTGAATTAATTTTTCACCTAAGGTCTCCTTTCCTTCCTCACCTGCCTACCTATTTGCCTGGTTCTGTGACCCCTTTTTCTTCCTGCACATAGTTTTTTCCTAGTTTCTTCCCTTCCCATTGTTCCTATCATAACCTGGAGGTGTCCTGTACACATCCCACTGGTAAGGCTGTCTTGTGCCACAAGCCTGGTACCCTTAGGTTGAGTAGGCCTTCTAAGAGCTGTGTCAAACTGCCTTTTTCCTGCCCAATGCCTTGTGCTGGGCCCTTTCAGTAACCTGGGTTCCCCAAAACCAGTGACTAGAGCTGGGGCCCCACCTATGGGTGAGGGAGTCCCAAGGCTGGTGCTGGGTGTGAAGGCTGTGGAGGCATAAACTTTCAAAGAACACTCCACCCTGCTTGGCCCTAGATGGCTAGTAGCCAATGATGGGTACGATTCATCAGGGAAGGAACAACCTAAGACAGGCACCACCACAGAGGGACCATCAGGAGAGAATTTGAGGGCCTACAGAGGTAGGACACTGACCCTCACTTCTCCCAAGGTAAGTCTCTTGCCACCATGGCTATTTTGTTTCCCCAGCACAGCTCATTTTGAAACCCAGATAGCAGACAGTCACGACATGGCCCCTGCAAGACTTTGAAGGACAGATTCCTACAATTTGTGTATGCCAAAAAGGACATAGCAGAAAACTGAAATAGCTTCCAATAGACAAAGCTGCAAAATTTTGATCAAGTAAATTAATAAATAATCTATAAGTCAAGGTGTATAAAAAATCCATAAATTCATACTGATTAAATAAATGATTGAATATACAAATAAGATGGAAAGAAGTGGTAAATAATCCCTGCAGAAGAATTTTATATAATTTCTGTAGAGACAATGTCTACCTAATATGGAAAATAGCTTCCCCTTCCTTTTCTGGAGTCACAAAGTTACCTCTTCCAAAGAGTATAATATGGACAGGTGGAAAACAGTGTCTTTCCAGTGAAGAAGCTTGAAAAATACTACCTCAAGCAAGTGGTCAGGTCATTATCAATAGTTAACTGTTATGATGTTAGTATGTACTATTGATATGATGTGATGAAAATCACAATTTACTTGTGTGGTCTTGAACAAAACAAAACCCCAAGCTAATCATGAGAAAAACATCAGAAAAAAATCTCAATTGAGAGACATTCTGCAAAATACAAATGAGTACTCCTCAAACTTACAAGGTCATAAAAAAAGGAACAAATGAGAAGCATATCTTTGGCATCAGCATTTATTTTTTTTTGTTAATTTCATTGAAATGGATCCACAAACCATACAACCCATCCAAAGTGTACAATCAATTCCTTTTGGAATAATCACAGAATTGTGCATTCATCACTGCCAGCAACAATAGAGCTTTTTATTATTCCAAAAAGCACATCTACTACCCCTTAGTAGTCCCTTCTCAATTCCTCTAACCTTCCCTTGCCTTATATAACTGCTAATCTATTTCCATCTATATGACTTTATTTGTATTTACTTTTTGGATAGATGGAGTTAAACAATGTGCTGATCTTTTTATCTGGTTTCTTTCACTTAGCATACTTCCTTTTTCTTTTTTTAACTATTGATGAAAGAATATTAATCTATTACTATTCCCTACAGACAATAATTTGCTTTAGTTGTATTTTTGGCCAAATTATACTGTATTATTCACATCTTGTAAAAATAATATACATTTATGTATATTACAGAACGTTTTTCAGAGAAAAACATTCTTATAGATGAAATATTCACTATACTCATTGTTCACAAGAAGGTTCACTATGCTATACAGTCCCATGTTTTATCTTTTATCTTTCCTTTTAGTGATAGACACAAGCTAAAACTTTCCCTGACAACCACCATCATACCTTTATATTAGCACTGTTAATTGCAAACACTATAATGTTCTATCATTACTTCTATTCCCAAACATTTACAAACAACCTTTTTTATAAAATCTGCACAAATTAAGCACCAACATTTCATTCTCTGTCCTCATTCTACCTTCTGTTGACCTATATCCTAAGGATATGACAACATGAATGAACCTGGAGGACATTATGTTGAATGAAGCAAGCTAGACACAAAAGGATAGATATTTTATGATTTCACTAATATGAACTAATTATAATGAGCAAACTCATGGAGATGATAGCTAAAAAACTTTTTTTCATGGCTTTAGGAAACATCTTTTTTTTTTTTTTTCAGAAGGAAGTCAGATAGATATCAGGTGAGGCACATTTTTCTACCTCCAATATCATAATTGATTAATTTGAGGATTGTCAATGAATATTAAACCTTTGAGGAAGATAGTAGGTATCTGGAAATTCACACAATTTCCATGTTTTACCTGACTGAGTTTATTTTAATTATAAAAGAAACAGGTCATCTTTACCATAGAAAGTTCTGGTGGACATTGCCTTAATCAAGTCATCAAAATTAGCATCATGGTAACAAAACAAATGGAAGTTATAGTCTATTTACAATGAAAAAAGCAAACATAACATACTTATCCTGTCAAAATTTTATAAATGTATAATTGTGAGGAAATATCATAAAAATACAGATTGTGTGACATCTGTGTCACATTATTTGAAAAGTTAAATGCCATGAAAGGAGCAAAATATCAAGAGAATTCTTATAACTTAAAAGTGTCTCATGAGTCATGATAATGGATAATAAATCATGACATTTAATTGAATTCTTGATGAAAAAAATAAATATAGTGGAAAATATTGGGATAATTGGGAAAAATTTGAACACAAGTTGCATATTTTATGGCGTAACATGGTTAGTAAGTTTCTTGGATATTATCATATGATCATGGATAAATCAAAATGATATTTTGATTATGTAGGAAATGTCTTTGTTAGTTTGAGATATATGTTGGAGTATTCCAGGGCAATATAGCATGAGTTGAAAAGTATAGTTTCTTGTAATATTATATATATATATAATATATATATATACTTACACAGAAGTGGAAAGAGAAAAAGGCAAATTGTTAACATAGCTTTACCTTGTTTAAAATATATGGGCATTAATTGCATAATTAAAAAAAAAAACTTTTCTGTAAGTTTAAGATTTTTTTCAAAACACACTTTGAGAGAAAATGTCATTGAGCTAAATTTCTCTTGAATCTCTGTCCCATTTATTTGTGCACATTATACTTTAACTTCATGAAATAATTTTCCTTTGATGCTACTTTTATATCTTCATGCTCTGTATATAATAGCTTAGAGGTAAAAACAAAACAAAACAAAAACATTGATTCTGGAGCTGGATGGCCTGGGTTGATTTCTGAGCAACACCTTAGTATTTTTTGTGCACAAATTAAAACATCTCTCTGTTCCTTAATCTTTTATAAAGCTGAAGTTATCAGAAAGTAAAATATGATAATAAGTAAGAAAATCAATATATGCTATGATTTCAAAATGGAAACAGATGAAAATTTATTTGTAAGATAAACGATTGTTGGAGATTAATTGTAACTAGAACATAAATGAATAAATCTACAAGGTAAAATGAGAAATGAATATATCAGAAAATACTAATTCGGTTGCTAATAAAACATCTTTCCCAATAAGTTTATACTGTATGAAATTCAACTAGATTTCAAAGCCAGAACACGTATTTTATTACAGTAATTCTGGAGCTGTTTCTCAGTGTTTCCCTCAGTTATACCCTCCATTTTGTGTTGATTCCACTCCCAGACTGGATCCACCCTTGATGGCAAAACAGATGAGGGCAGTGCCAGCTTTCATATCCACATACAATTAATTCAGAGGGAGAATAAATTCTATTTTTGTGGACCTTTATAAATAAAGAAAATGTATATGTCATAAACTTCCATCATTTTTATGTCTAATTGGACACAAATATACCACATACTTATTCTTAACAACTTCTGGTATTCACTGTTGATTCTGGATGGAGGCAGGGATGCAGATAATATGTAAACAAAATCGGTGCCTTGATAAAGGAAAGGGTCAATGAATACAAAGCTTTCAACTAACAATATCCATCAAATAGGAAGTGGAAACGAGAGGTACAGCCTCTACCGAAAATACTCTTTGAAAGTGAGAAATTTAAAAATACTTACTTATTAATTCATTCAAAAATGAAAATAATAAACCTATTAGATGCCGACTTTAAAAACTATTAAAATTTTTTGAAGACTGGTGATTAGAACATGGAAAATCACATTATCTACATTTGTCCTTTGTCATAATAAAACTTCAACTTAACAATATAATAAAAAACACAAAGTAAGTAGATCCAAATAGCAAAGAAAGAGCCTTAGGACATGACGTGAAAGAATTACATATTTCCTGATTGATTTGTGATGTTATTCTTACCATATCACTCAATTGGCTTCTGGACAATATTTTGTTTTCCATAATGTGATATTGATAGTGGAACTAATATGAAATGTTTAAATTATTGTAGATTTACCATAAATTTTAATATTTCATAGCTGATAGTGTCTTTCAATATTTTCATGTCTTATATACCTGACAGAATTTAGCATCTGTTTACACAGTTCTTCATAAGTGGCCTCTGATATTTTGATTAGAATCACATCAAAGTCTCATTTAAATGGTAAAAACATTATCAAACTATCATTAGTCTTATTCCATATCATTAAACAAAAAATATATCCTAAAACAATTCAATAATTAATGGTAAAATATGGAAAATTATGTAAATATCAATGAATAGGAGATTTCAGAATAAGAACTTTCCAAGCATCAAGAGAATCAAAGAAGTTTCAAAGGGAATTATCAATAGATATGAAACCTTCAAAAAAATTGCTGTACATCACAAAATATCATAAGCAAAGTGAGGGGAAAACAAATTATTAAGAATAAAAAGAACCACAATTTCATATAAAACTTCAAAATTCTTTTGTTGTAAAGTGTATATAGAAATAAGAAGGAAAACATAAAGATCAATGAAAAAGTAGGCAAAGGACATGAGCAGGTGCTAGGAAAAATAAAAATGCTACATTAATGCATGAAAAAAATATTTAAATTCACTAATCAAACATAAAAAAAATCACGTTACTTTACAAAACACATACTCAGGAAATATTTATTGAATGATCAAATGTGTGAGGCATTGTCTTCAATAGGGTAATATATTACAAAATATAACACCATTGATTATTAAAGAAGAAAATAAGCCTTCACTTTATTTTATTATCTAAAAGTTACAATTTATGATTTATGGTTCTTTAAAATGTGCTTACATCTATGCACCCATTGACTTTCACAGAATTGCCTCCATTTCTTCACCTATTATGTGAATTATTGTGGTTCATCTCATTGATTTTAGGCTCTCTTCCCAAACAAATGCCAGACTGCTGTTCTTTTTTTTTTTTTTTTTTTTTTAAGATTATTTATTTATTTATTCATTTATTCCCCCCTTGCTGCTTGTGCTCGCTGGGTCAGCTAACCATGCCATGCGGGCGGGCTTGCCTTCACCAGGAGGCCCTGGGAACCGAACCCGGGGCCTCCCATATGGTAAACGGGAGCCCTACTGATTGAGCCACAGCCGCTTCCCCAGACTGCTGTTCTGAAAACACAATCATAATTCTCTGTTTCCAGGAAGACTTTAAAGTTTGTTGTTTCTATGATAAATTCAGATACCTTAGGGTGACATTAGGACTCTCAGAAACCTGGTGCATTTCCATCATTTGCCACTTTCACCAACTACTTACCAACAGTACTGCCAACTTTCTTACTCTTTCCATCCATTGTTTATCTATCTCATTCTCCACCCCCAGGGTCAAACTCATTTCCATAAACATTTACTCTACTCATAATATTATTCCTGTTTTCACCCAAATATCAAATTATTTTCAATCTTTAAGCACATTTAGTTTTAATATTACCTTCACTAATACCCCAGGTTAAATTGATTGCCATTGTCTTATCTCCCAAACATGTTATATACATGCTAAACAATCTGAAATTCCTTGTGAATATTCTGCTTTGTTTTTTCTTCATGTATGTTAGTTCATTTATCTTATTATATTTAAAAAATTCTGAAATTAACTTGACCTGATATTAATGGAGCTGTAAAATTCTAGGAGCAAAAGGAAGTAACCTTATCAGAGGGTGACCTAGATGAATTTGGGTAATCTTCCTAATATTTCATAATATGAATTTTTACCATCAAAAATCATGAACAATAATGCTTAACTCATTGGTACATAACATACGTGAAAGTTCTAGTTTAGCAGATAGTAGGGTCTCAGAAAGATATTTTTTCTTTCATTTTGCTCTTTTCTGTGATCAAGAAATATTTTTTCTTCGGATGCATGTACGATATTTCCCTCTATCTGTTAATGATATGAATATAACAATTATTTACATTGGAAACAGGGCAAGGTAATGGTATTCCTAATAACACACAAGATAAGTAATTACATCAGGGTAACATCCCATTGATTTAATTGATATATTCAGGAAATGCACTGACATGCATCACAGACAACTAACTGAACTATATGAAATCATGGAAACCCATAGGCATTTCAATATGTCACATTATTTTCAATGGCAGAGTGACAAATGCCAATTATTAAGATACTTTATTTCAGACAGTTTGAGAAGATAAATAACAAAGACTAGAGATGAAAATGGTATTAATTTGAAAATAGGTATTCTGAGTGAATATATATTTAAACATAATCTCTACAACAAAAACAAAATTGAGAATCAAATTTAAAGAGTTTACATCTGATAGATGGTGCTGCTTAAGAAGAGATTAATATTTGAAAATGTTGAATGTGCCAGAGTTTGTTACCTTAATGACATCATACATTTGCCAAGAGTATTAAATTGATATACTCTCCTCTATTCTTCGGATATGTTGAATTTGTTGAGCGTTAAAAGTAATTACACTATGACCCAGTGTGCACATTTAGGAGAAATCATTTACTCATACCTGATGGTCTCAATTAGCATACAATTTGAAATGTATTGCAGTAGAAGCCCTCTTTCTGAAGATACATTCATTATTATTTGGCTTACACATCATCATATTTTTTGATTTAATTTTTTACATAAAAATGTCCATTTATGTTTGTTCAATACCCTTTGAGTTTTAAAAGGGTTGTTGTTTTGTTAATACCAGATTGCTACATTTGCTGATATTTGTTTCAGAATTTCTGAGATTTATATTGGAAAATTCTTTTCACAGCATTTATTACTTCCTTATTTCTTAGACTATAAATAAAAGGGTTTAATATAGGAATGACCTGACTATAAAAAACAGCAACAGCTATATCTTTTTCTTTTTCTTTAGATGAACTTGGTTGAACATACCCAAATAAAAGTGAACCATAGAATATTGAGACAGAGAGAAAGTGGGACGCACAAGTCGATAAAGCTTTGCCCCTTCCCTGTTTGGATTTCATTTTAAAAACAGTGAAAAGGATAAAGAAATAAGAGATTAGGACAACATTAATAGTAAAGATTTCAATTGCCCCTGCCAAGATATTTAGCATCAGTCCATTGATAAAGGGGTCAACACAAGAAAGTCTGTACATTGCAAATAAATCACAAAAAAAGTGATTGATTTCATGAGATCCACAGAATGTTAACCTAAAGAGTAACCCTACATGGATTATGGAATGTACATTACCAGCTATATAGGCCCCTGTGGTCATCTGAATGCAGAGTTTCTTAGACATCCTGGTGTGGTACTGCAGTGGGCTGCATATTGCCACATACCTGTCATAGGACATTGATGCCAGAATAAAGCAATCTGCAGTTTCAGCAAAGCAGAAAAAATAAAATTGTGTTATGCATTCATAGAAAGAAATCATTCTGTCTTTTGAAAAGAAGTTCTCTAACATCTTTGGGGTAACAGTACAAGAGCAGCAGGAATCCAACACAGCCAGGTTGCCCAGAAAGAAGTACATTGGTGTGTGTAGACGACGGTCCATACAGATCAATGCCACCAAACCAAGATTTCCGAACATGGTGATTAGGAATATGGGAAAGAACACCACAAACAGAACAAGCTTCAGCTGTGGCCGCTCTGTAAATCCCGTGAGGATAAATTCATTTGTCACAGTGTGGTTATCTGTGGTCATCTCCATCTTGTCTTTTGTGATAGGAATTATGAAAAAATAAAATTGTAATTTAGAATTTGTCTTATTTCTTCTTCAAGTTTCCTTTTGTACAACAGGCAGAGGAACTTCTTCAATCATCCTCTGTTGTCTTTTGAATACAGCACTCATACTTCTAGGGGACGTTATTTCCCCTAAAGTTCAGCTCTATGACATCAAGATACGAGGTCACGATTCATAGAAATATTTTTAATTACAAGGTCATTGTTTACAGTAGTAGATCTCTGCTGTGTGAATTTATGCAAAATTGATACCTTGCATAAAAAATAGAATACTCATATTTAGATTAGTATTTCCAAATAATTTCAATTTGCTTTTTTGTGTTGTAATATCTTTTTAGTATGCTTAAAAGCATTTTGTCTGTATATATATTTTTTCCTCTGATAAACATTTTGTGCCTACTGATCTATTGGAATTATGTTTGCAATATGCCTATAGACATATTAATTTATATAAACTAGGAAGTGCATAAAGACTTAAAGATTAAAGATGTTCATCTTTAATGAAACATACTGGATAACTTAGAATTAAATAGCCACATAATTATTTAATAAGTAATTTGTATATATCACCTTCATAATTACATCAGCTCATTGGGTAACCAATACTTGCATGTGCAGAGAAAATTCTCTGAGAACACTTGTAAATACAATATCATTTTTTCCCCATTTAGCTGCATACATCCTTTCTTGCTTTAAGGTTCACTTTGATATTCTAACATTATTATGCTTGTGACAATACCCTCAAAATTGTGAACGTATCATGAATATTTATAAATACCTATTATATACCCTATTCAAATTGTTCCATATTGATTCCTCCTAACATTTTTACTTTATCACAATGTGACCTCATTATTTGATAATGCTTTTAAGCTCACATTCTCTTGATCATTTTCAGATTTTAATCTTTATTGTAGTTCAGTGACCATAATTTCTTAATATTGACAGATGCAACAGCCTACTTCCAAAAATAATTTAAACTTTGGTACCTCTGAGATACCTCATTTTCCTTAGGATGGCTTTTAAAGTTTTCTCTAACCTCAATTACTTCCATCCTCATCTCCAATATCCACCAACACCTGTTCCAGCTTTGTCACTTGCTCACTTACCACCTCCTTCCAGCTTAAGTATCACTCTTATTTCAGCTAACACTGATTATGCCTATGCTATTAATCCTGCTGTTCTTGTTTGTTTACCAAAATTATTTACATACATTATTTAGGATTAACCTACTATAATGTATAATGCCACTTACAAAAATTTTAACTAAATACCACAGAAGATACTAATCTCTGGTTCCCAAACCATCATGCATGTTTTATGTACTCCAAACAATCTGGGCTAATCTATATTGAATTCTTTTGTACATTCACACACCATTTTTTATTACATTACAGCATTTGAATTAAATAGGGGCATGCTTTGAAAATGCATATAAAAATGCTAAGAAAAAGCCTAATGATTCAAGTTCTACTTCTACCCTGATCACCTGTGACAAGTTAACTTGTATTCTGTATACTACAAATGATACTAGGTCACCTCTTTGGTGTCTGCAAATTGAGATTTTTAACTTTGAAGAAGGTGTACAAAGGAAATTATTTAAAACACATATTTTGTTAAAACATAAGTGTCTTTCCTTTATCTGTATTGGCTCATTCTACTATTTTTCTGCTTGGGTATTTATAAGATTTTCTAAAGTATATATCTATGACTTAAAAACTAATATATAACTAAACTTGCCATTATTCTTAGTTTTCCAATACTTAGAAAAAGAGAAAAATGTTTAACTTTAGTAGGCATTTTAAGAACATTTTGTTTTGCTTTAAAAGGGTGTCTTCTCTGAGTATTAAATGATACATTAAAAGGTATTATATGAAGATATAAATTATGTGAAATCTATTCTTACAACTGTTAAATTTTCCATACTGACAACACCAGTGTAAACACTCTGGCTGAAATTTTATTCAATATTTATTTTGAAACATTAAATATAAAGAATTAATCATTCAGATAACTTATAAATAACTTTCTTTACACATGCCTTTCCTATTAAACAGAATTATTTAGTGGCCTTGTTTTGAAACTCTATCATGTAATCAAAAAGTCATTGTACTATGGATTCACACTCTAGTTTCCAAAGTTGTCAATTTAGAGAAAAACTAGGAAGATAACCAAGGAATTGAAATCTAAGAACAATGAAAAAATGAAAAATAATTGAGAGAAATAAATATTCATGTATGGTATTATGTAAGGCAAAAATAACAAAAATATTTCTCTTACCTAGATTTCACAGAGAAGAATTTTGTTATAGCTTGTTCTTTCCTTATGATATTAGGAATTATAGAATTTCAAAATATAAACGTTGTTCTCTAAAACCTCTGGGATTGAAAAATGAACATCTAGGAGACAACTAATGGGTCAGTGTTAATAATTATGTTCCTTGCAGTGCAAAATATGTTTTCCATCAAATCCTAAAGGGGTTCACTTCATTGTCATCAGTTTATTTCTGTGGGACATTTGGTCCTTGAAACCTATAAACCATGGGGTATTAATTAAAGATGTTCTGTGGGGCCCTGAAGTTAATGGAACGGCCCTCACTAAAATCTGTTTGAGGATTATATTGCTGATGTTGATGTAACTGATTTCATTAGTATAATCCTCATCAGCTTTCTGTTCATAATCTATGAAAAGGGGGAGAAAAAGTTTTTAAGATGGCTTATGTACTTACTGCAGGAAGTTGGATTAATATAGTTTATGAAAGACAAGATTTCATGGAGAGAAGACTAAAATATGAGGTGGGTTCAGCCAGGGTTGCTGACTTCATCTTGTTTGTGAATCAGCCCCAAGTCCTTCAAAACCCTCTCTACAGTACCTCATTATTATTTTTTTTTCCTATTTATTTTATTTATTTATTTATTTTTTTTTTTTTTGTTTTTTATTTTTTTTAATTTAATTTATTTATTTATTATTATTTTTTTTTTTAGTACCTCATTATTTTTTAAACAAATCCTTTTTCTTATTTTGGTGTTCCAAATAATCCACAGTCTATCTGCAACTTACTTATCACCTTGATTTCACACTCTCACCTCAAGGCACTTGCTCACGTGCTTCACTTCACTATTCCTCTATGCACTTGCTTCAGCATTGGGTCAATTAATTGCCTCATATTTCCCTCATTAATACACCTCTTTCTTGCTCTCCTTCCACTCAATCCTATCTTTCTGAGCTGAAAGTTGAACTCTTTTAAGAATAATTTGTCAGGTCGATTAGATCAATTGATTTTCTCTGTTCTTTATCTACATGGTACCTACCTGCCTTCAGAATTCATTGGCCACTTCATGAGCTTTGACCTGTATGTACCTCCAACTATACATAGGTTTAGATTAAATATCATTAATTAAGCATCATGCCATACATCATTTGGGCGCCTCATAGCAACCCGAGCCAGGTCTTCAATACTTACATAATTCATTGCTAAATTTTCAGTTCAGTCCAAACTTTATCAATTATTTACCACATGCAGGGCTTTGGACAAGACACTGAGTAATGTAGATACAGGGTGTAGGAAAGTGGACACGACACTGAGTAATGCAGATACAGGGTGTAGGAAAGTGGACAAGACACTGAGTAATGAAGATACAGGGCATGAGAAATTTGTGGCTGAAAATTCCTTAGATATTAGAAATGGCTCATGACAATAAGCTCATCGTCTATAGTGGAAAACGACACTTAGATTCCTAATAAGAATGCAATACAAGATGATAAAATTATAAAGATGTGTAATCATGTTATTGGGAATACAAGGATAGTACATCAGAGTAAACAGGAGAAAGGAGGGAAAATTTTCAAAGGAAATGTCATTTTAGATGAATCCTTTAGCTATGTTATATATTAATAAGTGAAGGCAATTGACAGGGCAGTTTCCTGAGGGAAACATATGAAAGACCTGAATTCTTGAAGGAGAAAGGATTGATCAAGAAATAGTGTTATTTTACCAGTGTTGCTATGATAAATACCACACAGTGGTTGGCTTAACAACATGAATTTATTGGCTCACTGTTTAGAAAACTAGTGTCCAATATTAAGATCTTGAAAGGACATGCTTCTTCCTCAAATCAGTAGTGTTCTTATGCTGGCTTGCCAAAACCTTGGAGTTCCTTGCCTTCTGTATTTGCCTTCATGAGATGATTGCCTCTTTTGGCTTCCTCTGACCGGCTGCTTTCTAAAACTTCTGCCTTCTCTAACTCTGTCTTATCTGAGACTCTCTCACCATTTTTTTATTAGAGAATTTGTGTATTACTGACTAATCATTCATAAAATTCAGGTTTTCAAATGTCACCCTAGTATTAACATCTTGCATCGGTGTGGAACCTTTCTTAAAATTCATGAAAGTACCTTCTTATAATTGTACAATTAAGTACAGACCACTGTTTAACTTGGGTTCACATTCCATACTTTCTTCCACAGTAGCCACATCTTACATGCTGAAAGCTGCAAGAGAAAAGCAATGTGGCATATACAATGCAGTCCCAATTAGACTGAGTGCTGATTTCTAATCAGAAACCACTGAGGCAAGAAGACAGTGGGTTGAAATATTTAAGTACTGAAATAAAATCATTTCCAGCCAAAAACCTTATATCTAGTGAAATTTTCTTTCAAAACTGAGGGTAAGATACCACCAGATAAGCAATAGGTGACAGAGTTCATAAATTCAAGTTTTGCCTTAAAAGCAATGCTTAAAAGCATTTTTCATACTGAAAAGAAAGGACACTAGTCAATACTTCAAAGTGACATGAAGAAATTAAGACCTCTAGTAAATGTAATATTTGGATAATTATAAATGCTAAGAAATGCATTTTATAATTTGGGGTATTAGCCCTCTTCTTTCTTCCTATAGGTGCTAAATGCAAATACATTAAATGCAATGGTAAATCAATGGTTTTGAAATACAATATACAAATACAAAGATGGAGTTTATCACAAATACAAAGAAGCTGAGTGGCTGCGGTATATAAGAATAGTGTACATGTATACCATTGAATTAAAACTGGTTTCAAATCAAATATGAATGTTATATATTTAGGAGGTTAAATTTTAATTCCCTGGTAATCACAAGGAAAACATATGCAAAATATATCCAGATAGAAATGACAAGAGGCTCAATATATTACAATATAAAATCAAATAAATATGAAAGTAGGTATTAATAGAAGAATTGAGGGTAAATAGTTATAAGACAAACACAAAATAGCAAAATGGTTGTAAAGAGTGTTGCATTGTCAGGACTTGAAATATAAATGGATTAATCTCTCCACTGAAAGGCAGAGATTGGCAGAAGAGACAAAATGCTCTCTAGAAGAGACTCATCTTAATTTCAAAGAGATAAGTAGTTTGAAAGAGAAAAGATGGAAAAAATTTACATACTGCAAATTTTATCCAAAAGAGAGCTAGGTCAGATAAAACGGACTTTATGTTAAAAACTGTTATGAGGGACAGAGGTGTTCATTATACACTGGCAATAGGTCAATTCAACAAGAATACGTAACGATTATAAGTGTATATGGATTTAGCATATAGAGAATTTGTGGATTACTGAATAATATATTAACCACATACTGACAACTTTGAAGGGAGAAATTGATAGTTCTACAATAATAGTAGGAGACTTTAACATATCACTTTCAATAGTGGATAAAACATCTATATAGAACATCAAAAAGGACATAGACTTAGATATGCCAAATCTTTGCTCATAAAAATACTCAATAAATTCAGAAATATTCAAATCATACAATATATTTCTTCCACCACGACTGAATGAAAGTACAAATCTGTGAGAGTGAGAAATGGAAAATTCAAAAATATGTAGAAATTAAGCAATGTACTTTTTAAAAACCAGTAGGTTAAAAATGAAATCACAAGGTAAATTAGGAAATATCTTGAGGCAAATTAAAACGAAAATACAACATACCAAAATTTCTGGGATACAACAAAGGCAGTGCTGAGTGCAAAATTTATAGCTCTCAATGATTACATTTAAAAAGATGAAAGATTTCCTAATCTCAGAGCGAGAAGTACTTAGAAAAAGAAGAGCAAACTAAATCCAAAGCAGGAAGAAGGAAAGAAATAACAGAGAGTAGAGTGGAGAGAAATGAAATAGAGAATAAGAAATAGAAAGAAATAGAGAATCAATAAAAACAAAAGAATGGTTCTTTGAAAAGATCAATAAGATCGACAAACCTTTAGCTCATCTGGCAACAAGGACACAAATAGATGAAATCAGAAATGAAAAGAGGATATTACTACCAACCCCACAAAAATTTAAAAAAAAAAAGGACTCTAAGGTTAATACTATGAGTATCTGTACAACAAAAAGTTAGATCACATAGATGAAAAATTGACAAATTTCTAAAAACACAAAAGCTACCCAGACTTACTCAAAAGAAATATAAAATCTCAACAAACTAATAACTAGTAAAGAGATTAAACCCATATTTAAAAACCTCCAAACAAAGAAAAGACCAGGACAAGTTGACTTCAGAGGGTAATTTTGCCAAACATTCCAAGATGAATTAACATTAATTGTGTTCAACCTCTTCTAAAATTCGAAGACAAGGGAATATTTGCTAACTCATTCTATGAGGCAAATGTCACCTGATTCCAAACCTATGTAAAGATACCATAAATAAAGAAAATTACAGGACAATATCTCATAAATACAGATTTGATAATCCTCAACAAAATACTACTATTCAGAATCTAACAGTATAATGAAAGAGTGACATAGCATGGCCAAGTTGGATTTATCCAAGGCATGCAAGTGTTGTTCAACATAAGAAAATCAATTATGTAATATACCACATTAACAGAATGAATGGGGGAAAAAAACACAAGATAGCCTCAATTGATGCAGAAAAGCATTTAACAACATCCAGCACTCATTCTTGATAAAAATACTTTGAAAACAAGGATGGATGGAAACATCCTAAACATGATAAACATGAAAGACACACAGACAACATATTATTCAATTGTTAATGAATGAAATCTTTCTATCTTAGGTAAGGAACAAGACAATTATGTCCAGTGTCACCATCATTATTTAACATTGTATTTGATAGTTCTAGCTACAGCAATTAGGCAAGGAACAGAGAAAAAAGATATTCAAATTGGAGATGAAGAAGTAAAACATTTTGTATTTGCAGATGACATGATCTGATATACTGAAAAATGTTGAAACATCCACACAAAGCTACTAGACCTAAAGAAATAATTAAGCAATGTGGCAGGGTACAAGATCAACATCCAAAAATCAGTGGTGTTTGTATACACTAATAATGACCAATTGGAAGATGAAATCAAGAAAAAATTCCATTCACAATAGCAACTAAAATAATCAAATATCTAGGAATAAATATAACCTAGGATATAAAGGACTTGTACATGGAAAACTAAAAAAACTTTGCTAAAAATTTAAATATCTAAAATATGGGAGAATATTCCGTGTTCATGGATTGGAAGACTAAATATTTTTAATATCTCAATTCTACCCAAAGCAATTTACAGATTTTACATTCCTAGTCAGAATTCCAATCACTTTCTTTGAAGAAATGGAAAAGTCAGTCATCAAATTTTTATGGAAGGATAAGATATGCCAAATAGCCAAAGCCATATGGAAAAAGAATGAAATTTGACCATTCACATATTGTGATCTTAAAACAGTACAAAGCCACGGTAATCAAATCAGCATGGTACTAACACAAGGACAGACATATTGATCAATGGAATCAAATTGAGAGCTCAGAAATCAATTACCATCACAACACTAGTTCTAGGCTAAACCTACCCCAGTTATAGCAATTTCAGATATTATCCTTTGGGTGTTTTATAATATAAAGGCATCCATATATAATGATTTTAACTCTTAGTTACAGTTTCTTGTACGTTTTTATTCAAAATAAATTGAGCACTTTCATTTATTAACTAAGTAAACTATTTTATTGGTAACATTAACGTTGCTAAGTTTTCCCACTATTCCAGCAGTTGAACTGATTCCACTTGTGTTAGTGGGATTAGTGGAATTAGGGCACACCCTTGATGGTCCCTCAGCTTCCATCTCCTATTCTTCCTCTTTCTTCTCATCTGTGATGAGTTCATAGGATATCATGCTTTAGGGTCCCAGCTGGGGGTGGTTAATATCATCTGGACCTGGACTGAGACAGCCTATGGCCCCTAGCTCAAGCATATCTACAAGTTAGGTTTTCTAACTAAGGCAATCCATTAAAGAATCTTTCATCTCTGTCTGTGCTAGGTGCATTTCCCTTTCTAATTTTAACTTTCCTTCTAAACAGCACATAGAGGCTGTTGCCACTTATTCTAACTTGGTAGCCACCTGTAAGGCACTTAATAGGGGCCATGCTACAGCTGCCGCCATCTGGTGGTCTCCCTTTTCCTTATTTAAGTGCAGCTGCTCTGCTTCCTGCTGTAGCATAGCCAGCATATTTGCCAGAGTTTTTAGGGCATACCCATATTCTCTCAATGGTCCCTGCTCATCCAAGAGGTCAGCAACCCCTCCCTACATGGATGTTATAGGCCAATCCAGGATTTCCCCCATGTATCCTCCTTTCCCAGAGCTCAAGCTTGCTAGTGCTGGTGGTCCTTTGGTCTCCTTGCTCATGGATCACCAATTGTTCCAACATACTTCCTCATGGCCATGAGTTGGTATGGCCATAAGACCAAAGAACACACGTGTTATGAGTCAGACATAGACTTTATTGAGATTTACAGATCGGAGAGGCTATCTGTGGTGGCCAGTCAGAGAATGAAGATCGTATTCTACAAAAAGATGGGAAAATGAGGGGTGATATAAGGGTTTCAGAAAAGGACATTCTATAGGGTATGAGAACAAAGTTTCTGCTAGGGTCATGTGAAACATACATATGGGATCTGGTGATGTCTTCACTATGCATGTAGAAACGATTTTATGAAGGACATTTACTACTTTGGGAAGATTATAATTTATGATTCCATCAGTACATTCTCTCCCCTCCAGGAAGGGTTGCTAACCTTTAATTTATGTCTATATCACACAGGGAGTTACATACTGAGCACTTAAACAGGGGCCCTGGGTCACCACAAATAGTCTTTATCATGAAAATAAATCAACATACTAAACCATGAGAGAAAATATTTGAAACCACATATCTGATAAGGGTTTAATCTCTAGGATTATGAAGAAATCCTACAATGCAACAACAGAGAGACATTTTAAAAATGGGAAAAGACTTGAATAGACATCAACCAAAGAAGATGTCCAAGTGGACAAAAAGCACATGAAAAAAATGTTCAACATCATTAGCCATTTGGGAAATGCAAGTTGAAACCATACTGAGATACCATTTTGCACTCTAGAATTGCTATTATCAATAAAACAAAAACTGACAAGTGTTAGAGAATATGTGGAGAAATAGGAATACTCATTCATTGCTTGTGGGGATGTAAAATGCTGCTTCTCTTTTAAACGCCTCAGGTAAATAAGATTAATAAAAATCCTGGTTGAGTTTGGTCACAACCAAATAAGATTATAACCAAAATAGGAATACTTAGAAATCAGTTGGAAAGTGAGAGAACGCCAAATTCATTCTTTTTAAAATATTTTTGGCTATTCATGAGCCCTTACTCATCCAGATAAATTTGATAATTGGCTTTTCCATTCAGCCAAAAAAAAAAAAAAAAAGGCTGTTAGAAATTTCATTGGGAATGCATTGACTCTATAAATCAGTTTATGTAGAATTTATTTAATAATGATATTTAGCCTTCCGATCCATGAACACAGAAAGTCCTTCCATTTTCTTAGGTCTTCTTTGTTTTTGTTTTTAGCAATATTTTATAGTTTTCTGTATACAGGTCTTTTATCTCCTTGGTTACATTTATTCATAAATATTTGTTACTTTTAGTCATTATTTTTAATTTTATTTTTGCTGGCTTCCTCTTCAATTTGCTCACTAGTAATATATAGAAATACTATTGATTTTTGTGTAATAATCTTGTATCCCACTACTTTTCTGAAGTTGTCTATTAGTTTTAATAGCTTTGTTGTGGATTTTTCAGGATTTTCTAAGATTAAGATTATATCAGCAAGTAGAGAAAGTTTTACTTCTTCCTTTCCTTTCTGGGAGTCTTTCATTTCTTTTTCTTGCCTAAGTGCTCTAGCTGGAAATTCTACCACAGTATTGAATAACAGTGGAGACATTTGGCATCCTTATCTTGTTCCAGATCTTAGCAGGGAGCTTTCAGTCTTTCAACATGGATTAAAATGTTATCTGTGGGTTTTACATATACACATTTAATCATATTGAGAAATTTTACTTCTACAGTGATAAAAACAGCATGGTACTGGCACATGGTAGATTGACCAATGGAACCAAACAGAGAGCTCAGAAATAGGCTCATATCTAAGATCAAGTGATTTTTGACAAGATTGTCAAACCCACTCAGCTGAGTCAGAATAGTCTTTTCAATAAATGGTGCTGGGAAAATTGGATATCCATATCTGAAAGTAAGAAAGTAAGAAGGAGGATCCCTACTTAACACCTTATACACAAATTAATCCAATATAGTTCAAGGTCTTAAATATAAAAGCTAGAACTTTAAAACTTCTGGAAGAAAATGCAGGGAAACATCTTCAAGATCCTGTGGTCAGTGGTGGCTTCTTAAACCTTACACCAAAGCACTAGTAATGAAAGAAAAAATAGACAAATGGAACCTCCTCAAAATTAAACATTTTTGTGCTTCAGATGAATTTGTTAAGGAGTTAAAAAGTAGCCTACTCAATGTGAGAAAATCTTTAAAAAATACATATCTGATAAGGGTTTATTTCTATGTTATATAAAGAGATCACAGAATTCAATGATAAAAAGACAAGCAACCCAATTTAAAAACGGGCAAAAAACCCCCACAAATAGACATGTATCCAAACGGGAAATACAAATGGCCAAATGTACAAGAAAAGATGCTCAATATCACTAGCTATTTTGGAAATATTGAACAAAACTACATCCTACAGAATGGCCATTATTAACAAAACACAAAACTACAAATGCTGGAGAGGATGTGGAGAAATAGGGACCTTCCATCACTGTTGGTGGGAGTGTAGAATGCTGCAGCCTCTGTGGAAGACAGTTTAGCAGTTCTTCAAGAAGCTAAGTATAAAACTCCAATCTCACTACTTGGAATATGTTCAGAAAAACTGAAAGCAAGGATGTGAACAGATATTTACACATGGATGTTTATAGCAGCTTTATTCAAAGTTGCTAATAAATGGAAGCCACCTAACTGTCTTTCAACTGACGATTAGATAAACAGAATGTGGTAGATACATACAATGAAATACTATTCAGCTCTAAGAAGAAATGGACTTGGGAAGCATATGACAACATGGATGAACTTTGAGGATATTATGTTTAGTGAAATAAGTTTGACAGAAAAGGATGGATATCACTGATATTAATTCAATAAGACGGGTGAATTTATGGAGTTAAATTATCGAATGCAGGTTGGGAGGATACAGAACTGGGTTAGGTAGGGATAACTGATGCTGAATGTATGTAGAGTGTTTAATTAGGTTGATTGTAAATATGTGTAAATTGATAGAGCTATGGTAACATTATAATGAGTGTAAGCGACACTGCTGGCTTATAAATGTGATTGTGGCTGAATGGGGTAGTCTAGGGAGGTTAATGTTAATTGAAAGACAGAGGATGATCTATGGACTGTATAATATAGTGGTTTTGGTGGCAGATGAGGGGTAATTGTTGATAATAAAAATGCAAATATGTTCCTCTATTACAGGGTGTTAAGAATATGGTGATACATGGGGAAAATATAACTAATGTAACTTATAAATTGCAATAAACACAATATTGCAATATTAATGTGCCAATGGCAAAGAAGTTACTATATCAATGCTAAAGGTAAAAAAAGGATATGTGATTTAGTTTTATGATATAGAATATAATCAAACTTTTTTTTTTTCATTTTCTTCATTAAGAAGGAGACCTTGGTCATGTCATTTGACCAATCTGTGCCCATTTTTTGTATTTCAGAATACTGGAGATACAATTGAATTTGTTATTATGATTGAATAAGATAAATGTGTCTTGACAGGATATTTTTAAATTAATGCTTCAATGATTTGATAAGCTGCCTTTTGTCTGTTAATTTATATTTAGAAGTTGAAATGAAGTTTAAAAACAATAACAAAAAAAAAAACCTAGGGTGGCTATTACCTGAGTCCATGATACAAGGGTTCCCCCAAAGAGCTATAAGAAGTAGTGTGCAGTTAGATTGGAAATTGTTCGATTTGGTTGACTCTTTTTATTTTTTCTGCCCCCATCATTTCATTGAACCTGCTTTCTCAATAAGGTCATAACCAAATTCTATGCTAACTCCAATATTCTTTTAGTTATCTTCCTAACCAAGATGTAGTTATAGGCACTATTGGAAGTCTCTGCAGTATCCCTGGGTTGTGTAACAACACTCAGTTCTCCTATATTCCTAACTGTTCCATCTCAATCTTTTTCACTGTGCTTTCTTTCTTCCCTTGCCCTATTGATGTTTGTGTTCACCTTGGTTCTATCATGCCCTCACCTTTATTGTGTTTAGAGTTTTCTTTATATTATCTGATCTACTCTGTGTTTTCATCTGTCATCCATTTCCTTTTGGCTTCACTGGAGGTGGGATTCCAAGTTTTTTGGTTACATGAACATATCAGTAAATCATTTGGTATAAATTCCAAATTTATGCATTTTTACTTACATATTGGTTAGATGCACAGCTATAATAAGATATTATGCATATTAAAATAGTTATTATTTTTTATTTTATATTATAGTGTTATGAAAGTAGGTTTGGTCTCAATAAAATGATTAATTAAATTAATAACTTTCAGAAAAAAGATATATGATGTTATATACCTTAATAATTTTGAACTCTTAGTTTATTTACTACTGTGATAGTGCAATTGTGTTTACTTATTACCTTGCATTTCTTAATGACTGACTTAGTTGTAAAATATACCCCTCACAAATACATCTTTCCAAATGGGATAAGAATGTCAATTCTGAATGCATACTAGAATATGAAAAGGGTCTTCAGTGGTTCTAGTGGTGGTACAGGTCTGCCTGTTCATCCTTGGGCCATAGGACCAAGCTGACATATGGAAGGACCTAGCTGACATATGGAATTAAGATATCTGGTAAGAGAGATGGAGTTTAGGCAAAGTTATGGAAAGCCACAATAGGATAAACAAAACACTGACCTATATGGTTTTGGAGTATGAAATGGCTATGTGAATAATAACCCCATCATGTACTATGAATCCTGATAGAGATAGAGTACCTGAACAATGGACACCAATTGACCATCAAGCTAGAAATCCCCTTCATGAGCTGGAATATGTCTGACTAAGAAAGTCCCATGAAGTCCAGGAGCAAGCCATTTTAAAATGTCAGTGTTATATCCGAGATAAGGCATGAACTAGGCCAGAGGAAACAGCAAGCAGCACAACCAAGTAGAACAGTCCCCCATGCCATCCACCATGTTGCTCTTACATCTCTGCATCAGGTCATATTTCTGAGATTATGGAGTTTCCCATATGTTCATCTGAGAGAAGGGAAAAAAAGTCCACCAAAGTTAGGTTTGTATGTTGGTACAAGCAAAAATGTAATGCGTTAAATATGGCTCAAATCAGGGTTCCATTGAAAGACCACAATAAGGGGGATTCCTCCTGTTGGGCAGGGTACTGATCATCCACTTGAATTGTATAGAAGACGTGTGTTCCAAGGTAAGTATATATATATATATTCAGTGTGAGGTGAGTGGCTTTGATGTTTGTCAGTGTCCTAAACGAGGAAGATTGTAAGGTTAGGGACAAGGACATGTGTGGAAGAGTATGTGGATGGATATATTGAGGCAGATGTGAAAGATGCAGAACTTTATATGATGTGATAATGCCCACAAGGGTATATATTCCAACTAAGAGACACTAAAGAATCAATTATAAAGAATGGCTAAGCAAGTTGAAGTCATTCAACTTCATTTCTCTGCTACCCCAATAGTGACTTAAAGAGCACATGAATAAAGTGACTATATTGGCTTGGATAAAAGAATACATATGTGTAACAGCATCTAGCTCTTATTTTTCAAAACTGATCCAACTTCTGTTGCTGACCACTGTCCAACTTGCCAGCATCAGAGACCATAATGGAGATACTAATATAGGAGAAATCCTCAAGAACAATCAGCGCCTCAGTGGAAAGTTTGCTTCTGCAAACATATTTTGTCCAGAATGAAGCAGAAATTCATTTGGGTAGAAATAATCCAGGTATGGGTTATCTATCCTATATGCAAGGCCTACCCGAAGGCTAATATAGTGTGCATAATATTTCTTTATCAGTAAACTTACATTACAGCAAAGAGCATGTGGTATTGGAAATGACTGGTCCACTGGACCTACCATATTCCATATCATATGGATACTCCTGGCTTAAAAATTGATGGAATGATCTGTAGAAGATACATCTGTGATGTCTTCTTGGATTGGATGCCCTGTGATGATGGACTTCCATCCTCCATGATATGATGTATTCCAAATTTCAATGGACATTATATGGTGCCACATCCAAATTAAGTGTCTAGTTTGAAGTTTTGTTACCCTTAGTGAGCTTTATCTTCCTGTTTCTTAGTATGTCTTGTAATTTTTTTGCTGATGACTGCTAATGGAATCTGATTATTATGTGTTAATTCTTAAGGTCAGTTTTTCCCATCTTGTCTACGGTTTTCTTTTTAACTGGCTTTGGGTTAAAGCTATTCATTCATTGATGCTTGGTCCAACTTCTTCTGGACGTATATAATAGTCCATGTTTAATTGTTCACATTTTCTCAGCTCTTCTGCAAGTGATTCTTGCTCTGGATGTGTGGTACAATTTTTAAGATTGCCTTTCTTCATGTGATTGTTTCACCTTCAGGAGAAAGCTTCTTTTCTTCTCTTCCTTCTCTGGAAATCTTAATCTTTTCTGTTTGTTTTTGTACAGAATTTTCTCTTCAGTTTGTATGGTTTGTTTGAATTGTCTCCCATAACAAGTGGCCCCTTTTTGTTACACTTTTCAGTTCTCAACCCATCCTGTCTTACAATAGTTTAGTTCCCCGCTCTTTTATTTTTCATTGAGGTCTTTCTGCCTGCAGTTTCTACCCTATTAGTATATCCCTCCCCCAGGACATAAATGTGGTCATTCCAGAAGGTCCACTTTTCATTTAGGTGGCCCAGTCAACATAGTCTGAATTGAGTGTGTGTCCCTCTCCCTGACATTTCTTCCATTGTTTCTTTTCCCTTGGGGGCACTTTTGTATGTGGCACTTCTCAGCTTGGTCTCTGCATATCTGGATCCCTGTACCTGTGCGTGTATGGGGTCTTAACTTGCTGCTGTCAGGGGCTTTATGTTATGCATCTGTAGCAGAAGGCATCTGGGAAGTGCTGCCTCTGTTTGACTTCCAAGCAGCATGGGACAAAGCTGGTGGTTCTGATACAGAAATCTCTCCCTGATTTTGGTGTTTGTTTTTTCTTTTTCTTTGATTTATTATTTGTGGAGTCCTGCACCAGTATCTATCATATTCCTGAGATCCAAGCAAGTGGAACTTATCCTTTTATTAGTTGATTCTAAGGGTAGACATTTCAAGGGGATGTCTTACATCATCATGTTGATAACGTCACTCTTTCATACAGTTTTAAATAAATGATTGATTACATAAATAAAGCAAGAAGATATAAATATTCCCTTCAGAAAAAGCTATACTGCTTTTAAGAAACTCTGATCTTAAAGAGGTGGGTTTTAACTCCTCATGCCTTTTGTTGCCTTTCTGAAGAGTATAGTATGGAAAGGCAGAAACACACACTTTACAGTGGAGAAACTCCACAAATATTATCTCAGGCAAGGGTTCAAGGTTTTCATGAAAAGTTATGTCATATTGATTGAATATATTCTTGATATAATGGTTTTATGGTTTAATGCCAGGTGTATGATGATGATCAACATTCTTCTTGAAATTTTATCCTATATATCTGCCCACCTCTTAATTTCTTGAAAGGTTTTTTCATCTCACACTACCTTTACTTCCTCATGCTATGTGTAGTATGATGACATGGCTAAGAACATGGATTGGAGACAAATGGCCTGGGTTTGATTTCTCAGCACCATCATAGCATTTCTGTGCATAGATTTAAAAAAAAAATCTCTGTCTCCTAATTTTTTTCTTTTTTAAAGATTTTATTTATTTATTCATTTATCCCCCCCTTGCTGCTTGTGCTCACTGGGTCAGCTAACCACGCCGCGCGGGCGGGCTTGCCTTCACCAGGAGGCCCTGGGAACTGAACCCGGGGCCTCCCATATGGTAAACGGGAGCCCTACTGATTGAGCCACAGCCGCTTCCCCTAATTTTTTTTTAAAGAGAGAGTTATCTCATTTTAAAAATATGAAAGGAAAATATGGTAATGAATTTAAGAGTTGAGAGTTGTGCTATAATCATGAAAAGCATATAACTGAAAACTTATGTGTTGATACATTATTGACTGAGACTTAATTTAAAAGAGAACATAAAAATAAAAAGAGAAAAATCATTTCAAATAGTATTCACTTAGTTTCAGATAAAACATAATAATAATGTTATATGCAGAAAATGAAATGTGATAATATGGGCCTTATTTTTGATGAACACTTAGTTTAGCACTATGATACAGCAATTGAACGACTTGTATATATTTATAACCTAACTTTTCTAAAAACAGTTTTAGAAAACGATACCATGTCTGCCCAAATGGGAGTAGAATACCAGTTTTCAGTGGGTTCTGGAAGAGGAGCGTGGTCTTTGTTGGGTTCAAGCTGTGGTGCAAGCAGTGTTGACAGGACCATAGAAACTAGCAGACCTATCACAGTAAGATACCTGGGAAGAGATGTGAAGTTTATGGAATGTTTATGGAAAGTCCCAACAGGGAAATCACAACAGAGTTTCCTTTGATTTTGGAGCATGACTTTCTGTGTGCAGCCTCTAATTATAATTCTCTAATTATAAACTACACAAGAGTAACTCGCTAATGTGCTATGATCTCTGCTAGAGTCAGTGATCCTGACCATGGGGCATCTATTGACAGTGAGGCTAGAACTGCCCTACATCAGCTGGAATCTTTCAGGCTAAGTATATGTTACATTAGGCCAATGAATAATCTATTATAAGAAGACAATGGCACATCCAGGATAAATGATAACCAGAGCATTAAGGCAAAATAAGTCCACATAAGCAGGCTCTCAGACACCCATGTCCTCCATGCCATTGCACTGACATCTCTGCCTCAGATGGCATCTCTGGTATCATAGGGGTTCCATTAAAACAACTGACTGAGAAGGAAAAAGGCCTTTCTGACAGAATAATAAAAAGGCCAAACTTAGTTCTAAGATGGTTCCTTGGATATTTTGGTATAAGCTGATATGTATTTGTGCAGAGCTATAGCTCTAACCAGCAGTAGCTTTGAAAGTCATCAATAAGGGAAAATCCTCCTTCAGAGAAGTGGAGTGATCATGCATATCCATTGAATGGAAGAGGTGTGACTAAGTCAGATGATATAAATTCCATAAGATGTAAATACGTGAATGTTGCCAGCAGCTTAGAGGAAGAAATATTGAAATTTCAGGGATTAGGAGACCTATGGAAAAACATGGATGGATCTTTTGGAGTTAAATCAAAGTGTGAAGATATCTATATAATATGTTAATGCCTAACAGAGAGCATTTACCATGGAAAAGACACTACACAACCAAGTATATGGAATGACTCATCCAATTGAGTTTACCCAGCTTAGTTCATCTTCCCCACAAGTGGTGGCTCAATGCGCACTTGAACAGAGTGGCTATATTGGCTGAGATGAAGGTATGCCTGTTCCTTAACAGCAAGGATACCCACTTTTTGAGAATGATCTAGCCTCTTTTGCTGCCAAGTTTCCAACCATTGTAATATCCCAATATGTCAATATGTTTCAAAGAGTTCAATTATCCACTTGGTAGCAAATTGGCTATGCTAAACCCATTTCCCTCTGACGGGGGAAGAATTGATCTCACTGAAATCAACACATAATTCAGGTATGGGTTATCATTCTTATTCCCAAACTTTAGACAGCACAACTATGTTAAGGCTGAGAGAATTGTGCATTATATTGCATTGGATCAAGAAATCTACATTACAGCAAAAAAAAAAAAAAAGTGGCACTCAGCAATTTCTGATCCACTGGTCCCGTCATAATCCAAAGACACAATAAAAACATTTGGCAAACAATTCCTTTATTACTTGTATTGGTGTATGAGTCCAGAAGAGACAAATAAACTCTGTTTCTTGCACAACGTATAGATGTTGGTGTTCTGGAACTAAGTCTGTGAAAACGGTGCCACAGATGAGAAAAGATGAGAAAGAAATAACTGGGGTCAGGGGACCCTCCATCCAAAGGGAGGGGAGTGCCACTGCATAAAACATCATGGCTTTTATTTAGCTTTAGAACAAAGAAAATACATGTGCGCATGTCCAAAGGCAATAGATACTTGATGGGCTACACGTTACTAAAGTTAGCAAGTTTTTAGGGTTAATGGTTCAGTTCTTACATTCTTGCATGTAACAGACCTTGTTAATCATTATCTGACATATACTAAATACACTCCTAGAAGCACAGAATGTTTCTCCACCAGGTTCCTACCAGATCTTATCTTAGTGTTTTGAGACTGGAGACGCCTGTCACATACATACCAAGGTGGCCTGTTTTCTGTCATGAGTCATGGCCTTTAATTGAACTCCTTCATAAAGAACCAAAAAGAGCAGGGGTAGAAGTCCCATTACTGCTGGTCTCTAAGGTGGCCCAAACTTCTATGGGTCACGGTGAGTAGATGGCAGTTTCATACCACACATTATATCAGAGAAGAGAAAAAAAATGTATGTTGTTTGAGAGTGTTCTTTTTTTAATCCACCCTGGAGCAAAAGGGCCCTGCCACTAAGAATTCCTGTTCTGATAAACATTTTATGGCTGCTGGTTCCCAATTTCTAGCTTTAAGTTCTGACCACACTTTCCATTAGAACTAACTTCTCCTAGTGGTTGTGGAATGGCACACAATAAAAAGGTTGGAGGATGACCACTTAGTGTGTGTTTGTGACTGCCCCAGAAAAGGAGGAGGGAGTAGTTGAGGTCTGGACACTGGCTGCTTAACAGTGTTAGGATTTTCCTAACACACTTGTCTTAAAATATTCTGGAGTGGCTTTTAGGAGATATAACTGAGGGGTTATTCTGGAAGGCATGCCCTGAGATGGTGAGACTGCATTCTCCATGGTACAATATATTACAAAAATCAATGAACATTTTTTATATGGTACCATGTCTTCAAGAGTTTGAATATATGAGACCAGGAAAATCCCAGTGACCCATATGGGAAATTTTCCCTTTCTATCCCCTCATGTTTAACCTGTATGTATTTAGAGGTCCCAGTTCTCAGAGTGCAAGTGATTTTTCCAGGACCACAAAAGAGTATCCCAGTACATTTAAAGCTAAAGTTGTTATCTGGGTACTTTGGGTTTGTGGCAAGGGAGCAGAAGGTAATAAAATAATTCATAAGGCTTGCATGGGTAATTGACCAGATAAGCAAGAAGAGGTAAGGATGATGTTATACAATAAGGGTTAGAATATATTTGGATTTCTCATGATCAATAACTATCTTCAGTACTCCCTTCCTCAAATTTAACACTAAATAGAGAAGCACAACCACCATGTCCTGATAATGGCATAGTGATGTGCATTTAAGGAATGCATTTAAGGAAACTCTGTCAATGCATTTGAGGAATCTAACTTCTGTCACCCCACTTTGGGAGCAACCTAGACTGTCAGAGATATTAGCCAAATTTGAGGGCAAACAAGATGATGGAGTAGAGGCATATTAATGTGGCCTAGACACTACCAGTAGCAGTGGGCATTTGAGGATGTCCCCTGAGTAACCTACCTCTTTATTATTATCCAGGAAAAGAGAAGAACAACAACTCTGGAGGGGTTGTTTCTGGAAATTAAAAGAAACAAATGGTTTGAACAGTGAAAGATGTGGACTATAATGGATCTGTAGTTCACAGTTTAGATCCCAATTGATTTTCTTAGCAGTAAGTGCACTGGTAGCTAACAATGCCAACTGAGTCAGTCTCTGAAATTTGTCTTTGGCTGAAGGGAGCTTCCTCATTAAGATCACACACCTCCTTGAGGCAGCCTGCATTCAATGACTTTTCCATGATGGGTGCATATTCTAGTACCATTAGGCATAAAGCATGGAATAGCAGAAGCAATATCCTATGCTCTTAGGATCTTTGGCAACTTCCCTAAGAATCTAATGTCTCTTCCCTGCCTAAGTAGAATCATCTATCATTGCTAGTCCAGAGAAAACAATGCATTTCAAAATAAAACAGTTACAGACTAAATCATAGAAAACTCAAATGAGAAGAAAACACCCCAACATGAATTCATCAACTTTAAGCCAATATTTGCAGATATATAAAAACAATTTTATATAAACATGTTTTTATAAGAAAATTAAAATCAGAACAATGATAGACAAATTTATATATTGAGAACATCTTAATGTAGAAAAGTTATTGAAGAAGAAGAAAAACTCACTTAAGAAATGGAGTTTATTTCTAAAGATTTCAATCAGGAATATTGAAGAGAGGAGTCAAATTATCCAAGATAATGAAAATTAAATTAAGAAATGGGTTAAAAGAATCAATGATAAGATTATCAGTATGGAGGATTAGTAAGGGTGATATCCTACAGATAAATTTGAGTCTCTGAAGAAGAAAAGAAAATAATAATAAGAAACAAAATTTAAAAATACAATCCATGAAAAATTTGGGGGATAATAAAGATTTTGAATCTACATATTGAAATGATATACCACATAACTGTGACAATTGATTCAAAAAGTTCAACTCCAAGACAATAGTAAGAATTTTGGACTTTATGATTGGAAAAAAATTTCCTGCACCTGCATGTAAGAAGACAACATCATTTCAAAAGAAAAGACAACCACTTAGGCATCTGACTTTTCAATAGCAACATACTAGGCAGGATAAGTGTGGATTGAAAGTACAGATAGAAAATGGTGCAGTAGAAAGTTCCACAGATTGTTCCCTCCATTAACAAAATGAATGAGTATGAAAAAGAGATTAAAATTCATTATGTAGCATCCGTGGAACCAGACTGAACACTTAGAATAACCATTTGAGTCCTGGATGAGAGAAAAGCAACCAATCTTTTGAGTTTTCATACATGAGTTCATGCTCATGCCAAAAAAACATTCCCCAAACTTTAGCCCTATGGCAGCAGCTGTGGAAGTGGCATAGCTATGGAATTGGCACTGACTGTAGAAGTGGTTGTCCAAATTCAAGGCACAGTCAGCAGTGCCTATGGCAGGCAGAAGGAATTGTCTTCCAAAAAGTTTTCGTTTTAAGCTGAGGTCATTCTGATGAAATCCTGAGGATCTAGCATGGATGCTAGCCTTCTTAATGGCCCTGTCATCATCACTGAATGACAGCTTCTTACTGTACACCTGTACCAGGAGATGAAGAGGCTGCAGACATTTTTTGCTTTGGTTTGCTTGATTTTTCCTTTCTTATATCTCACTTTTCTTCTCTCTCTCTCTCTCTCTCGCTCTCGCTCTCACTCTCACTCTTGCTTTTTCTCTCTTTTGTTTTCTTTGTTAGGTAGTGTTCATAGTTTAAAATGTGCAGTATTCAGTTTCAGTCCTCTAATTAGCAGTGTTTTCCACTGTCATCTTTGGTAGGTGATGTGACTTTGTGTGTGTGCTAGGGGCATATACAGTGATCCCTGAGGAAGAGTCAAGATAGGTGGATTCAGCCCTCAACAATTAAAAAAAAAAAAGAATTCTTGAGAAAGGGAGACCACAATACATACTCAGAATGTCCCTTGTTCAAGAAAAAAAGTACAAAACATAAAAGGAGACAGGAAATGATGACTCAGTCACTGGAAAAAAAAAAGCAATTCAACAGGAACTATCCAGGAGGAAAGCCAGTAAGCTGAATACATAATTAATAATTTTAATCGATCCTCTCAAATATTACATGTGAAATAAAAGCAAATATGAAAAAATAAAGGAAATAAGGAAAATGATATATGGAAAAATGAAAATTTCAATAATGAAATAGAAATTATAAAAAGGAACCAAGTTTACATTCTGCAGCTGAGAAGTACAATAAATGAAAGGAAAATTTCAAGTAAAAGCATGAACAGTAGATTTGAACAAGCACAAGAAAAGATATCCACACTTGAAGCCTGAGGAGCAGAACTAAAAAAATATTGAAGTAAATTCAATAGTGTCTGAGGAGTCAGTGGGACATAGGAGTCTCAGAAGGATTAGAGAAGGGAACAGAAGAAAAACTGAAGAAATGATGGATGAAAACTTTAGAAATACGATAAAAAAATTAATGTATAATATCCAAATATTCCAACAAACCCCATGCAACATAAAACCAAAGAGATTCACAATGAGACAGATTATAGTTCAATTGCTAAAACCCAAACACAGAAAAGATCTTGAAAACAACCCAGGATAAGCAACATGTCATGTAGAAGTGGTCCTCAATAAGATTAAACTCTGACTTCCCATCAGAAAGCATGCGTGTCAGAAAACAATGGGAGGATATATTTAAAGTGATGAAATAAAAATAACTATTAAGCAAGAAGTCTGTATGCAGAAAAAATATTCTTCAAAACTTAGAGTGAACTTGAGGAATTTCTGGATTAAGTAAAACTGTGGGAGTTCATTTCTGCTGGCTTACCTTACAAAGCTAATCTAATGGCAACCCTTTATGTGGATAAAAATGATAGCAGAAAGTAACAAACATGTAGTAAAAAATAAAGCCTTCTGTTAAAAGTAACTCTATGGATAAATATAAATGCTAAAATCATTTCATTTTTCTCTTTTATTTCTGTATTTTTTTTCATTTTTAATTCCTATGTGTTGTATTAGTCCATTAAAGGGGTGCCAATGCAAAGTATCAGAAATCTATTGGCTTTTATAAAGTGCATTTATTTGGGTAAAAGCTTACAGTAAAAGAGTCCAACTCAAGGTTGCTTTCTCACCAAAGTCAGCTGCCACATGTTGAACCAAGATGGTGGGCGATCTCTGCCTGGTATTTCCTTCCCCTTCAGGCTTCATCTTCCTCCTGAGCTCTGTTTCTTCCCAATTTCAGCTATGAGCTGGCATAGGACTTGTCTCTTAGGGCTTCTTATATCAGTCTTGGCTGTCCCACTCTTAACCCAAGGTCAGCTATAAGCTCTTAGGCAAAATGGCTTATCTTGCCCCAGAGCTTCAGCTGTTTGAACATCCTCCTTTCTGTCACATGGCCAGATAAAAAATGACAGAGCTCTCTCTTTCAGTGTGTCTGTCTATCTGTGTGTCTATATCAGACTCAGCAAGTATGCAGGGACTCAGCCTAAGTCACGCCCAATGACATAGTCAAATAAAAAAGCCCTAATTTTAACAAGTAATCTGACCAAAAACACTTCAGCTGAATTTAATGCAATGAAAGCATATCACACACAATGGAATAGATTAGTTTAAAAGCATAATCTTTCTCTTTTTGTGATTCATAAATAATCTAAAGCTACATATATGTTTTAAAAAACAAATAAATATGAATCATAAGCCTATTTTATTGAACCCAGAATATATAAAAATGTAATTTGTTACAAGAATACTGTAATGGGAGGGAGACAAGAATATGTAGTAGAGTGTGTGTTGACCATTAAAGTTAAGTTGTCATTCATTCAAATTAAATTTTAATAGATTTGGAAGGTTAAATGTAAACCCCAGGGTAACCTCAAAGAAAATATATAAAAAATATACACAAAAGGAATGGAGAAGTGATGCAAAATGACTCCTTACAAAATATTATCCAAAGAAAATGGTAATATTGTAAGAAAGGAGGAATGAAAGATATAAGACATATAGAAAACAATGATCAAAATGGCAGAAATAACGCTTTCATTATCAGTAATTGCTTTAAATGTGTGTGAATTAAACTCTCCAATCCAAAGGCAGAGAATTGCAGAATGGATAAAGAAGTATGAACCATCTGTGTGCTATGTACAAAAGACTCCATGGGAAAGGAATTCTTACCCTGAATTTTCCACTTGATCAACTGGTTGGTTGATGCTACTATCAAGTTGTAGAAGACCAGGAGTGGACAATGTTTAGGGAAAATTCAAGGATTACATGTTGATCACATTGAATTACAGCTGTCCTTGAAAATTCAGATAAAAATGTCAAATAAGCAGTTGGATAAGCAGGACTGGAGATTAGTGGGCATATCAGAGCTGGAAATATACCTTCTGGATCATTGTATTTGATAATATAAAAACCATAGAATATTGATGGGTTCATACACAAAGAAAGAAAGGACAGAACAGCTGTCTTATATTGAAACATAAAGGAGGTTAAAATAAATGGTTTGGAGCAGAAGAGTTTGCTCAATCATTAAGTTCAAAACTCTTCATTTTTTTTACTTGCAAAATATCCCTCTTTGTGAATGGAGCCTTCTTGTTTTATATTGTGCAGGAGATGTTTATTTACAGGTATGTTTATGAGAGGGCATATGTAAAAAGTAGGCATGTGAAATCAATGAGTAAGGGAAGCATAGGTTAATGAATAATTTGGAAATATTGACTAGTCATAAAACAACAAATTTTAATTCTCATTCCATAATATTTTAAAATGAATTGTAGTGATGGACATAAAGTGCTTTGAATAAAATTCAATTTATGAAAAAGATACAATACAAATTACATGATGTATAAAATAACCTTTAAATGAGAGGGATATACATCTTATACAAACTTAAGTATTGAATAGTTAACCAATTGACACAAGGCCATTCATTAAATAATTCTTTTTTTCCATATTGATTTGTGATGTTTATATTATTTCATATGAGAATTTATTTGGTCAATGTGATTTACTTACTCTATTGAGCTACTATTGAATTATTGGAAAAAGATACATTTTAATTAGTTGTCCTTCATCATATGTTTTATATGTAATAATATATAGTAATATACTATATGATATATAATATAACATATTTTATATAACAAGATAATATGATATTTTATGTATAAACCTCTCTGTATATTTTATTATTAATTTCCCTATAAATATCTAGAATTCTAGAAAATTTTAAAAAGAATTTTGTTAGTTTCACAAAGTTTTCTTCCTTGGATTCTTATTTGAACTAAGTTATTCTGTAGATTACTTTGGGAGAAATAGGTTGTATTAGTCAGGCAAAGGGGTGCTAATGTGAAATACCAGAAATGGGTTGGTCTTTATAAAGGGTATTTATTTGGGGTAGAAGTACACAGATACCAGGCCATAAAGCGTTAAGTTTCTTCTCTCACGAAAGTCCATTGCCACGTGTGGGAGCAAGACAGCTGCCGAAGTTTGCCAGGGTTCAGGCTTCTTGGGTTCCTCTCTTCCCGGGGCTGCATTTCTCTCCGGGATTAGCTCCTTTGGTTCCTCCACAAGGCCAGCTGTAGACTATCAGGCAAACGGCTCGCTTCTCTTCTCCTGGGGCCTTCTCTCCAACATCAAAACTCCAACATCAAAACTGCTACTCAAAACTGCTCCCTCTGTCCTTTGCCTTGCCTTTTATATTCGATTCCCCCACCCACCAAGGGGTGGGGCTCAACGCCTTACTGACTTAGCCCAGTCAACGCCCTAATCATAACTTAATCATGCCCAGATTAGCAGATCAGTTTACAAGCATGATCCAATTATACTTTTGGAATTCATAATTACATCAATTTGCCAAAAAGCTACATAGATCAACATTAATTTGTATCTTCGTCTCATCTCAGATACTAAATAAATTCCAGGAAGAATTTCTGGAATTGCTGCTCTTGATTGAAGTGCAACAATTTATAATATCAAAAAAGAAGTTGAAAGAAGAGGAGAAAGAGGAAGTAGAGGAAATGAGAAGAAAAATGGAAAAGGAAATATTCATTAATTTTAGAGCCAAATTAAAGAAAGGAATAGTTAGAAACATGCATGAAGTTAATTGCCTTAGAAAATGTCAATAATTGTGTACATAAAATAAAAATGTTTATTAATCATAAATGTCTTAAATATCAAAAGACTATAAATATACTAGAAATTACTTGCTGCAAATAGAAGATTTTATTTAAATTAAATTAAATGAATGAGGAAAAATTAGTGTCAAAGGGAAATGAGCAGAGAAAAAAATGGCTAAAAAAACTCATAAATTGGTAAACTTCAGTAATATCAATATTTATATCTATCTGTTTATCATCTATCTATCTACCTCCTTACCTACATATCTAGATAATAAAAGAGTAGTGTTTTCATTAATATCATTTAAAATGTTTAATGAGCGTCTACTGTGCTAATCTATATCCATTAATATAGACCACGGCCATTGCTTTCAAAGAGGTAAACCTTAATCATCTAATGTTATCAGGGAAACACAGGTTAAAACCACAATGAGATGCCGTGCCACATGCACTATGATGGCTTTAATAAAATAAATTTTAAAAACTTGCCAATAATAATTATTGTTCAGGATGTAGTGATATTGGAAACAATTACACTTCTGTTAGAAATGTAAAATTGTTAACTACTGTGGAAAATAGTTTGGAAGAAGATTTAGGTATATAACAAAAAGAAATGAAAACATGTCTCCACCCAGAGAGTTGTACATGAATGTTTGTAGCAGCATCATTCACAGCCAATAGACTGACTCTATACTTTATTTGGTCAGGTAAATGGCTAAAATACTTAACATATATTGAAGAGGGAGGACAAAGTAGGGAGAGTCACACTATCTGATTTCAAGATTTATAAATCTACAGTAAGCAAGACAGCAAGTGTCATAGAAAGAATAGATATATATTTCAAGAAAATAGAATAAAGAGTGTCAAAATACATGCACACATATAGGGTCAACTGACCTTTACAAAAGATCAAAGGACATTCAAAGGAGAAAGGATAGTCTTTACAACACATGGTGCCAGAACATTTGGACATCCATATACAAAATAAAAACCATGAAATAAGAAAAAAAAATAACAAAAAAATGAACATATCAAGAAATGAACGGAAAATACAGCATAGAGCTAAATGTAAATCTCAAAACCATAAAAATTCTAAGGGAAAATATAAGTAAAAACTTAGGTGGTCAGTGTTTGTTGATGAGTTTTAAATATAACATAAAAAAGGCTACCCATGAAAGAAAATATTGACAAGTTCAACTTTAATTGAAAGTAAAAACTTTTGTTCTAAGAAAGGCATTATTATGACTATCAAAAGAAAACCAGAGACAGTGAGAAAATATTTGCAAAACACATTTCTGACAAAAGACTTTTACCTAAAATACATAAAGAATTTTTAAAACACAAAATAATAAAACTAAACAATCCAATTTAAATATGAGGTTGCCAACATCAGCAAGAAACCATATTGGATATCCTAGCAAGCATTACACCCACACAAATACATCAAAACACAGGCAGAATCTGTCAGACCCAACTTTCCTAGAACTCTGGAAAACATTCAAGGGTAAACAACAAATAAATGAACACAGAATTAGGAAAAAGAAATACCTATAATACCATATGAAATCAGTTAGGAAACAGCTGCCCTGGACCCAGGAAGAGAATCTGGGTAGAGGGTTTCTTTTTTTTTGGGGGGTGGGGGGTTGGGGGTGGGGAACCTAAGACACAGAAACATTTATGTATACTGGGGAATATTTGAAATCTACTACATATAGCCAAGTCAAGACACATGTACATAGATATCTGAGAAAAACTTAACTGATTATGATATGATTTTGAACTTAGTATTGTTACTGACTTAACTTTTTTGAATATTGAAAAGATCTTTTTGGAATTCAGAGGGCGGAGTGTAGCATTTCGGCATTGTTTATGAATTCCAAATTAGTTCATAAATTATGTTTGTCAGAGGTATCACTTTTAATTGATTAAATTATGATTAGGATTTTGATTAGGCTATGTCAGTAGGGTGTTGAGTCACTACTCCTTGGTGGGTGGGGACTCACAGAGGAAAGACATGGCAGCTGACCTTGTAGAAAGAAATGGAGCCCAGGGAGAAAGGAATCCAAGAAGCCTGAACTCTTGGCAGACATCAGCAGCCATCTTGCCTCAACACATGGCAATAAACTTTAGTGAGGGAAGTAACTTATGCTCTATGGCCTGGTAACTGTAAGCTTCCACCCCAAATAAATACCCTTTATAAAAGCGAACAGATTTATGGTATTTTGCATCAGCACCCCTTTGGCTGACTAATAAAGAAACTCTGCTCCAATTTTCTGCTGCTTAAAAAGAATCACCTTAAACCCAAAGATACAAACAGGTTGAAATAAATGGATGGAGAAAAAACATTCCAAGCAAATAGCAACCAAGAGAGAGCTGGGATGACTATACTAATATCAGACAATAGAACCTTTAAGTAAAAACTTTTACAAGGAAAAAGAAGGTTATAATATATTAATGAAAATGGCAATCCATCAAAAGATACACAAATTATAAACAAAAATGCATTTAATAACAGAGTCCCGAAACACATGGAACAAACATTGAGAAATTGAAAAAGGGGTAATTCTGAAATAATATTTACTCTACAAAAAATAACTGAGGCCTTCAATACACTATTTTAAATAATGTCCAAAATTTAAGGGAGATAATTCTATAATAATGATTCTTATGCATTAATATTTGGAGACATCAAGCTACCATTTGCAATAATGATAGGATTGAAGGGAGACAGTTCTACAATAATTATTGCACAACAATGGTTGAAGATTTCTATACACAACATTAATAATAGATAGATAATCTATACAGAAGAGCAACATGAAAACAGAGGACTTGAGCACAACATAAAATTTACTTCACACCAACTAGTCCTGACATATAGATACATCACTTCAGCCAGTAACAACAGAGAGTATATTCTTCCAATGTGCACATGACTCATTCTCTGGGATAGACAAAATAATAGGTCACAAAACAAGTGCTAATAAATTTAAAAGATACTGAAGACATAACGTGCATCTTTAGTAACCACAAAATGAAGCTAAAAATTAATAGCAGAAGCCAAACTGGAAAATCTACAAATATATATAAATTAAAAAGCACACTCAAACAATAAAAAGGTCAAAGAAAAGAAATCAGAAATATCTTAGAGAAAAATAAATATGAAAAAACAACTTAACCAGTATTCATGTGATATAGCCAAGGCAGTTTTCAGGGGAAATTTTATAGCTAAATATACTTAATTTAAAAAGAAGATTGCAAATCAATGATTTAAATCCACATCTTGAGCAACAAGAAATGGAAGAGCAAGTTAAACCTAAAGTTAGTAGAAAGAAGGGAATAATAAATATATTATTCCCAATGAAACCACAAGAAAGGTAGTAGTACTGATCAATTAAACAGAAAATATTAAAAATAACAATTGAGAGAATCTTCAAAACAAAAAACTTGTTCTGAAAAGATTAATACAATTAAAAGTACTATATATAGTCTAATAAAGAAATGAGAGATTTTGCAAATAACTAAAAAAATGAAAGTGGGGTCTAACTATTGATTTTTTAGAAATTAAATGTATAAAAGTTGAAGAGTAGGGTATTCTTCCTAACTCATTTTATCAGCATTATCCTGATTCAAAAGAAAGAAAAAAGATTGCACACAGACAAAATACAGACTGATTTACTTAATGAATATATATGCAAAAATATCAACAAAATACTAGCAAATAGAATAAAAAAGCATATTAACACTATTGTACACCATAATCAATGGAATTTATTCCAGGAATGCAAAGGTGCTCAATAAAAGAAAATCAGTATAATACAGTAAACTAATAGAATCAATCAAAAACACATGCTCATCCTAATTCACACAGAAAAGGCATTTGACGAAATCTAATTCCATGACATGACGAACACTCAAAAAACTAGGAAAAGAAATACACTCCTAAACAAGATAAAAGCCATTTACAAAGAAACCTCAGCTAACATTAAACTCAGTAATGTCAGACTGAAATTTTTCTCCTTAAAATCACAGTAAAATAGGAATGACTGATTTCACCACTACTATTAAATAATGGAAGTTTTAGCCAGTTAAATTTGGTGATAAATAAATAAATAAATAAATAAATAAATAAATAAATAAATAATAAATGAAAGGCATCCAAATAGGAAAAGAAGTAAAATCATCTCTACTCACAGATGATATGATCCTTTATATAAGAAATTCCCAATGAATCCACAAGAAAGCTAATAGTACTGATTAAAAAATTGGTTAAATTGCCAAGTACATAATGAACACACCATGTGGCAGTTTGATATTATTTATGAATTCCAAAAAGAAATATAGATTATGTGAGTAAACTGGTCTGTTTCTCTGGGTGTGATACCTTTTAATTATAGTAGAGTCACCTGAGATGCCTTTGATTAAATTATGTAAAGCTTAGTGTTTTGATTTGACCAAGCCGTTAAGACAACTCAGTTGGTGTCCCAACCCTCTTTTTGGGCTGTATATACATACACTCATTCAAAGAGAACACAGAATTAGATACACAGGAGAAGATACACAGAGGAATAGAGAGAGCTCCATAGACACAGAAGAGGAAAGAACTTGATGCTGGGGCCCCTGAGAGAGAGAAGCCGTTTGCCTGGTAGTTTGCAGCTGAAGAGAAAATTGCAGCTGAGCTCTATTCCAATCTACAGATGAGACAGGAAGAAACTGGGTTCATGGAGCCTTAAGAAGAAAGAGGAAAGCTGAACCCTCACAGATATCGCCCGTCATTTTCCTTGAACACGAGGCATCTGACTTTGGGTAAGGAAGTAAACTTGAGTTGTACTCTTTAGGGCCTTGTAACTATAAACCTCTACCCCAAATAAATACCCTTTATAAAAGCCAATAGATTTTTGGTACTTTGCATGAGCACCCTTTGACTCACTAATACACACCAATAACCAATGAGTTTTAGTTTTTAATAGACTGCTCACCAAAGAAGATATTGATGGCAAACAGCATGTTGTCAAATAAAAGACAAATTTTAAGAATTCAGAAAAGCAATACTGTGTATTTATTGAAATTAGACAATTGCAAAATAGGACAATGTTCAATATTGAAACAATCACACTCTATTTTCTCCCAAGAAAAAAAAGGCAGCTTATATAGTAAATATAATGAGGTAAAAAAGAAAATATCATTGGGAAAGAAAAAGCATTCCCCAATCCTGAGGACTCTGATGGGGGAATGAATGATGGACTAGAGTAGACTTATGGTTTTTCTGCTATAGACTTATTGTTCTTCTAGCAATGGAAGAACTTTTACAATTGATGTGGAGGCAGTGGCCACCAGAGTTTCTGAGGGGAAGAGGGAAAAACAGCTGTAATATGGGGGCATTTTTGGGACATTGGAATTGCCCTGAATGGTTTTGCAATGATGGATACAGGATATTATATATTTTGTGATAACTTACAAAATTGTGTGGGACAAAGTGTAAACTATAATTTAAACTATAATCCATGCTTTGTGGCAATGCTCCAATATGTGTTCATCAATTGTGAAAAATGTACCACTCTAATGAAGGATGTTGTTAGTGTGAGAGGGTTAGGGAGTGGGGCATATGGGAATCCCCTATATTTTTCTGTAGCATTATGTAATCTAAAGTATATTTTAAAAAAAGGAATGGAATGCTAAATAAAAAACTATTTACACTAAATGACAATCCTGGGTTTGGGAAATCAAGACAGTTTGAATGAATGCCAGAACATACTAGGAGTTGGTCAAGATCAGAGCCTCAGATAACTTGTCTCAGATAATTGTCTTTGGTATGTGTGGGTGATTTCAGCATGTACAGATTGGTTTTGCTTTATACATTTATGGAAAAGTTGTCTTCAGGCCCTTGATAATTCATTTAACAATGTGAAAAGGAGCTCAACATCATTTGTCATTGAGAATTGCAAATTGAAACATAATGATATAACTACTAGAATTCTGAAAAAAAATGTGGATGAGATCAATTGGCAACACATATGTGGAATTAACAAGAAAACACAAAAATCTCCTTGCTCTGTTATTTGAGAGGGTCTAGAAGCAGTGACACTCTGTGGTGATTTGCAGTTTTATGTACCTTATAAAAACTACGTTCTTAAAATTAATCTATTCCTGTGGATTTAAAACCATTGTAGGCTGAAATTTTTAATGGGGTTATTTCAGGTAAGGTATATGCCACTTCAATCAAGATGGTTCATAATCCTATTACTGGAATCCATTATAAGATAATGAAAATCAGAGAGAAAGAGAAGAAGCCTCAGGAAGCAAGATGCTGAATCAGAACCCAGAAGTGAAGGAAGAGACCAGGAGGCACTGCCTTTTGCCTTGCCATGTGATAGAGGAACCAAGGATCACTGTCAGCCGGCCTTAGAACACCACTCACAGTCTTTGGGGAGAAAGCATCACTTTAATGATTACTTGATTTGGACATTTTTCCAACCTTAAAACCATGAGTGAATACATTCCCATTGTTTAACATGAACATGATATTTGCTTGAACAGCCTAGGCAACTCAAATAAACCCCAAAAGGAACGAGCACATCTATTTTACAGATACTGGTTTCTAAGGCCATTACCGATTAAAAGGAGCCCAACTCTTGGAGAAATGGCTGATTTCAGGACTTGGGCAAGAAATACACAAGATGAGGCTGCAGCATCTTATATTACCAGAAATTAAGGAAGGCGAAAAAAAAAAAAAAGTATGCTGTATCTCAAAGTGACACAGCAGAAAACTGAAATGCTCACAATAGTTAAAGCTGCAATAACTTGATCATCTAAATTAATAAACTAGTCTTGGATAATAAGTCAAAGTTTGGAATAAATATTCATGAATCCATACTGATATAAAAAAATGAATACATAAATAGGAGAAAAGTTTTGAGTTATCATGTTAGTATGTACAATTGATGTGATAGAAATTGCATTTAACCTTTGTTGTCTTCTTTCTCCACACATAAACCTTGTATAATCATGACAAAAACATTAGACAATTTCCATTTGAGAGACATTTTACAATGTACTATATAAATACTCTTTGATCTGGCAAGGTCATTAAAAACAAGGAAAATCTGAGAAATATTCACAGTCAAGATGAGCCTAAAAAGATAGGCTGATTGAATGTAATGTGGTATCCTGGATGGGATCCTGAAACAGAACAAGAATATTAGGTAAAACTTAAGGAAATCAGAATAAATTAATGGTTTAGCTAATAATGGCTTAGTTCTGGCTATTAATTGTAACAAATGTACCATAGAGATATGTGAGTAATGCTAATGATATGAGAAATGTGTCAAATGTGGGATTTCCTGTACTATCATCATAATTTTTCTGTCAATCTAAAACTGTTCTTATATTTTAAAGTTTATTTAATTTTTTCTTAAATTACCTTGAGAATAAGCTCTTCTTTTCAGAATGGATCCAAGTGGAAATCAGATAAAGCACTCTTTTTATACCTCCAAAGCAATAATTGATTCATGTGTGGATTGTAAATAGAAATAAAAATCATTGAGGAAGATTTTGGGGAACTTGGAATTTATATGGTTTCCATTTATTACCAGACTGATTTTATTTTAATTATAGATGAAAATACTTTACTATGGAATGATCTAGTGGATATGACCTTAACCAAGTTATCAAATTTGGCATCACCAGTACCCAGGCATACTGACATGGTCTCTTACTATGATGCTAAAAGGAAAACATAGCATATCTATTCTGCCAAAAATTATAAACTGTAAATTTATTGAAGCTACTTGATAGGCGCATGGAGATTCAATTTGTCTATATATATTATTTTCAATTCTAAAATTTTAAGTGAACAATGTAAAACAGACACAAGAAAAGAAGATCCAAATAGATAACAAAGAGTCCTAGGACAGAATATAAAAAAAACATTTGCAGATTGATTGTGATGTTATTCTTACCATATTCTTGGGTGGGATTCAGGACAATATTTTGTTTCCTGTGATACATTGATTCTTGAACTAACATGAAGTTATTAAAATTATCATAGGTTTACCACACTTACTAAGTCTGATATCTGATACCATTCTCTTTCAATATTTTCTTGGCTCCTCTACCTGACAGATTTTAGAAACTGTTTACCTAATTCTTTATAAGCTGCCTCTGATATTTTGATTTGAATTACAAAAAAACTCTCACTTAATTTATAGAAAATCATCTAACTACCAGAGAGACTTATTTTAGATCATTAAAAATATATATCCAGAATGATTAAAAAATTAAATATGACAAATGGAGGTATCAGAAAATACAAATGAATATGAGATTTCACAATAGGAAGTTTCTAAGCAACAAAATCAAAGAAATTACAGAAGAAACAATGTATAGATACGAATACCCTAATAGAAAACTCTGTACATCGCAAAACACCATAAGTAAAATTAGAACACAAACAAATTAATGAAAATAAAATGATCCACATTTACATATAAAATTTCATAGACTTTTGATGCATAATATATACGTAAATATCAAGAAAATCATAACTCTCAAGGAGAAAGCAAGCAAAGAACATGAGCAAGTGATTTGCAGGACAGTAAAAATAGTAAATAAATGTATGAAAAATGTTTATACTCACCAGTAATCAAAGGTATAAAAATCTCACTAATATATACCTCATGTACTCATGGAAATATTTATTGAATGCCCAAATGTGGCAGGCACTGTATTAAATACTGGTAGTATAATATTAGATATGACATTATCAATATGCAAAAAAAAAACAAAATAAACCCTCATTTTATTATCCAAAATTTGCAATTTACTATTTGCTCTTTAAATTTTTCCTGTTTGTATGCACCCTTCTCCTTTCATTGAGTCTCCTCTAGTTTCAGCTTTCCTCACCTATTATGTGAATTGGTGTGGTTAGTCTCATTTTAGTTGTTCTGTCCAATCAAAAGCCAGATCAGGTTTCTGAAAATACAATCATATTACTCTGCTGCCAAGAAGATTTCGATGTTTTATGCTTCTAAGATAAATTCAGATACCTAGGGTAGTATTAAGATTCACAGTAATCTGATCTACTTCCAAACTTTATCCCCACATTCACCGTCAGCTCTCAGTAACAGCTCAGCCAGCTTTCTTCATCTGTCTAGTCATTAACTCCCTCATTCCCCAACCCTAGATCCAAACACATTTCCATAAACATTAACTCTGCTTATGTTGTTTCCCCCAAATATCAAATAATATTTCCATTCTCTAACTCACATTTACTTCTAATGCAATTTTAACCAAATACCCCAAACTATTGATCTCCATTGTCTGAACACTCAAACATGTTATATATATATCCAACACAATTTAGAGATAATTGTGTATCATCTGTATTGTTTTCTTTTCACATTTGTTCAATATTCCTATTATATTTTCAATATTTTGTGATTAAACTACTGTGAGTGGAGCTGTAAAATGCTAGGAGCAAAAGGCAGTATTGATCCAAATCCAAGCCTGATTTAAGGGTGACCTAGATGAAGTTGGATAATCTACTAAATATTTCAGTGTGAATATTTTCCCTGGAAAATCATGAACAATAATGCTTAGCTCATTGGGGCATAACATATGTGAAAATTCTGGTTTAATGCCTAGCAGATAGTGGAGTCTCAGTAAATAATATTTCCTTTCATTTTGTATTTTTAAGTGATCAAATATATTTTAGTCACATACTTACACAGCATCTTCCTCTTTCTGTAAGTGATAAGATTATAACAATAATCTAGATTGAAAACAGGTAGGCTAGTGGTATTCCTAATAACACCAAGACATGTTAATGACATTGAGGGAACAAACTATTGTTTAAATTGATATATTCAGGAATTGCACTGTCATGCATCATGCATAGTAGTCAAACTACTTGAAAACTTTTAAATCCATAGAGATTTCAATATGTCATATCTTTTAAAATGACAGAGTCATAAATCCTCATTATAAAAATACTATATTTCAGATAACTGGATAGTTAAAATGAGAGATGAAAGTATTCTTAACTTTTGAATAAATATCATGCATTAATTCACATCCTAACGTAATCTCTAGAACAAAAATAAAGTTGAAAATCAAATTCAAAAGCACAGTTTATATCTGATGGATGGTACTGCTTATGAGGGGATTAATATTTGAATACTTGGAATGTGCCTGAGTTTAGAAGATTAGTTTGGAAGTTTATATAATGTCTCCTTCTCTTAGCATTTATTTACTTTGTTGAGTAATGAAACTAATTATACTCTGGAAATATTTATAAAATCAGGAGAAATATTTTACTTGTGGCTTATGGTCTCTCAGGTTAGATTTTGAAATGTATTTTGGTAGAAACCCTCCTATGTGAACATATATATCCATCTTATATTATTTAACTTCCACAGCACCTATTTTACTCTTTAATTATGTGTACATATGAAATGACCATTTTATACTTTCTCAATATCCCTTTACTTTAAAAAAAGTCAATATCATCTTAAAAATAGATCACTGCAGGGGCTGATAAGGTTTCAGAATGTTGAGAATTATTTTTCATAATTCTTTACATGGAATTTTTTACTTACTAATTTTTAAACTATGAATAAAAAGAATGAATAAAGGAATCCTGCTATGCATGTTTTCAGTTATATATGCTCCTATGATCCTCTGAATGTAGTGTTTCTTTAACATGTTGGTGTGGTGCTATAGCAGACCACTGTGACAATTCGAAGCTTTAGTGGACCCTAGAAAATCCTGTTCTTAACGTTACTCTTTCCTGTGCATGTAATCCTATTGTAGGTGGGGCTTTTGATTAAAGAACTTCAGTAAAGGGCCTTTGATTAGATTGTGTGTCCCAGGGTGGGTCTTAAATCTTCTTACTAGAGTCGTTTATAAACAAAAGAATAAAAAGCCACCGACACAGAAAAAAGCTTCAGAGACAGAGAAGAATCCAGAAGCTGAGAGAGAAGTCCCTGAGAACCAGAGTTGGAATCAACGGAACAAAGAATTTGAGAGGAAACTGCTTTAGCCAGAAGCAGAAAGCAGTGAGGCCCAGAGGAGAGGGGAGAGTAGAGCGGATGCTATCATGTGCCTGATCACCACCTATTTGTAACTGGGGGAGAAAGCATCCATGATGATTCCTTGATTTGGACCCTTTCATTGGCCTCAGAACTGAAAACTTTTAACCAAATAAATCCCCATTGTAAAACCAACTCATTTCTGGTATATTGCTTTGTCAGCATTTAGTAAACTAAAACTGCATATTGTCACATACCGGTTATAGGGCATTGCTACCAGAAGAAAGTAGTGTGCAGTTTCAGCAAGACAGAAAAAATATAATTTTGCCATACATATTGTATTCTGAAAAGAAGTTCTGTAACATCCTGTGGGTAATAGCAGAGGAACAAGAGGAATCCATTAGAGCCAGCTCTTCCAGAAAAATATATATTGGTTTGTGACAACGATGCTTCCTTTAGATCAATGCCAGCAAACCAAGATTCCCCACTATGGTAATCAGATAGGGGACAAAAACACTAGAAAGAGAATGGGCTTCTAGTCTGGATAATCTATAAATCCTATAAGGAAAAATTCAGTTTTCACAGAGTGGTTGTCATTGGTTATCTCCACCTTCTCTATTGAGATAAGAATTATGGAAAAGGAGATTCTAATTTAGAAAAATATGCCTCATTTTCTCTTCATATTTCTCTCTGTACTACAGGCAGAGAGGCCTATTAGGTTATCCTATGTTGTGTTTTGAATGCAGCACACTTACATCTAGGGAACATTATTTCCCCTAAATTTCAGCTATATTACCTCAAGTTATGAGGCCAGGGTTCATAGGAATATTTTGATAACTGCTGGGAGTTCTTGCAGTAGTAAAGTTTATTATGAATGAATAAATGCAAAGATAATGTAGAAATCTAGTATACCCATTTTTTGTTCAGTATTTCCAAGTAATTTCAATGTAAATTTTTGTATTGAATACCTTTTCAGTTTTCTTAAAAGAAATTTTCCTGTATATGATTTTTTTTTCCATTCTGATAAACAATTTTCATATACTATCCCTTTGGAATTATGTTTGAAAATGTTGCACAATAGGTAGTTAATTTATATATTTTATAAAGTACATAAAGATAACAAATGATGAAGGATTGGATTCTTCATCTTTAATGAGACATAATGAAAAGCTCAGAAAATAAATATTCCCATATTTATTTAATATGTAATTTCATCTTCCTATTTTTCAACCAACTGTGGAACCTATTCAAGACTGTGTATAGCAAATTCTCTGAGGCTACTTGCAAATAAATATCATTTTTCATCCGTTTTCTGAATACATTCATTTCTTCCTTTAATGTTCTCCTTGATATTTCAATATTATTAGGTTTGTTACCATAACTTATAATGGTGAAAAAATTACGAGCTTTTAAATTATCCATCGTATACTCATTTCTACTATAATTTGTACGTTTATACCAATTGACAAATTCCTATTATATTTCTACTTCCTTGATTATGACTTTCTTAAATATATCTCTATAATTTATAAATTAATATATAAAAATAAGGTTTTTAAAAAATTCTTAGTCCTTTTACCTACAAAAAAGAAAATACTTTAAATCTTATTAGGATTTTTAAAACCGAATTTTGTTTGCTTTACAAGGCTATCTTTGATGATTATTAAGTGACACACTATGAGGTATTATCTGAAGATATGAATCATATAAATTCTATAGTTAGATCTGGTTAATTTTCCCAAATGATAACATCCATATAAATGCTGTGGCTGAAATTTTTTAAATTATTTATTTGAAAACATTAATATAAAGCATTTAATTATTTATATAAATTAGAAATACCTTTCATGCACATGCATATAGTTATTAAAAGCATTCTTTTGTGATTTACTATATTTTTTTAATTCTACCTTATAATCAGAGAAATGTCATAGTAGTATCATATTTAATCCTAGTCTCCACAGTCTTCAATTAAGAGGAAAAACCTAAGAAGATAATAAGTAAGGAGTTTTAATTTAAGAACAATAAAAAGATACAAATTGAGAGAAATAAATATTCTTGGATGTTATTATGAAAAGCCAAAATAAAAAGAATATTTATCTTACCTATATTTCACAGATAAAGAATTTGTTAGGGCTTGTTATTTGCCTCATGATATTAGGAATAATAGAATTTCAATGTGTAAACCTTGATCTGTAAAACATTTGGGATTAAAGAATGAATATCTACTAGATTACTAATAGTTCAGTATTAATAATTCCATTCCTTGCAGTGAAAATATATTTTTCATCAAATCCTTAAGTGGTTTACCTTCACTGTCATCATTTTTTTCTTTGTGGAGCTTTGGTCTCTATAACATATACACCATGGGACATTAAACTGGATATCCATTTGCAAAAAAAGAAGGAGGACCCCTAACTCATACCATATTCAAAAATTATCTCAAAATGGATCAAAGACCTAAAAATAAGGGTTAGAACTACCAAACTACTAGAAAAAAACATAGGGAGGCATCTTTAGAACATTGTTAGAAAGTAATTTCCTAGACTTTAAACCCAAAGTACAAGCAACAAACAAAAAATAGATAAATGGCACTTCACCAAAATTAAAACTTTTGTTCCTCAAAGTAATTTATCATGAAAGTAAAATGACAACCTACACAATGGGAGAAAATATTTGGAAACTCAATAACTGATAAAGGATGAATATGCAGAATATATAAAGAAATTCTTCAACATAACATGAAAAAGACAAACAATTTAAATATGGAAAAAATTGAGCAGATATCTCTTTAAAGATGATAGATAAGTGGCCTGAAAGCACAGGAAAAGATCCTTAACTCATTAGCCATCACGGAAATGCAAACCAAACCCACAAGGACATACCATTTTATAGCCACTGAAATGAATGCTATTAAAATATTGGAAAATAACGAATGGGGAGGATGCAGGGAAGTAGGAACACTCATTCATTGCTGGTGACAATATTAAATGATGCAGCCACAATGGAAGGCAGTTTGGCTGTTCCTCAGAAAACTAAGTATAGAACTACCATATGACTTGGCAATCTCACCACTTGGTATAAATCCAAAAGAATTGAAAGCAGGGATTCAAGCAGATATTTACATACCAATGTTCATAACAACATTATTTGCAATTGCCAGAGATGGAAGCAACCCAAGTGTCCATTGGCCAATGAATGGATAAATAAAATGTGTTACATACTTACAATGGAATATTATACAGCTACAAACAAAAATGAAGTTATGATACATATGACAGCATGGATGAAACTTGAAGACATCATGTTGAGTAAAATAAACGAGACACGGAAGGACACAAATATTGTATGATCTCACTGATTTGAAACAACTAGAATAAGCAAACCCATAGAGTCAGAATCTAGAATATAGGTTACAAGGACAAGATAGGAATTGGAGGGGAATAGGAAATTAAGTCTTAAAATGTACAAGGTTTCGATTTGGAATGATGGAAATATTTTGGTAATGAATGGTTGCCATGGGAACACAACATTTTAAACAGAATTAATGGCACTGAAAAAAAAAATATATATATATATCTGAATATAATTAAAAGCCAAAATGTTAGCTGGTAACAGAGCAAAAACTTTTTGAAAAATCTTTGGAAAACACTATGCAAACAGTGAAACCTAAATTAAAACATGGACTTTTAGTTAATAATATAATTTTTAAAATGTGCTATCATTAATTGTCATAAATGTCCTACACCTAGGCAAGGTGTTAGTGGTGGGGTGGTATACAGAAATCCTGTATTGTATGCATGATTGTTCTGCAAACCCACAACTTTTCTAATAAAGAAAAATAGGGATCATGTCATACAGCATTTGTCCTTCTCAAAGCTAACTGTTCTAGGTCCTCAATAATTACATTCTTAATTGATTGATAAAATTTCATTTCAGTTCAACCTTTATCAAGTACTTAAAACATACAAGGTTATGACAAATCACTGGTTATTAGGGTATTGGGGGCACAGGGTATGTACAGAAATGGTGCTGAACATATCTTAGGAAGTAGAAATAACTCATGAAAAGAAGTTAATAATCTAGAGTTGGAGAATAGAACATAGTTTCCTATCAAGAATGAAATACATGATGAGATTAGTATCATAAAGAAATATAAATATATTATTAGGAAACACAAAGAAAGAACATCAGAATGACTACAGAAAAGAAGGAAATATTTTGAAATGAAGTGTCAAATCACATGAATAGTTCAAATAAGTGACATTTTAATAGGTGAAAGGCTATAGGAAAGGCTGTTTCTTGAGGGAACCACATGAGTAAAGAAAGACCTGATGAAAAAGCAAGTCCTAAGCAGAATATAGACAATGTCTCTTTCTTAGTTTACCAGGGCTGCTATGACATATACCACACACCAGTTGTATTAACAATGTGAATTCATTTGCTCATTGTTTGAAGACTAAAGTTTAACATCAAGGTCTTTAGGGATAATTCTTTCTCCACAAATCAGTAGGATCTTGTGCTGGCTTGCCACAATCTTCCAATTTCTTGGCTCCCATATTGGATTCTATGATATGGTTGCCTCTTGTGGCGTTCCCTGACTGATTGGGCTCTAAGTTTTTGGCTTCTTTGACTATGTCCAAACTGTCTCTTTTTTCAGTCTTCTAGTAATTAAGATTAAGACACACTCTGATTCAGTTTGGTCACAACAAAGTACGATTTAAACCAAAGAAGGGACTATTCATAAATGAATCCACAGCTTAACTGACAATACATCTCCAAAGGTCTTATGTATAAATGGCATCATATTTAGGAAAATGTGGATTCAGGTATAGAATTACTTTTTTTCTACATGATTTTTTTCTCAAACTACAAAGATGTTAAAAGAGGGTGGCTAAACCCAAAGAGTCCATGATATAAGAGGATGCTTAAAAGAAATATAAGAGTGATTGTGGATGTAGACCAAAAATTGGTTCTCTCCCATTTATTTTTTATACCTATACCATTTCCTGAACCTGCTTTCTAACTAATTTCACAACCAAACTCTATATGCTAACTCCAATGTTCATCTTTCAATTATTTCCCTAACCAAGCTGTAGTTTGATAGCACTGAAAATTTCTGGTAGCACTGGTTTGTATGATAACACTCACTTCTCCTATATTCTGACTCCTCTTTCTCAGTCCTTTTCACTGAGTTGTTTTTCTCTCTTTGCCCTTGTGATGTTGTGTTCCCGGTATTTCTATCTTGACCCCACGTTTTCCATTCTTCTGTTTTCCCTAAATTATTTCATAAAATCCTGTGTTTTCAACAGTCATCCATGTTTGTTTGTGGCTTCACCAGAGAAATTTTTTGGTTATACATGTATAACAGAAAATAATTTAGCATATATTCCAAATACATGTATCTTTATCTATCAATTGGCTACATAATCCACTATAACACATGTATATTTAAAAAAAAGTCATTAAAAAGATATTAAATAAAATAAGTGGTATTAAAATACTTTTCTTTTACATTATATTGATATGAAAGAAGATTGGGCTTCAATAAATTGAAGATTAACTCAATCAATAAAAATAATGTTATTTCCAGGAAAAAGCACATGATTACATATCCCATATAATTTTTGAACTCTTAGTTTCCCACTATGATACATCATTTCCTTTACATGGGTAAATTTATAAGACAACATTTCTAAATACCCGACTGTTGAAAAATATGCCCCACACTTATATATCTTTACAAATGGGAGAACAATGACAGTTGTAAATGTGTCCCCAGAACATGAAAAGTTCTTTAGTGGTTTTAAGTGGTGATGCAAGTATTTCTGTCACTTGTGCCATAAGACCTAGCATACCTATGCTAGTAAGATATCTGGAAAGAGATGTGGCATTTATGAAAATTTTATGCAAAGCCTCAATAGGAGACTCACAGCATTGACTTATATGGTTTTAGAGATGGCCTTGCTTTCTGCAGAAGATATGAAAATATTATGGAAACATAACTCCAACATGAACTATGAATCCTGACAGAGCCAGAGTACTTGAGCATGGGACATCAAGAGAACATTAGATTGGAACTGCCATTAATGAGTTGGAGTATGTCACATTAACAAAGTATAAGTATCACGAGGCCAGGAACAATCCATTTTAAGATGGATTATCTTTCATCCATGAGTTATCTTTCATCAATGCCAGGCCTCAGGGAGTACCATTACCTGAAGGTTGACAAAGTGTGGACAACATTGCCTTGGATGAAGAAACCTACTTTACAACAAGGGCATGTGGCATTGGCAATAACTGTTCCACTGTTCCTATCATATTCCACATCATATAGATACTGCTGACTTAAAAAGATGATGGAATGGCTTTTAGAAGATAAGATGCATTGTATTCTGGGAGTTAATGCCCTGTGATGATGGAACTTCATCCTCTGTGGTGCAGTATATTAAAAAAATCAATGAATGTTTCATGGTGCATGTCCTTGGTTCATTGAATATATTGGACCAGAAAACTTCCCACACCACCCAAGTGGGAAATTAATATTTCTGCCTTGACATTTTTGAATTGTATGAGTTTAATGATCCTGGCACCCAGAAGATAAAGGGCTTTACCAGGAAACACAGTAAGAAACCCTATATACTTATAGCCATAGATTAAGTAAAATAGTTTTATAGCCAAAAATCGTTACAACAGACAATAAAGGATTTTACATATTAACAAATTTGTCAGTCCTTCATGAATATATAAAAAGTACAAACATTTTTGCATTGAACAACACAATCCCCAAATACATGAAGCATATATTGACAAAATTAAAAATTATAACAATAATTTTCTATAATAATCGTTGGAGAACTTAGTTCATCATTTCCAATAATGGTAAGGCATCTAAACAGAAGATTAAGAAAGAAATAGAAGACTTAAACAATACTACAAGCCAGATAGATCTAATAAATATATATAGAGCATTCCACTACCAACAGAAGAATTTATGTTCTTTTGAAGAGCACATGGATTGTCCTTCAGGATAGGTCCTCTATGTCAGGTCACAAAACAATTCACATGAAATTTTAAACAGTTGATTCATATAAAGCATTTTTTCCAATCACCCTTGAATGTACCTAGAAATAAATAGCAGAAGGAAAAATGGAATGTTCAAAAATATTTGTAAATTAAGCAACACAATTTTAATTACTGGATAAAAGAACAAGCAAAAGTGAAATCAGAACATTCTTGGATAGAATGAAAATGTAAACACAACTTTGCTATATTTAGGTGATACACAATAACATTTGACAGAGGGACTTTATTGGTGTAAATGTCCAGTTTAAAAATGAAGAAAGATTGCAAATCAGTAACCTAACTGTACTTCTTAAGAAACAAGAAAAAGAAGAAAACTTTTAGCTTAGTTAGTAGAAGAAATGGCATAATAAAAATTAAAAATAAAATATATGTAATGGAGGATAGAAAACAATTGAGAGAATCATTGAAAGTAGAAGTTGCTTCTTGGAAAGATCAATAAAATTGGTTAATTTTGGCTACATTGATAAATAGAAAAGAGAGAAGATTCAAATAACTGAAATAAAAATTTTAAGTTGGGATATTACTACTGATACACTAGAAGTTAAAATCATTCTAAAATAATACTTTGAAAAAATTTTATCCAATGCATAAAATAGTCAATATGAAATGGAAAATATTTAGAATCACACAGTTAGCCAAACTAAGTTATGAAGAAAGAGAAATCAACAGATAAGTAAAGAGATTGAAATTGTAATGAAAATCTTCCCAACAAAGGAATGCAAGGTCCAGTGGCTTCCCTGATGTATTTTACTGAATATTCAAAGAAGAATTAACATCAATGATTTAACAAACTTTTCTAATAAATTGAAGAAGAAAATTCTTCCTAACTCATTCCCTGTAGTCAACATCACACTGTTTTTAAAGCCATATTAAACAGCAAAGGAAAAGAAAATTACAGATCAATTTATGAGTAATGATTTAAAAACCCTCAACAAAATTTTAACAAATGGAATCCAAGAACATATTAAATGGAATAAATACCAGGTCCAGGTTTGATTTACCCAGCATGAAATTTTGGTTCAAATTAAGGAAAGCATTGAATAACCAGAACAAAGGAAAAATAAAAGCACACATGATCATCTCAATTGATACAGAAAAAGCATTTGGCAGAATCTAACACCCTTTCTTGATTTATGAGTTTATATGGCTAAGAGACTTCAAAATGAGTTGGGAGGTTATCCCAGAGGAAATGCTTACGCACATCTCAGCAGGATCTCATAGACTTCCAAAGTGCATATCACCCCAAATAGAGGGGCTCCTGAGGGCTCTGGGGACACCCAGGTCCTATATCAGCGCAGATAGCTCCAGAGTTTGGTGCCCTGCCGGTGGGCCCTACTATGGAGTTTGGCTCCTCGGAGTGACAGAGTTGGACTCAACTATGTCTTCCCTGCACATGGCTCATATGTCCCTTCTATTCAAACCTATATTTGGTGCTGGAGTTTGCAGGTGTTTGTCCAGACACTTGAGTCTTTTGGCTGTCCATGTGCCAGCTGGGCCTGGAACCTCAGTAGAGCAGCAACTCCTACTCTACAGCTCACTGGACTCACCCATGGACAACTGGGAGGGAGATGATGATGGACAACAGCCATCCCAGGGAATGGAGAGAGTCTGCAGCTTCAGGCAGGATAATCCCATCCATCTTCCCCATGGGATATAAGCCCCCTCTCAATTGGAGGTGGAGTGGACATCACCATCCCAGACTATTCAGGATGGTAGGAAGAGCTATGGACTAAGTGGACTTACTTGTATTCTATTATAGACATATTGTGATTCAAGCAATGGAAGAAATTACAACATTGATGTGGAGCCGGTGTCCACTGGGGGCTCTGAGCGCAGGGAGAGGGAAAAGCAGTTGTAATGCAGGGGCTTTTTCGGGACTTGGGAGTTATCCTGAGTGACCTTGCAACGACATGTATAGGCCATTTTATACCATCATATAACATGCAAAAGTGTGTAGGAGAGAGTGTGGTCTACAATGTGAACTATGGTGCATGCCTGATGGCAAAGCCCCAGGATGTTTATAAGTTGCAGTGAATGTGTCACACTAATGAAGGATGTTTATGTGGGAGGTTGTGGGAGGTGTGGGAGGTGGGGCGTATGGGATTCCCTATATTTTTTGTGTAACATTTATGTAATCTAAGTATCTTAAAAAAAATTTTTTTTTTAATTAATAAAAAATTTAAAAATTAAAAAAAAAAAAAAAACACACTCAGAAAACTAGGCCTAGAAGGGATCTTCCTCAATATGATAAAGCTTTCATGAAATGGCGACTGTTAAAATCATATTCAATGGTGAAATACTGAAAACTTCTCCCTATGCTTAATGACTGGAATGGCCATCTATTTCAACCACTGTTAACAAATACTGCATTGGACACTCTAATGAAAGTAATAAAGTAAGAAAAGAAATAAAAGGCAAACAATTTGGAAAAGAAGGAAAAGTTTCTCAATTCACACAGACATGCTCTTTTATGTAGAAAATCACAAAGATTCCATGAGAAAACGAGTCACGCTAATAAATTGAGCTAAGTTTTGAGTACAAGATAAACACATAATTAAAAAATAGGAATTAAAAAATAGGTAAAATATTTGAACTGACTCATCACCTAAGAATATATATACAGATGACAAATAATTATATGAGAAGATGTAAAGTGATTTGTCATTTATGATTTAGAATTTAAAACAGTAATATGATACCTATTAGAATGATTAAAATCCAAAAAATTACAATAGTAATAGTAATTATTGAGAGTATTACTACTAGTAATAGTAGTGGAGTAATGAACGTGGAGTAATGAGAATAGACATAGATCTCCTCGCTCTGCTAGTCAAATGCACCTGGTAGAAATGGCAGTTATTTGCTATTAACATACCTATCATGCAGATCTTGGTTTTTACTACAATTCCCCAATCAAAGGAATCAGGACCTTTGGACAAATGGCTGATTCTAGGAATGGAGAAGGAAATATAAAGATGAGCCTGGGGCATCTTAGAGTGACAGAAACTAAGGAATGTTAGGAGAAAAAAATACACAAAATGTTGGGTGTATTCCAAAAGACATACTGGAAAATTGAAATAGTAACCAAAGCTGGAAAAATTTGAGCAACTAAATTAATAAGTAGTCTTGAATCTTAAGTCAAAGTATAAAATAAATATCCATCCATTCCTACTTATGTAAATAAATGATTGAATATAAAATAAAGAGTGGAGAAGAAATCAATATTCAATGCAGAAAAAAATCTAAATAATTTATAAGATAATAGTTAGGAAGATAAGTATAACTACCCACTACTTGTATAGACTTTACAAAATATATGGTATGAAAGAAAGTAGCAGTCAATTTACAATGGAGAAAGTTGGCAAATACAACCTGAGGCAAGGAATCATGGTCTTCATCAAAAAGTAGATCATGTTGATAGAATTTATTCCTGAAATGATGTTTGTATGATTTCAAGACAATCGTATGATGATGACCTACAACTTTTTTGGATTTCTGTCCTATTTGTCTGTCCAATTCACAACTTATCCTCTTGAATGATTTTTCTTGTCTTTCTACCTCTTCTGCATGCTATAACTAAAATGATGTTATGGTTGAGATCATGGATTCTGGAGACAAATATCCTGAGTTTGATTCTTCACCTCCATCTTAGTATTTCTGCATACATATTAACTCTCTGTATTTCAATATTCATATAAGGGGGCAGTTATTGCAAAGTAAAATATGTTAATGAAAATGAGTCAATAATTGTGCTGTAATAATGAAAAGTTATGTGTTGGTTCTAGAATGTCTGAAGATTAATTGTAAATAGAAAATAAATGTACAAAGAAGAAAGATGTATCATACACTATTTTTTTATTTGTAAAAATAATCTTTCCAAATAAGCTTAAACTGTAAGAAAATATACTGGATTTCACAATAAGAGCTATTTTGTTCTGGTCACTGTGGTTCTGTTTTTCAAAAATCCTGTTAGCTATGTCCTTCATTGTGTATTGATTTCGTCCACAGACTGCCATCACTTTTGATGGATAAATGGATGAAATCAACACTAGATTTTCATCCATGCATTATGCATTCACAAGAAGAATGCATACTTTTTTGGTGAATTTCTTTTAAGGTAATCATATATATTTTAAACTTACAGAAAATCATCTTTTCTGTCTCCTAGGCACCAAAGAAGATGCATAGTTGTACATCAACAACCTGTAGTATTCACTGTTGCTAAAGTTTGGTAAGAGTGATGCATAACTACAAAAACAAAATCATGATGCCTTAAAAAAGGGAAAGTGGAACAAATGCTTATAACTCTGTCCAATACATTGAGGGTAGAACATGAGGTACAATATCCACTTAACTCAGAGCTCCTCAAATTTTTGTCCCTGGAATCCTTATGCTCTGAAAAATTGCTTAAAACCCAAAAGACCTTTTGTTTGTGAAGATTGTCTTTATAGTAGTTGCCATAATGGTAACTAGAAATATACAATTATGTATTAATTCGTTTTATAAATTTTTAAAAAGATTCTTAGATTACATAAATGTTACACAAAAAATATAGGGAATCCCATACGCCCCACCTCCCACACCTCCCACAACCTCCTACATAAATAACCTTCATTAGTGTGGTACATTCATTGTAATTGATAAATACATCCTGAGGCATTGCCAGTGAGCATGAACCATAGTTCACACTGTAGTCTACACTCTCTTCCACAGAGTTCTGCATGTAATGGGAGGATATAAAATGGTCTATATTTGTTGTTCCAATTCTATTCAAAATGATTCCCAAGTCCACAAAAAGTCCCCATAGTACAACTGTTTGTCCCTCTCCCTGCCCCAGATCTTCCAGTGGCCACTGCCTCCACATCATTGTTGTAATTTCTTCCATTGCTAGAATCACAATATGTCTATAATTGAATACTAGTAAGTCCACTCTAGTCCATAGTTCATTCCCCAATCCTGAGGATTCTGGGATGGTGATGTCCACTCCACCTCTAATTGAGAGGGGCTTTGACCCCATGCAGCTGATGGATGGGACTCTCTTGCTTGCAGTTGTAAGCTCTCTCATTTCCTTGGTGTGGTGGTGGTCAATCCTCACCTCCATTTTAGTTGTCTTGGGTGAGTCCAATAAACTGGAGAGTAGGAGTTGCAACTCTGCTAAGGCTCCAGACCCAGCTGGCACATGGACAGCCCAAAAACTCAAGTCTCTTGGATGTACACCTACAAACTCCATCACCAAGTATAGGTTTAAATAGAAGGGAGAGATGAGCCATGTGTAGAGAAGACATAATTGAGTACAACTCTGTCACTCTCAGGAGCACAAACTCCAAAGTAGAGCCCAATGGCAAGGCCCCAAACTCCAGAGCTATCTTCCCTGACCATAGGACCTGGGTGTCTCCAGAGCCCTCAGGATGCCCACTATTTGGGGTAGTATCCAATTTGGCAGTCTATGAGATCCTGCTAAGATGTGCATAAGTGTTACCTCTGGGATGACCTCCTGACTCACTTTGAAGTCTCTTAGACATATAAACTCATTTGTCTTTACCTTTCCCCCCTTTTATTTGAGGACTTATTCCAATTGCATTGCTAGTTGGTGCTTGGTAGTAATCCCTCATTGCCAGGGAGGCTTATCCCTGGGAGTCATGTCCCATGTTGGGAGTTTGGCTTAGAAAGAGGCCAGATTTGAGCAACAAGGAGGCTCTCAGGAGGCAACTCTTAGGCAAAAGCTAATAAGCATCATCATCAATATCAAGGGCCCATCAATGGATCATCCTCCTTCATCAGTCATTGCCTCTGCACTCGGGGTACTGTTGCTCTTCCATTAGAGAATGTGACAGACTTCTTCAGGTTGGGAATTCAATATTCTCTCAGTTATTGTGTGAGCCTCCACCCACTGTGACAATTCCCTGTGAACATTTGAACATATTTATGTACCTTATATGTATGCCCAGGTGAGCTTCCTCCCATGTGTCCCACATGACTGACACCCCAAACCAATGATTCTCCCCTGCCCAGCTGTAACCCTTCTATGATCCAAAGCCCTTCTGTGATCCCCAGTGTTCACCTAGTCCCTCTCCCAACCCTCCCTGTAGTTCCCTGGACTATCCAACCACCCTCCCCAATCAACCCACCATTCAAATGTGCACCACCCAATCCAATAATATCACTATGTTCCTGTCATATCCCTTCAATATGCAACTGCACACTTTCACCTCACCATAGATTACATCCATATGGACATTGGATCACAACTTTCTTCTCCCTTCCTATTTCTTGTAAAACTATCTTCCAGACAATAGCTCTCTGAGCCTGCTCAATTTGCTTAATTCATATCAGTGAGGTCATGTAATAGTCGTCCTTCAATGTCTGGCTTCCTTTACTCAATATAAGGTCCTCAAGACTCATCCATGTTATCTAGTGTGTTAGCACTGTTTTCCTTCTTACAGCTGAGTAATATTCCATTGTATATACGTACCGCATTTTGTTTATCCATTCATCTGTTGATGGGCGTTTGGGTTGATTCCAACTTTGGGGGTCAGAAGACCAAGACAATGCTACACAACATCTAGGAGGATGAGGGACAGAGAGACAAAGAACCCAAAACAACAAATGTGAGTTACCAACCCCCTGTGACAGTCAGGAAAGTCTTCCCTCCCCAACCACAAAATATTAAGCTGGGTAAAACCCCTGGCTCACTACAGCTGACCGAGAGGGGAAGAGACATCTTCCTTCCTGTCAGCTGTTACAAGAGAAAAGGGAGAGGGAGTCAGCAAGTTTTTCTTCACTGAATTAGGTCAGCAGAGCCCAATTTGAATATCAGCTATGGCCAGAACAAAACACAGGAAATTGGAGATTGAAACACCTCTATGGAAAAGTGCACCAATGTGAACCATCTGCTGGCCAGAATGGAAATTGCATAGACAAAAACTGCTTTTTGAACATTCTGTACCTTATCTCCTGGGAGAAAATCTTCACCCTGTAAGTGAGTCTCTGGCCCAATTTTCATTAATTACTGGGCAATTTTAAAGACTTAGAGTAATTGCGATCAAATATCAAAGATGAGTGTGAAAAAAAAAAAAGGAGAAAAGAGAGAGAAATTGGCCACAGTGTAAATTCACCAACATATTCAGATGCCTAGACATTAGCAAAAACTTACAAGCCATACTAGGAAAAAAGAAGAGATGGCCCAGCTAAAGAAACAAACTGAATATCCTGAAGAGATACAGAAATTAAGACAATTGATAAATGATAATCACAAAATTCTCCCAAATCAATTCAAAGAATTGAAAGAAAATGTGACAAAAGAGAGAAAGGATATGAAGAAGACACTGGGTGAGCATAAAGAACAATTTGAAAGCCTGCAAAGAAAAGTAACAGTCCTTATGGGAATGAAAGGCACAATGGATAAGATAAAAAATACATTGTGGGGGGAAGCCATGATAGTGGCTGGAGTCAGCTCATGCTACAGGGCAGCTAGTAATCACCCAGATCTATCTAAAGCACCTGTTTGTGGGCCCCAGGAGACCAGAAGAGTATCCTGCAACATCCTTGAAAGTATGGAAAGAGAAGACTGCTCATCTGCACAGAGGAGCTCTTCTGTGGCTAGAGTTGGAAGCTCCATTTCCAAAACAATGGGGGAGGAAGACATGGTGTGGCATCAACTTCAGCTACTGATTAGTAAATTCAGCAGGCTAAAATATAATCCTAGGACAGCTAAACTTTGAGCCTGTCTAGGTCAGAAAGAGGTCAGTAAGTGCCATTTTGACTCCACCCGCAGCATAAAGGGAAGCAGGGCTGATTGAAGATCAGTGCTGGTAGGGACTGTCTTCTTTCCACCTACATCAGATTTCAGGTGTAGCCTAAACCCCAGCCCCACCTGCAGCAGGGAGGAAGCTGGGGGGACCTGTACCCCCTTCTGGGGGTAACTGCAAGCCATGCTGCAGGTGCTGGTGTCCATAATACTCTAGTGGCACAAGCTACCTCAAGTGCTATTGTGTGAATGGAGTTAGAAGCTCCATTTCCCATAAACGGTGGAGGAAGAGACAGTTGTCCACCAACTTCAGCTACTGATTAGTGGACTTGGCTGGTTAAAGTATAATCTGATGAACAGCTAGGGTTTGAGCTTGTCTGTGTTGTAAAGAGTCTGGTAGCCACCATTTTGACTCTGGCTCTGGCATGAGGGGAAGCCTGGCTGACTGAAAATCCAGTGAAGTTAGGGACTGGCTTCTTTCCACCAAGATCATACTACAGCCCAAGCCTAGGCTCCAATCCCAACTCAAACAGTGACGAAGCTGGCAGGACCTGCACTAGGCTCTCCAGGCAACTGCAAGTGCTCTCCAAAGACACAGACTGAATAGTCAGTCACCTGGGGTTACATCCCTGTACCCCAATACGATAAGAGAGGAGCTGAGTATCCTTGGCATCTCTGGGCAACAGCAAAAGTTTTCAGCCCACACAAACTGTGTTTGCTGAGTACCTTCGATTGCATATCCACCTCTGTCCCCCAATAGGATAGGAGGGGGCTGGTGTTCCCTCATCCTTTCAGGGCAACTGCAGGCACTTTTGGCCTGCATAAACTAGCCATTAGGCACCTGTGGCTCCACCCTCTTCCCCAATAGGACAAGAGATGGAACGTGTTTGCCCAGCCTTTCTGGGTAACTGCAGGTGCTTTTGGCCCACACAGCCTGGACTGGTGGTACTTGTGGATCCACCCTCACCCCCCAATAGGAAAAGAAGGAGCGGGTGTTTCCACAGCCTTTCCAGTCAATGGCAGACACTTTTGGCCTACATGGACTGGACTATTGTATATTGTAATAGTTTGATATTCTTGATGAATTCCCAAATGAAATATTGGATTATATTTGTAAACTGGTCTTTTCCTCTGGGCATATTAGAGTGTATTGGACTCAGAGGTTTTGCTTTTACTTGATTAAATAATGGTTAAGGCTTTGGACCATGTCCATAGGATGTTCAGTCCCCATCCTCTTGGTGGGCAGGGACTCACAGAGAAACCACACAATAGAGAAGAGAGTTGGAGTTTTTGAGCTGGAGCTCTGGGAAGTAAGCACACAGAGGAACTTGGTCGTGAGGAAAGAGAAAAGGCCCAAGGAAGTGCAACAAGTGGTTTGCCTGATAGTCAACACATGGCCTTATAGAGATAAGAGAGGAGCTGAGCACAGAGAAAAGCAAGTCCCAGGACAAGAGGAAACAGGAAGCATGAGCCCTGGCAGACATTGGCAGACATCTTGCCCAACACATGGCAATAGACTTTGGTGAGGGAATTAACTTATGCTTTATGGCCTGGTAATGGTAAGCTTCTATCCCAAATAAATACACTTTATAAAAACTAACAGATTTCTGGTATTTTGCATCATCACACCTTTGGCTGGCTAATACAGATGTCTATGGGTCTACCACCATCCTCAATAGGATAGGAAGAGTCTGGTGTTTCCACAGTCTCTTCAAACAGCAGCAGATACTTTTTGGCCTCCAGGGACTGAACTGTTGGATGCCTGTGGAACCATCCCCACACCCTAATAGGATAGGAGAGGCTGGTGTTTCCTCAGCATCTCTGGGCAATGGCAGGTATTCTTGACCTAAAGGGACTGAACTGTTGGATGCTTGTAGAACCAACCCACCACCCAATAAGATAGGAGGGGGTTGGTGCTTCCTCAGACTCTCTGGGCAACAACGGGTACTTTCAGTCTATGGGAACTAAACTTTTGGGTGTTGAAGGTTCCATTCCACTCCCAAAAGAGCCAAAGGGACAGTACTCCTTCAGCCTCTCAGGGCAACTGCAGGCATATTCAGCCCACATGTATTAGATTTTTGGGCACTCCAGTGGGTCCATTCTGACCCCCAGCAGGGAGGGGGCCTAGTGCTGTATCAGTTTACTTGGGCAACTGTGGTCATTTTGGACCATCACAGCATAGATTGTGGCCCACAACCATAGCTGCATCCCCACCCAAGGTAGGGAAAGAAAGGGTATTGTATTAGTCAGCCAAAGGGGTGCTGATACAAAATACCAGAAATTGGTTGGTCTTTCTAAAGGGTAAATATTTGGGGGTAGAAGTCCACAGTTACCAGGTCTTAAAGTGTAAGTTTCTTCCCTCATCAAAGTCCATTGCCACATGTTGGAACAAGATAGCTGCCGATGTTTGCCAGGGTTCAGGCTTCTTGGTTTCCTCTCTTCCTGGGGCTGTGTTTCTCTCTGGGCTTAGCTCCTCTGTTTCCTCCACAAGGTCAACTGTAGACTATGAGGTTCTCTATGCTTTGCTTCTCTCCACAAGGCCAGCTGTGAACTCTCAGGAAAATGGCTCATCTTTATTCTGGAGCCATCTCTCCTTCTTCACCAGAACTCCAACATCAAAACTGCTTCAACACTGTCCTTTGCCATGTCTTTTATCTTTGAGAGCCCACCCACCAAGGGGTGGGGCTCAATACCCTACTGAGATGGCCCAGTTAACACTCTAATCATAACTTAATAATGCTCAGATTAGCAGAACAGTTTACAAGCATGATCCAATATCCATTTTTAGAATTCATTACATTAAACTGCCCAATGGCTACAGGTATGAAGCTTCATTAGTCTCTCCAGGCAACTAGAGACAGTCTTGTCCTGCCCAATTTGGAATATTATCCATGGTGGCAGCTTTGTCGCTACTCCTGACAGAGGAAAAAGATGGGAGAAGATTCATCAATTCCTGGGGCAACTTGGGCAGATTCCACCTCCATAGCTTACAGCACCAAATATATTCTTGAGTCCTACAACACAACAAGCAAGGGAGAAAAGAAAAAAAAAAAAGCCCTACACTAAAGGGAGAAACCGCATCCAGAATAAATATACCTAGCAAGCCAGATGCAACAACACCAACAAAAAGTTACAATCCATATCAAGAAACAGGAAGATATGGCTCAGTTAAAGGAATAAGTTAAGCCTGCAGATGACATAAAAGAGTTACGACAACTAATCATAGCTGTCCAAACAAATCTCCTTAATAAATTCAATGAGATAGCTAAAGAGACAAAGGATATTAAGAAGACACAGGAGGAGCACAAAGAAGAGTTTGAAAGCATACATAAAAAAATAGCAGACCATATGGGAAAAAAAAAGGTGCAATAAATTAAATAAAAAATACACTGGAGGCATATAATGGCAGATTTGAAGAAGCAGAAGAAAGGATCAGTGAGCTCAAAGACATGGCCTGCCAATTGAATATACAAAAGAACCGATGAAGTAAAGAACGGAAAAAAATTGACCAGGGTCTCAGGGAACAAAATGACAGCAAGAAATGTGCAAACATACCTGTCATGGGTGGCCCAGAAGGAGAAGAGAAGGGAAAAGGGGTAGAAGGAATATCTGAAGACAAAATGGTAGAAAATTTCCCAACCCTATTGAATGAAGGACATAGATATCCATGTCCTAGAAGAACAATGTACTCCCATTTAAATAAATCTGAATAGAACAGCACGGAGACACATACAAATCAGAATGGCAAATGCCAAAGACCGAGAGAATTCTGAGAGCAGCAAGAGAAAAACAATGCATAACATATAAGGAATATCCAATAAGATTAATTGCTGATTTCTCATCAGAAACCATGGAGGCAAGAAGGCAGTGGTATGATATATTTTAGATACTGCAAGGGAAAAACTGACAGCCAAGAACTTTATATCCAGCAAGATTATCTTTCAAAAAGGAAGGTGAGGAATACAACCAGCAAGATGGTGGCAGAGTAAGGTACTCCTAGAGTCAGCTTATGCTACCAGGCAGTTAGTAATCACCCAGACCTATCGAAAGCAGCTGTTTGGGGGCTCCAGGAGACCAGAAGAGCATCCTGCAATATCCTTTAAAGAATGGAAGGAGGAGACTGCAGAGAAGATTTGTGAGTAGAGCACTCCACACAGTGGAGGCCAAGGTCCATCCTCCACTGGTGGCACAAGCCACCTAGGGAGCTATTCTGTAGCTGAAATTGGGAGTTCTACTTTCCAAAAATGGGGGAGGAAGTGACAGTTGGGCACCAACTTCAGCTACTGATTAGTAAATTTGGTGGGCTAAAGTATAATCCAAAGAACAGCTAAACTTTGAACCTGTCCAAACAGGAAAGAAGCCAACAGCCACCATTTTAACTCTGCCCCCAGCATGAAGGGAAGTGGGGTGGACTAAAAATTACAGTGCTACCAGGGAAAGGCTTCTTTCCACCCAGATCAGATTGCAAATCAAAACTAAGCCTCAGCCTCACCTTTGGCAGGCAGGAAATTGGGAGGGGATCTGTGCTGCCCTCTCCCGGAAAATACAGGCCACTCCATTGAGGGCTGTAATCATCTTACTCTGGCAGTGCAAGCCACCTCAGGAGCTATTCTTTAGCTGGAATTGGAAGCTCCAGTTTCCAAAAACAGGGGAGGAAAAGATGGTTCACCATTGATTTCAGCTACAGATCAATAAATTTGGCTTGCTAAAATATAACCCTAAGAACTGCTAAAGTTTGAACCCAGTAGCTGCCATTTTAACTCTGCCCCCAGCATGAGGGGAAGCTGGTCTGACTGAAAATCACAGTCAACATCTAAACCAGCTTCTGTCACCCAGATAGGCCTGCAGCCCTAGCCTAGGCTTCAGCACCACCTCTGGCAGTGAGGAAACTGGTAGGCCTTGCACACCAGCCACTCCTGGTAACTGCAGGTACATTCAGCTGGACAGAGACAGAAGTGTACCAGAGCAATTGTGGTCATTTTGGACACACATGGCATAGATTGCTGCCCACACCTGCAGCTCCATCCCTGCCCCTGGCAGGGGAGTAAGGGGCATGAAGCTTCATCAGTCTTTTTGGGCAACTACAGTCTAGGCCTGCAACTTGGATTATTGCACATGGCTGTGCCTCTGTCCCTACCCCTGGCAAAGAAGAAAGTTGGGAGAAGCTTCATCGGGCCCTGGGGCAATGAGGGCAGCTTAAGACTCCACAGTTTACAGCACCATCTACATCCTTTGATCCTACTACTCAAGCTGGAAGGGAGAAAGGGCAAGAAAGCCCTGAACTAAAGAGAGAAAATGCACCCAGACTAAATATATTTATTAAGCCAAATGCCAAAAACCAACAAAAAATTACAGTCCACACCAAGTAATAGGAAGATATAGCCCAGTTAAAGGAACAAGATAAGCCTGCAGACAACATAAAGGAGTTGAGACAACTAATCATATATGTTTAAACAAATCTCCTTATTAAATTCAATGAGATGACTAAAGAGATTAAGGATATTAAGAAGACATTGGATGAGCGCAAAGAAGAATTTGAAAGCATACATAGAAAAATAACAGATCTTATGGGAATGAAAGGTGCAATAAATGAAATTAAAAATACACTGGAATCATATAATAGCAGATTTGAGGAGACAGAAGAAAAGACTGGCAAGCTTGAAGAAATGCCCTCAAAGTGAACATACAAAAGAACAGATGAAGTAAAGAATGAAAAAATTGAACAAGGTCTCAGGGATCTAAACAACTGCAAGACACGTGAAAACATACATGCCATAGGTGTCCCAGAAGGAGAAGATAAGGAAAAGGGGCAGGAGGAATATTTGAAGAAATAATGGTAGAAAATTTCCCAATCCTATTGAACAACATAGAGATCCATGTCCAGGAAACACAACGTACTCAACATCTGAACAAATCCAAATAGATCAACTTTGAGACACATACTAATCAGAATGTCAAATGCCAAATAGAGAGAATTCTGAGACCAGCAAGAGAAAAGCAATGCATAACACATAGGGGATACCCAATAAGATTAAGTACCAATTTCTCATAAAAAGCCATGGAAGCAAGAAGATAGTGGTATGATATATTTAAGATAATGCAAGAGAAAAACTGTCAGCCAAGAATTTTATATCAAGCAAGATTGTCTTTCAAAAATGAGGGCGCATTTAGAATATCCAAAGATAAAAAGAAACTGAGTTTGTAACTAAGAGACTGGCATTGCAGGAGATACTGAAGGATGTGCTACAGTCTGAAAAGAAAAGAAGGAGAGAGAGGCTTGGAAGAGAGCCTAGAAATGAAAATTATATCAGTAAAAGTGACTAAAAGTGTCAAAAGAGTGGTGAAAATAAAATATGGCAAATAAAACCCAAATATTTTGGTGGTAGGTGGTGGATTCTTTATGCAGAAGTTTTAATTAACCTTATTGTAAAAGTGTGGAAGTATACAGAGTTAATGGTAACATATTATAGTGAGGAACAGCTGGTTTATAAATGGGAATGTGGCTGAAAAGGGTAGTCTAGGGTTGTAAATGCCAATTGACAGAAAGCTAGAGAATAATCTAGGGACTGAATAACACAGTAAACCCAGAAGTGGATGAGAATTTTGGTTGGTACTATAGATTCAAGAGTGTCCTTTGTGACCTAGAACAGATGTACATCACTATTGCAGGGTGGTGAGAATGAGAAAAAGCATGGGAAAAATACAACTGGAGTGACCATGGACTGTGGTTAACAGTAACATTGTAATACTTATACATCTATGCCAAAGATGTACTGTGTAGGTAATGTGGGATTATGGAAAAAGTGTGCCAAATATATGTTATGGACCTAGTAATAATATGATATTACCTCATAATCTGCAAAAAATGTTCTGCCACGATGTGGTGTGTTGATAGAAGGATGTTGTGTGGGAATTCTGCATATGTGTATAATTGTTTTGTAAGTTTACAACTTCTGTCATAAAAATATAAAAAATAATAATAATAATATGGTGGGTTAGTGGAAAATATACCAAATGTAAGATAAGGACTATAGTTAGTAGTAAGATTTTGACAATATTCTTTCATAATTTGTAACAGACATCTCACAACAATGTAAGGTGTTGGTGGTGGGTTGATGTATCGGACCCTTGTATGATGTTATGCATGTTTGCCTTGTAAGTTCACAACCTTTACTATACACTTTTTGTTTATGTATGTTCATGTATAAATGATGTAAATAATAAGAATAATAGGGAGGGTTGGGGGAAAATATACCAAATGTAAGATACTTCATTTAGTAGTAATATTTTGGGGTTGTTCTTTAATCATTAGTTTAAAATATTTTGCAACAATGCTATTGGTGGTAAAGGGAGGTATGAGAGCCCTGTATGATGTTATGTATGTTTGTGAAGTAAGTTCACAACTATTACTGTACATTTATTGTTCATGTATGTTTATCTATGAGTGGATATACTTCAATATATTTTTTAAAAAATGAGGGTGAGCTTAGAATATTCACAGTTAAATAGAAACTGAGAAAGTGTATAACAAAAAGACCAGCTTTGCAGGAAATACTAAAGTGAGTGTTACAGTCTGAAAAGAAAGGAAAGGAGAGAGAAGCTTGGAGAAGAGTCTAGCAATTAAGACTGTATCAGTAACAGTAACTAAAAGTGTAAAAAATATAATGACAGATAAAATGCGAAGATCAAAATTGATGAAATAAGAATGGTCTTTACAGTAATAACATTTATTGTTAATGGATTAAATTTCCCAATCAAAAAACAAAGACTGGCAAAATGGATAAGAAAATATGAGCCATCTATATGCTGTCTGCAAGATACTCACCTTATACCCAAGGATACTAATAGATTGGAAGAGAAAGGTTGGAAAAAGATATTCTACGCATGCAGTAAACAACAAAAAAACAACAACAACTCGGGTAGCTATACTTATATCAGATGATATAGACATTAAAAGCAAAACTGTTATTAGAGACAAGGGATAATTCACCAGGAAGAAATAACAATCATAAATCTATATGCACCTAACCAGTATGCCCCAAGATACTGAGGCAAACCCTGGCAAAACTGAAAGGAGAACTAACCATCTTTACAATAATAGCTGAAGAGTTCAAAACACCATTCTTAGCATTGGATAGAACATTTGGGTGGAATATCAATAAAGAAACAGAAAGCTTGAATATTATGACAAATGGACCAAACCTAACAATCTTACACAGAACATTGCACCCCAAAACATCAGGATATACATTCTTTTCAAGTGCTCATGGATCTTTTTCCAGGATAGACTATATGATGGTTCACAAATCAGATCAAAATAAATTCAACAAAATAAAAATTATACAAAGCACTTTCTCTGATAGTAATGAAATAAACTTAGAAATCAACAAGCTGCGGATAAAGGGAAAATTCACATATATGTGGAGATTAAACAACAAACTTATAATAATCAGTGGGTCAAAGAAGAAGTTCAAGAGAAATCTATATATATCTTGAGATGAATGACAATGAGAACACAACATATGAGAATCTATGGAATGCAGTGAAGACAGTGTTGAAAGGAAAATTTATAGCCCTCAAGGCTTACATTGAAAAAGAAGAAAGAGCTAAAATCAATGACCTAACAACAAAGCTGGAAGAACTAAAAAAAGAACAGTAAGCTAATCCCAAAGCAATTAGAAGGAATGAAATAATAAAGATCAGAGCAGAAATAAAAGAAATTGAGAATTAAAAAAAATAGAATTAACCAAATCAAAAGTTGGTTCTTAGAGAAGATTAACAAAATTGACAAACCCTTAGCTAGACTGACTAAAAAATAATAATAAATGGAATTAAAAATGAAAAGAGAACATAACTACTGACTCTACAGAAATAAGAGAGAGGATAAGAGGATACTATGAACAACTGTATGCCAAAAAACTAGTCAATGTAGACGAAATGGAAAAATTCCTAAGCATGTACAAAAAACCTACACTGACCCTAGAAGAAATAGGATACCTTAACAAAACAATCACAAGTGAAGATATTGAAACAATCATCAAACAGCTTCCCAAAATGAAAGGCCCAGGACCAGACAGTTTCACAGGTGAGTTCTACCAAGCATTCAAAGAAGATTTAATACCAATCTTACTCAAGCTCTTCCAAAAATTAGAACAAGAAGGAATGTTACCAAACTCATACATTGAAGCCAATATCACCCTAATACCAAACCCAGAGAAAGATATTATAAAAAAGAAAATTACAGGCCCATTTCTCTAATGAATACAGATGCAAAAATCCTCAATTAAATACTTGCTAATTGAATCTAACAACACATTAAAAGAATTATTCATCATGATGAAGTAGGATTTATACCAGTCATGCAAGGGTGTTTCAACACAAGAAAATCAATCAGCATAATACAGCACATTAATAAATCAAAGAAGAAAATCACTTGATCTTATCAATTGATGCAGAAAAAGCATTTGACTAGTACAGCATTTTTTCTTGATAAAAAATACTACGAAAGATAGGAATTGAAGGAAACTTTCTCAACATGATAAAGGCCATATATGAAAAACCCACAGCTAACATTGTACCTCAATGGTGAAAGAGTGAAAGCCCATTGTCACCACTGTTGTTCAATATCATGCTAGAGGTTCTAGCTAGAGCAATCAGGCAAGAAAAAGAAATAAAACGCACTCAAATTGGAAAGGAAGAAATAAAACTTTCATTATTCACAAATGATATGATCCTATATCTGGAAAGTTCTGAAAAATCCACAACAAAGTTTCTAGAGCTAATAAACGATTTTAGGAGAGTGTCAGGATACAAGGCCAACACACAAAAGTCAGTGGTGTTTCTACACACCATTAATTTGCAATATGAGGAGGAAGTTAGGGAAAAAATTCTTTATACAATAGCAATGAAAAGAATCAAATATTTAGGAATAAACTTAACCAAGTATGTAAAGCAATTGTATTCAGAAAACTACAAGCCATTGCTAAAAGAAATTTTTAAAAGACCTAAATAATTGGAAGAACATTCCATGCTCATGGATTGGAAGACTAAATATCATTAAGATGTCAATTCTAAAAATAAAATAAAATAAAAATGTCAATTCTACTCAAATGATATACAGATTCAATGCAATACTGATCAAAATTCCACCGGCTTTTTTTAAATAAAAGGAAAAAACAATTATCAAATTTACCTGGAAAGGTAAGGGGTTGTGCATAGCAAGAAACATGTTAAAAAGGAAAAGCAAAGTTGGAGGACTCTCACTTCCAGACGTTAAATCATATTACCTAGCTACAGTGGTAAAAACAGCATGGCACGGACATAAGGACAGACACATAGACCAATGGCACAAAATTGATAGTTCAGAAACAGACCCTCACATCTATGGTCAAGTGATTTTTGACTAACCTGTCAAACACACCCAACTCAGGCAAAAGAGTCCATTCAACAAATGGTGCTGAGAGAACTGGATATCAATAGCCAAAAGAAGGAAGGAGGACCTCTGTCTCACACCTTATACAAAAATTAACTCAAAATGGATCAAAACTCTAGATATAAAAACAAAAACCATAAAGCTACTAGAAGAAAATGTAGGAAAACATCTTCAAGACCTGGTGGTTGGTGGTGGATTCTTAAACATTACACTGAAAGCAAGAGCAACAAAAGAAAACATGGATAAAAGGGACCTCCTCAAACTTAAAAACATCTCTGATTCAAAGGACTTCATCAAGAAGGTGAAAATGCAGCCCACTCAATGGGAGAAAATATTTGGAAACCACATATCCAATAAGAGTTTGATTTCCATTCTATATAAAGAGACCATACAACTCAACAATAAAAAGGCAAGCAATCAAATTTAAAAATGGGCAAAAGATTTAGTCATTTCTCCAAAGAGGAAAGACAAATGGCCAAAAATCACATGAAAAAATGTTCCATATCACTAGTTATTAGGGAAATGCAAATCAAAACAATGAGATATCATCTAAAAGCACATAGAATGGCCATTATTGAAAAAACAGACAATAAGTGCTGGAGAGGATATGGAGAAATAGGAACACTCCTTTACTGTTGGTGGGAGTGTAAAATGGTGCAGCCTCTGTGGAAGACAGTTTGGCAGTTCCTCAGGAAGCTAAATATAGAACTGCTATATGATCCAGCAATTCCTCTACTAGGAATATATTCAGAAGAACTAAAAACTATGACACAAACAGACATCTGCACACCACTGTTCATAGTGGCATTATTCACAATTGCCAAAGATGGAAACAACCCAAGTGTCCATCAAACTATGAATGGATAAACAAAATGTAGTATATACATATGATGGAATACTATGCTGGCAGTAAGAAGAAATGAAATTGAGACACATATGATAACATGGATGAATCCTGAAGACATTATACTAAATGAAGTAAGCCAGACACAAAAGGACAAATATTGCATGGCCTCATTAATGTGAACTAAATATGAAGAATAAACATATGGAATTAAAACTTAGAGTACAGGTTATTAGGAGATAAGAAGAGGGTTGAAAAGAACAACGGTTGATTTATTTAAGTAGAAGTTTTAATTAACTTGACTGTAAATGTGTGGAAATGGATAGAGTTGATGGTAGCACATTATAGTGAGTGGCAACTGTTTTTATTTATTTTTTTATTTATTTTTTATTGTGGGTAAAAATCAAAATTTTCACAATACATACCACTATTTGTAAAATGATATATAAATATATATGCATATATGTGCATTTGCTTATAAAAATGTTATTTATATATTTTCAGTAATCTAAGCAACTGGTTTTTAAATGGGATTGTGGCTGAAAAGGGTAGTCTTTGGAAGTAAAAGTCAATTGAAAAAAAGCTAAAGAATAACCTAGGTACCGAATAACCCAGTGTACCTAGATGTGGATGAGAATTGTGGTAGAGGGTACAAATGCAAGAGTGTCCTTCTGTGAGCTAGAGCAGACATACATCACTATTGCAGGGTCTTGGGAATGTGGAAAAGCATGGGAAAACTAAAATTGGTGTGACCTATAAACTGTGGTTAACAGCAATACTATAATTTTCTTTCATCAATTCCAAAGATGTACTGTGTTGATAATGGAGGTGTATGGAAAAAGTGTGCCAAATGTATGCTATGGACCACTGTTGGTGGGATCAGTCTGATGATATTATCTCATAATGTGTAACAAATTTTCCATTATGGTGTGGTGTGTTGGTGAAGGGGTGTTGTATCAGAATTCTACACATATGTATGATTGTTTTGCAAGTTCACAACCTCTGTAATAAAAATATATTTTTAAAAAATAGGGTGGGTTTGGGGAAATTACACCAAATGTAAGATAGAACTGTAGTTATTAGTAATATTTTGACGATGCTTTTGCATAGTTTGTAACATATATTTCACAACAATGCAAAGTGTTGGTGGAGGGGTGATGTATGAGACCCCTGTATGATGTTATGTATGTTCACAGTCTTTACTATACACTTATTTTTTATACATGTTCATGTATGAATGATGTACTTCAATAAAAATTTATTAAAAAAATACATTAGAGGCTCATAAGAGCTTAATTTAATTGTTTGAAGATAGAATTAGTGATTTTGAAGAAAGAACATCTAGAGTGGAAACAAACAAGTCAACAGAAAGAAAAGAGAATGGAAAAAATGAACAGGATTTTGGTGAAATGAATGAAAATGGAAAATGCAGAAACAAACACATTATTGGTGTCCAAGAAGGAGAAGAGAAAGGAAAAGTGGCAGAAAGAATATTGTAGGGAATAATGACTGAAGACTTTCCTACCCTTATGAAAGACATAAATATCACTATCCAAGGAGGAAAATGCACCCCAAATAGGATAAACACAACTAGGCTTACCCCAAGACACCTACTATTCAGAATGACAAATATCAGAAATAAATGGGAGATATTACCACTAATCCTGAAGAAATAAGAGACATCATAAGAGGACAATATGAACAACTGTATGCCAAAAAACTAGAAAATGTAGATAAGATGGAGAAACTCCTAGAAACACATGAACCACCTACACTGACCCTAGAAGAAACAGAAGACCTCAGCAAACCAATCACAATGAAGAGATAGACACACTCATCAAAAACCTTTCAAAGGTGAAAAGCCCGACTACTTGATTAGAAATAAAGAAATTATATGTGGAATGGAATATTCAACTTAGTATTTTTTATAAATTTACAAATATTGAAGTGTAGAAATGTTCAATAACAGCCAGATGATTAAGTGAATTATGATAAATGCCTATAGTTCATCATAACAATATATTTTTTAGTTATTTTATAAAAAATGATGTTTAAAAATATTGAATAAAACATGTCCAAAGTTAATGCAAATCAAACAACAAAAAACATTTTATTATTAGCATTTCCACATATAATTAAAAGTTCTTCATAAACATTATTTTTAATGGCTGGTAATGCACCGTAATTCATTCAACCATTTCCCTGTTATTACTGGTGATAAACATTGCTTTAAAGTTTTCAATGTTACAAATAAAACTGTGTGACAAACATGAAAGAAAAAAGAAAAGCCTGTGACCAGATGGATTAAAGGGTGAATTCCCCCAATGAGTCAAAGATGATCTAATACCAAACTTGCGCTAGCTCTTCCAAAAAACTGAACAGTAAAGAACACTACTAAACTCATTGTATGAAGCCAACATCACCCTAATACCAAAACCAGATAAAGATACTATGAAAAAAGAAAATTACAGATGAATATCTTTAATGAATCCTCAACAAAATACTTGCAAACAGAATCCAAAAGCACATTAAAAGAATTATAAACCACGATCAAATGGGTTTCATCCCAGGTATACAAGGGTGGTTCAACACAAGAAAATCAATTAATATAATAAACCACATTGATAAACTAAAGAAGAAAAATCACATGATCATCTTGACTGATGCAAAAAAGGCATTTGACAAAATACAGCACCATTTCTTGATAGAATCACTCCAAAAAACAGGAATAGAAAGAAGCTTTCACAATATGGTAAAATGCATATATGAAAATCCTACAGCTAGCATTGTACTCAATGGTGAAAGACTGAAAGCTTTTCTGTTGAGATAAGGAACAAGACAAGGATTCCGCTGTCCATCACTGTTATTCAATATTGTGCTAGAAGTTCTAGCTAGAGCAATCAAGCTAGATAAAGAAATGAAAGGCACCCACACAGGAAAGGAAGAAGTAAAACTTTTACTATTCACTGATGATGTGATCCTATAGCTAGAAAATCCTGAAAAATCCACAACAAAGCTCCTAGAATTAATAGACAAATTCAGCAATACAAGACTAATATGCAAATATCAATAGCATTTCTATACAACACTGATGTGCAATTGGAGGAGCAAATCTGAAAAAAATTCCATTTATAAGAGTGACTAACATATCAAATATTTAGGAATAAACTTAACCAAGGACATAAGGGCCTGTATTAAGAAAACTACAAGCTATTGTTAAAAGAAACCAAAGAATACTTAAATAAATGAAAGGACATTCCATGCTCATGGATTTGAAGACTAAGTGTCGTTAAGATGTTAATTCTACCCAAATTGTTTTACAGATTCAATGTGATCTCAATAAAAATCCCAACAGCTTTTTTTGCAGAAATTGAAAAGCCAATAATCATATTTATTTGGAAGGGTAAGTGGCTCCCAAATAGCCAAAAATGTCTTAAAAATGAAGAATGTGTTTGGAGGACTCTCACTTCCTCACTTTAAAGCATATTACTTAGCTACAGTGGTAAAAATAGCATGGTAATGGGAGTGGATGTGGCTCAAGTGGCTGAGCTCTCACCTACCACATGGGAGGTCCTGAGTTAGTTTCCTAGTGCCTCCTGAAAACACACACACACACACACACACACACAAAAGAACAATAAGCAAAACAAATGGTAAAAAACAACTCAGGAAGCCAAGGTGGCTCAGTGGTTGAGTGCCAACTTCCCACATACAAGGTCCTGCGTTCAATGCCTAGGCCTGGGAAACTGAGAAAACAAAACAAAACAAAACAAAACAAAACAAAACAAAACAGCATGATATTGTCATAAAGACAGAGAGATTGACCAATGGAACTGAATTGAGAACTCAGAATAGGACCACACATCTATAGTCAAGTGATTTTTGAAAAGGCTGTTAAGCCCACCCCACTGGTCCAGAATAGTCTATTCAACGAAGAGTGCTGGGAGACCTATAGCCATATCCAAAGAAAGAAAGAGTATCCCTATCACAAAACTTACACAAAAATTAACTCAAAATGAATCAAGGTCCTAAAAATAAAAAGTGACATAAAACTCCTAGATTAAAATGTAGGAAATGACCTTGAAGATCTGGCAGGTTGTAGTTTCTTAAGCTTTACACACAAAGCATGAGCAACATCAACAACAACAACAAAATAGATAAATGGGACCTCCTCTAAATTAAACATTTTTCTACCTCAAAGGACTTTTTCAAAAGGTTGTAAACACAGCTAACCCATTGGATGAAAATACTGAGCAATCACATATCTGATAAGATTTTAAAAATCATGATATATAAAGAGATCAAACAACTCAACAATAAAAAGACAAACTACCCAATTTATAAATGGGCAAAGGACTTGAAAAGACAATTGTCCAAAGAAGAAATACAAATGGTGAAAAACACATGAAAAAAATTTCAACATCACTAGCAATTAGGGAAATGCAAACTACCATGAAATATCATTTCACAACTAATAAACTGGCTGTTATTAAAAGACAGAAAACTCTAAATGTTCGAGAGAATGTGTAGAGATAGGAATGCTTATTCACTGTCGGTGGGAATGTAGAACAGTACATCCACTGTGGAAGACTATTTGACAGTTTCTCAAGAAGTTGAATATAGACTTGCCACGTGACCCGGCAGTACCATTACTAGGTATATTGCTAGAAGAACTGAAAGAGACACGAAGAGCCATCTGTACACTTATGTTCATAGTGGAGTTATTCAAGATTGCCAAAAGTTGGAAACCACCCAGGTGTCCATCAGCAGATAAATGGATTAAAATATTGTGGTGTACGCAGCGAAAAGAAGAAATGAAGTCATTAAGCATGTAACAACATGGGTGGACCTGGAGGACATTACGTTGAATGAAACACACCAGACACAAAAGGGCAAATACTGTATGACTGCAATATTATAAACAAAATATATTAAGTAAACTCATGGAATTAATAATTAGAACACAGGTCACCAGAAAATAGAGTGAGGGTAGAGAATGGAAAACTGATGATTAATCTATGCAGAACTGATTAAAAAGTTGTTTATAATTCTTTGTAAATGAATGGAAATTGTGAGAGCACATCATGGTGTTTGTGACTAGCAGAGCTATTATATTGATTTGACAGTGGTTGAAAGGGAAAGTGTAAGGACGTGTATATTACTAGAAAGAAAGCTAAAATATTTAACTTGGTACTGTATAAGATAGTGTAACTTCATGTAAAATACAAATATGGGTGATATTCCATATATAAGACTGTTTTTACAAAATATCAATACAAATGAACTAGAAAGAAGGAAATGAATAGTAGCTATGTACCACAGGGTAAGTATAAAGGGATTGAGAGGTAATAGGTTTTGTTTTTTCAGTTGGTTGGTTGGGGGTTGCTTATTATTATTATTATTATTATTATTATTATTACTGGAAGAATGAAAACCCTTTAAAAATGATTATAATAATGAAAGTACAACTATGTGATTATACCAAATAACATTGATTTTACACTTTGGATTGATTTATGCTTTATTAATATGTATCAATAAAACTGATTTTTAAGAAGTAAATAAATTAAATTAAATTAAGTAAAAAAGAAAAGAAAAAAAAAAGCCCATCAATGATGGTAGATTTAAATAGTTTAAAAACTTTCCCAACACCAGAGATAGAGGCATCCTTTCTTTCCTTATGATTTGTGGTTTTCCTTATCATATACTTTTTTGAGCTTCTGGACAAATTATTGTTTTCCATGATTTGCATAACTGAAGCTTGAACCGATATGAATTTGTTCTAATTTTTGAAGATTTATCACACATTTTAATACTGTCAGTCTCTTTCAATATTTATTAGTTTAACTCTGAGCATTTTTAGAATCTTTTATCAAATTCTTCAAAGCCTCTTCTGACATTTTGAATGGAAAATAATTAAACTCTCTCCTTATTCATGAAATATCCATCAAAATAAAGTTAGAGACTTACTTTAGATCATTCATCAAATTATATCCTAGAATGATTCATAAGTAAATGTGAAAAATGGAAGTATATGAAAATATAGCGATTAAGAGATTAAAATGGGAGGCTGATAAGCAGCAATGGAAGAAGCTAAGAAATATGAAGAGAGAAATTGGTAAATTTGAGTATTTAAAAATGAATATTTCTGGTCATTAACAAAGCATGATAACACAAATTAGAAAAGAAAAATTATTGAAAAAGAATTTGTAGTCTTTCAATGTAGTATGTATGTATAAATAACATGAAAAAGAATAAGGCTCATTGAAAAGTAGGAAAATTATAAGTGGTTTTTACAAAATAAAAATGATAAAAAAATACATAAATAATACTTAAACTCACTAATAATCAAAATATTTAAAAATATGTTAGTTTATACCTCGTCCGCTCAAGAAATGTTGATAGATGGCCAAATGTGTCAGGCACGCTATTAAATACTGATAATAAAAGGTCAGTATGAAATCGTTGCTACTCACAATATTATGCAAACGTTACAATTTACTTACTTATCCTTTTTAAGTTTTTTAAACTGTTTTTAAAGAAGTTTCCGATTGCAGAAAATTTACATCGAAAATATAGGTAATTCCCATATAACCCACCTCCTTTCCCTCCCACATTTTCCCTTATTAATAACATCTTACATTAGTGTAGTACATTTGTTACAATTGATGAACTGATACTTGTTCTTAAAATGTTCTCATATCTCAGGAGGGGCCTGGGCAGGGAAAGGGTGAGGGCGGGGTGGAGGCAGTCCTTTTCCGGGCAGTAGTGAAGGCAGTGTCGCTGTTGCCCTTTTCAAGCCGCAGGACAGCTGCCGCTGCCGCCTTCTCCTGCGGGTGGAGTCGGTTACGAAGGGCGCAGTCAGAGAAGACTGGGCACTCCCTGCTATTTTCCAGCCCACATCTGACCTGCATCACTGCAGCCAAGAGAGGCGGAACCCTGAGAGTGCTTCCGGGGGCCAGCCCCTCCGGGCGGTGGGGCCCGAGACCGCGGCTCCTCGACTGGTTCCCCTTGCGTACCCCTTCCGCGAGAAATGAAGGGAAGATGTCTTTGCCGGGACTCAAGGCCGGATTGAAGTTCCTGGCATCCAACTTCTACATGAACCACGAGCAAGTTCACATCCTTAGATGGAGGCTGGACAAGCTGCACTGCCATTTCCTGGTGTCGCCGCCTATCATCCTTCACTGCAACATCATGGAATCTTACCCATCTTCTTCACCAATATGGTGTGTGGATTCCGATGATCCAAATCTGACATCAGTGCTGCAATGTCTAGAAGATACTAAAAACAATTCCCTTCGTCAGCAATTGAAGTTGTTGATAAATGAACTCCGCAGGTAATATAACCTTCCTGCTCACCTCGATGTTGAGATGCTAGGTCAACCACTACCCAGCTAGGGATAATGAATTCTCTTTGTGAGTTGAGTTGAATCTGCCTGTACATTCTGCAAAGTCCTCATGGAAAAAGCATTGATAGTATTAGTCTGACCACCACATGAATTACAGGGTTATTTTATATTTTCATCTCAGATGCCCTTTTATAATTTACTTTGTTTTTTTTCCCTTTTTACAACTAATCCCTTCTTAACATACTATGTACTTCTTTGTTTGTACACGTATAATTTGTCGACCCGTCCCCACTATCCCCATTACCATATAATCTTAAGAAAAAAGGGTCTTTCTCTATTTTTTTTCATTAAGTATTCCCAACACCTTTAATAGTATCTGGTGCTTTGTGGTGCTTCATTAATACTCATTAAATAAATAAAAAGTGATATTCAAGAATTCTTTGCTCAAGAATTCTTTAATGTTCCCTCATTCTTTTCCAATGAAATTCATGGTTTATTTTCCTATTCTAGATACACCACAGTCTGTATCTTTCCTATCACCTCACATTCTTCTCACCTCAGGGCACTTGGCCATGTGCATCATTTAACTGTTCCTCTATTCACTTGCTTCAGCCTTCACTCAATTAATTTGCTCAGAATATTTCCGTCAACTAAAACACCTCCTTCTGCCTCTCCTTCAACAAAATTCTACTTATTTGTCTTCGTCCATGAGAACTTTTCTAGGTCCTCAGATCAAACTGATTTTCCCTTTTCCTGATCTACATGGTATTTATGTGTCTTCATAACATATTTGTCCTTAAATCAGGTGTAACTTATATGACCAGCTAAATTATACATATTGATTAAAATGCTTAAGTCAAGAATTGTATAATACATCTTTTGTGTTCTCACGGAATGCTGAACTATTTACTCCATACTTTCTGCATTGATTGCTAAAATTTCAGTTCTCCTAAACATTATCAAGTACTTAAAATATGTCTACAGGGCATTGGAGAAGACAATGGATAGAGGGAGCACAGGGTGAGAACAGAGTGGGGCTAAAAACTTCTTAGTTATTAGAAATGATTCTTGAAAATGCTTAAAATCTAATTGGGGAGGACAAAAACTTATATTACGGACATAAGTGCAATGCAGAATATGATAAAAGAAAGTGTAAACATGCAAAATGGGAATGTAGAGAAAGAAGTGATTGGTGACCAAGAGCAAAAGGAAAGATTTCTTAATGGAAGTGTCATTTCAAATGAAACTTAGAGAATTTAAATGATTAGTATTTTAATAGGCAGAGAGTTTTTGGAAGGGCAGTAGCCTTAGGTAACTACATGGATAAAGATCTGGAAGTTTGAAAGAGCAAAATCTTGTTAGAAAGTATGTAGAATAGTGACTTTGCTATAGTTTAAGTTTCCGTCATATAAAGATGTGCATAAAAGAGATATAAGGGGGAGGGTGGAGTTAGATTGGAAACTGCTTTATTTTGTTCCCTAACGTTAGTTTTACTACTCCCATTATTTCACTAAAACTTCTCTTTCACTAAGTTCACAATAAACACCAAATATTAACCCTAAAGGACAGCTCTTGATTATCTTTCTAACCAAGCTCTAGTCTTTGGTGCCATTAAAGTCTAGATACGACATTCACTGTTCATGTCTTTCTAACTGCCCTGTCTCAGTCTTTTATCCTGTATTGTGGTGTCCCTATTTGCCTGTCCCCCTTTTTTTGTTTGTCTCAAGTTTATTTTTACCACCTAATCATGATACTCTTAAATTAATTCCAGCAGAAAGTCTAAGGAACTCATAGATCAACCTGCTAAGCACATCAGGAAAATGTTCATATGCCATATAGTTAGAAGAACAAGGACAGTAGGACATCTTATTTGAACTTTTTGAGGTAATAAAACAATACAGAAATGGGAAGCCCTGTGAATTTTTTCATACTTTATATTGGTGGCACACTGTAAGGTTTAAAAAAATAATATAAACAAGAAAGCTTAATAATGTGCTTAAAATATGAAAAGCTGTGCTATAACTTTTGCAGGCATTAATTTCCTTCAAACAAGTCTGATTAACTCTCCTTATTCATCAGGAGTACTTCAAATAGGCCAGCTTGCAAACAAGCAGCCCTCTATATATGGTTCTTACCTACCATATGTGACTTCGAATAAACCTGTTTATTCTTTGACTGAACAGTCACATAAAGACTATAAAGATGGCGATCGTGCATCACTAGATGGTGAAATTTCTTGCTTTCTTTCATGATTTCTTCAGTCTTTTTTTTGTAATGGATAAATATTTTTCTAAATAATCTAAATCATCTATATACCTCATCTCCTGGTAAAAGCTGGAGCTTCCCATCAGCAGTCAATAATGTAAAGGGCAGCCATCTTTCCCTCCCTTCTATTGCACCATCCAAACAAAATTTGTGCAAGTCAGAGAAAGAGGCATTTTTCAAGTCTTATTTCATAAAATGGTGGGGGTGTCAACCAAATTTCTTTTGATATGAAAATTTCAGTTGCCTCTGCTGGAGATAACCACTGGCAGTTCACTACCTTGGTCAAGTCTGGGCAGCTGTCTCGAGCAGGCAGCACAGGAAGAGTGCCTTGTTGAAGTGTGGCCGCCGGGTCGCACCAAGGGAGTGAGCCAGCCACTCCAGCCATGCAATGACCAGATGTTGCACTTCGTGCACAGGTGCAGGAAGTGGCAAGCATCGCAGCAGCAGACACGGGCACATCAGCCGGCCTAGCCCGGCAGCTGCTAGAAGGCATGGTCGGGTTCCAACTGGGACCCTATGGTGGCCCCTATTTTCTATTAATGATGTTTGTATTCAACTCCTTCTTTTATGTTTTAGAATTTTTCTGGATTATTTCATCTACCTCTGTGTTTTTTAATTGTCATCTATATTCTGGTGGTTTGACTAGAAGAAGATTCTAAACTTTTTTGGTTGCCATTCATATCAGTAAATCATTTGATATATATTGCAAATATATGCTATTAGTGCCTAAAAATTATAATGATATACTAGTATAATAAGATATTTTTATATTATAAATCACAAAAATATAAATTTAAAAGAAAGATTAAAGAAGAAATTGTATTAAATATTTTTATATCATATCGTCTAATGTACACCATTATTAATAAAAATAACACTATTATATTCAGAGAAAGAAAAATGTTATAGTAAAAGCCTTAATATTATGGAACTTTTAGTTTAGCAATATGGTACAATACTCCAAGAATTTATGTAAATTTGTAACCTAACATTTCTAAATGTAAGCCATAGTTGAAAAGATATCACACAGATGCAGCTGTCCAAATAGGAGAAGAATGACAATTTGGAGTTTGTCCCAGAAGATAAATGGGCACTTCGGTAGTTCAAGCTGTGGTGTAAACAATCCTGCTATTTGGACCATAGGACCTACCAGATTTATCATATTAAAATATCTGGGATTAGATGTGGAGTTTATGGAAAGTTTATGGAAAATTCCAATAGGAGAAATTCAGCCTTTGACCCCTATGGTTTTGGAGCAAGGCTCTCTTATCTAAAGCAGAGAATTATAAACTATGCAAGAATAACTCAGATGTTCTCTGAACTCTGCTAGAGTCAGAGCTCCTGACAATGGGACATACATTGATAGTAAAGATAGAACTTCTCTACATCATCTGGGATTTGTCAGACTATCAAAATATAAATTTTATTGTCCCAGGAGCAATCCATTATAAGTGGTACCTCCAGGATCAGGGACAAGGAGGACCATAAGTCACAGTATGCTGCATTAGCTAGTGCCCAGAAACCATGTCTTCCACCCTGGTAAATAAGATAGTACTTCTGTTCTCAGAGGGGTTTGTTTGTGAGAGCTGGTCTTATTTCTGGCTGGATGTGTTTAGAGGTCCTGGTTCTAAGAGTGGAAGTGACTTTACCAGGAAACACCTGAGATAATTCCACTGCTTTTAGGCTTAAAGCTGCTTTCTGTTCACTTTGGTTGGATGATAAGAGACCAGTAGCAAATGAAAGGTTTTCGTGGGTAACCAACCCATAAAATCTATGAGAAAATTATGCTGTTATATAATGTGATCAGCAAAGAATAGATTTGAAATTCAGGTGATCCAGAGGCATCTTTGGTTCTAAACTGAGGTCAGTCTGATGAAATGCTAAGAGCCCACTGCAAATGCTAGCCTTGGGTTTTGTGCTCTCATAAAAGAGGAGTTACTGGATTCTCACTGTAACATCCTACCAAGAGTCTTGAAGAGGTCATACAGCTATATATATATATATATACTTTTTAAATTTTTAAAAAGGATACTGAGATTACATAAATGTTACATTAAAAAATATACAGGGTTCCCATATGTTCCACTCCCTACCCCTCCCACATATTCCCAGATTAAAAACATTAGTGTGGTACATTTGTTACAATTGATAAGCACATTTTGCAGCATTGCAATGAAGCATGGATTATAGTTTACATTGTCGTTGACATTCTCTCCTACACAATTTTGTAAGTTATGAAAAGATATATAATTGCTTGTATCTGTCATTGCAATGTCATTCAGGACAATTCCCAAGTTCCAAAAATGTCCCCATATTACACTTATTTTTCTCTCTCCCTCTCCTCAGAACCTCCAGTGGCACTGTCTCCACATCAATGATAAAAGTTCTTCCATTACTAGAATCACAATAAGTCTATAGTAGAATAACAGTAAGTCTACTGTAGTCCATCATTCACTCCCCAATCATGAGGATTCTGGGATGGAGATACTTCACCTCTAATTGAGAGCTTATATCCCATGGGGCAGATGGATGAGACTTCCTTGCTTGCAGTTGCAGACACTCTCTGTTCCTTAGGATGGTCATTGCCCATTATCATCTCCTTGTTAGTTGTCTTGGGTGAGGCCAATGAACTGGAGAGAAAGTGTTGCAACTCTGTTGATATTCAGGACCCAACTGGCATATAGACAGCCCAATTATTTAAGTCTCTTGGACATAGACCTATCAACTCTAGTACTAACTATAGGTTCAAATAGAAGGGACAGTAGAGCCATGTGTAGGTAAAGCACAACTGGGCCCAACTCTGTCACACTGGGGAACATAAATTCCAAAGTAGGGTCCACTGGCAGAGTGCCAAACTCCTAAGCTGTCTGCCCTGCCTATAATTTCTGGATGTCTCCAGAGTGCACAGGAGCCCTGCTATTTGAGACAATATTAACTTTGGTAATCAATGAGAGCCTGGTGAGATGTGCCTAAGCATAACCTCTGGAATGACCTCCTGTGTCACTTTGAAGTCTCTTAGCAATAGAAACTCATTTGTCTTTACTCTTTCCCCCTTTTAGTCAAGGTCTTTTTCCAGTTGCATTGCTAGTTGGTGCTTGGTTGTAAGGTGCCAGTGAGGCTCATTCCTGGGAGTCATGTCCCATGCTGGGGTGAAGGTAATGGATTTATATGATGAGTTTGTTTTAGAGAGAGGCCACATTTGAGCAACAGGAGGTAACTCTTAGGCACCCTATAATAATAGGCTAACTTTCAATTTCAAAAGAAAAGGTTCATAATTACAGTCATTGATATCAAGGGCCTGTCAATGGTCCATCTTCCTTTACCAGTTACTGCCCCTGTACTCAGGGGAGTCTTGCCATCCTATTAGAGAATGTGGCAGAATTCCCCAGAATGGGAATTCAATATTCTTTTGGTTAGTGGGTGAATCTCCACCTACTGTAACAATGTGCCATGAACACTTGAACACATTCATGTGCCTTATATGTATGCCCCAGGTGAACCTTTTCCCATGCATCCCTCATTTTTGACACCCCACACCAATGATCCTCCCCTGCCACAGCTGTAACCCTTCTGTAATGCAAAACTTTGTCAAAATGAAGCCAACAAATTAACTAAATACAATTAATAAGAAAATGAAATAATAATGTTAGTTAAAAAATTTAAAAATGAAAAATAAATTTGAAATAATAAAAAACAATAAATATAAAATTAAAAGAAAAGTTTTTGATGTTATGTCTTTCATCACTGTAAGATCTGTTGTCTTGTTTGTACAATGACATTTTCTTCTGTTTATTTCCTCAGTGTCTTATTGTTTTCATTTTGTCTTCAGAGAAGCTTCAGGTTACAGAAAAGTCACCAACAGATTTTTTGGGGTCGATGTTTGATTGTGCTCCTCTCCTCCCCTCCCCTCCCCTCCATTCCCCTTCTCTCTCTCCCTCTCTCTCTCTGTCTCTCTCTTTCCCTCTCTCTCTCCCCACTTCTCTTTTATTTTCTTTGATCTGGAGGTCCTTGTAAGAAAGGAGAATGTGCTGGCCTCAATTTCAGTCCTCTCATAAGCAGTGGCTTCCAAATTGCCTCTTGGGGAAGCAATTGAGTGTTTATTTGGGCAGGGGTGGCTTATAATGGATTTATGAAGAAATTTCAAAATAGGCCAATTCCAGCCTTCAATAAGTAAAATTCAGGAAGCTTTGAGGACTTAGATGATAGAGAATTGATTTCTAGGATTACAACAATTACATCTCAGAATATTCAGTTCTCGGTAAAAAATTGCAGAACATAAAAGTAGACAGAAAAGAATATTCCAATCACAGAAAAATAAAAACAATTCAATGGAAACTTTCCCTGAGAAAACCAAGTCACTGAAATAACTAATTAAACATTTTCTATCAATTCACGTAAATAGGTTAAATTTACTCAAGGAAAATGTGGACAGAAAACTAAAGGAAATCAAGAAAATGATACATGAATAAAATGAGAATTACAATAATGGGGCAGAAACTATAAAAGGAAGCCAGAAGAAATTCTGCAGCTGAAAATCATAACTGAAATACAAAAAATACAATAGGGAAAATGAAGAGCACATTTGAGCAGGCAAATAAAAGATCACCAAATTTGAACATAAGACAATTGAAATTATACACTCTGAGGAGCAGAAAGAAAAAACGATTGAGGAATATGAAACAGAGTCTGAAGAACTTGTGTGATACCATCAAATGTACCTATATATGGATCATAGGAGACTCAGAAAAAGGTGAGAAGAAAACAGAAAGAAAATTTGAAGAAACAATGACTGAACACTTCCCAAATATGACTGAAGAAACTAATATCCACATTAATTAAAGTCCAACAAATTCAACAAATGATAAATTCAAAGAGATATACACTAAGACAAATTATAGTTAAATTTTCAAAATACAAACACAAAGAGTAAAGCTTGAAAGCAGCAAGGCAGAAGTGATATGTCATATACAAGGGATCCTTACTAAGAATAATTGCTGATTTCTCATCAGAAACCATGAGGGACAGAAGGCAAGGGGACAGCATATTTAGTATGCTTGGAGAATAAAACTATTAAACAAGTATACTAAATCTAGAAAAAGAAGCTTTCAAAAAGGAAACAAAATTCAGACATTTATGAATAAAGCAAAGCTGTGGAAGATCATTTACACAGACCAGCCCAATAAAACAATGATAATGGGAACACTTCATGCTGAAAGAAAAGGACTCCAAACAGTAACTTGAAAATGTAGGAAAAAAATAAAGCTTTCTGGTAGGTAACTATATTAGTCAGGATTCTCCAGGGAAGCAGAACTGATGGGATATATATAATGAGATTTATTTTAGGAAATGTATCATGCCACTGTGGGGATAGGCAAGTCCAAATTCTTAAAGGCAGGCCACCACCTGGGAACTCTGATGAAAGTTTTTGATGAATTCTCCAGAGAGGCTGTCTGGTTAAAGTAGAGATGGAAATTCTTCCTTCTGACTGTTTAATCATCACTTCTACTTTTAAGATCTTCAACTGATTGGATGAGGCTTCTTTCTTTGTTGAACAAAATCTCTTCCATTTACTGTAGATGTCATCACCAATAGATGAAATCAACATTCTCATGATTTAAATCCATGAAATGTCTTCACAGTAACAATTAAACCAATGATTTTTTGACCAAACAAGTGGAAGCCATAGCCTAAACAAGTTGACACATGAACCCAACCATCACAGTAAGTTTATGGATAAATGTAGTTGACTGCATAATTTCATTTTTAATTTTTGTTGTTTTTTCCATTTTAAAGGGTTAAAATACAAAAAAGTAAACAGCAAAATAAGTCTATGTTATTTCGATCACAATGTATAAACATTTAGTTTGTGTCAAGAACACCACAAATGGACAGAGAGACATAGGAACAGAGAGTAAACTATTTAAGTTATGTTCATGTCAATACAAATTAAATTTTAATAGATTTATTGTTAAATATCACCCCTTGTAGACAGAAAGAAAATATATTAAAAATCTACACAAAAGGATTTGAAAACTGATATAAAACAGCTCATTACAAAATGTCATCTAAAGAAAATGAAGATACAATTGGCAGAAACCTACAGCTAACATTGTTCTCAATGGTTAAAGACTGAAAGCTTTTCCACTGAGATCATGAACAAGACAAGGATGCCTACTGTCACCACTGTTATTCAATAATGTGCTAGAAGTTCTAGCTAGAGCAATTAGGCTAGATAAAGAAATAAAAGGCAACCAAATAGGAAAGGAAGAAATAAGACTTTCAGTATTCACTGATGATATTACCATATCTGGAAAATCCTGAAAAGTCCACAACAAAGCTACTAGAATTAATAGATGAATGCAGCAAAGTGACACAATACAAGATTAATAAGCAAAAATCAATAGCGTTTTTACACACTAGATAACTTAAGATGTCATTTCTACCCAAACTGATTTAAAGATTCAACTCTAACCCAACAAAATACCAACAACCATTTCTGCAAAAAAGGAAAAGCTAATTATTAAATTTATTTGGGAGAGCAAGGGGCTCAAAATAGCCAAATGTCTTTAAAAAGAAAAGAAAAAAAAATTTGGAGGACTTTCATTTGCTGAGTTTAAATCATATTACTTAGGTATGGTGGTAAAAACAATATGGTATTGGCATAAAGATAGATTTATTGACCAATAGAACCAAATTGAGAACTCAGAAATAGACCCTCATATCTATGTTCAAGTGATTTTTGACAAGGCTTTCAATCCCAAACAACTGGGCTTGAACAGTCTATTGAACAAATGGTGCCAGGAGAACTGATATCCATATCCAAAAGTCAGAAAGAGGAACCCCATCTCACAACTTAAAAAAATTAACTCTGGGAAATGTAAGAAAATGGTGTTGGGTATGCAAGTGGAGCTCAATGCTCTCACAAAAACAATAGAGAAAGAGCCAAAAGCTGTCCAAGGGACCTACTTTGGGGGTCAGCAGGTGAGGACAGTGCTACACAACTCCCAGGAGGGTAATAGACAGAGAGATGAAAAAGTCTAAACAACAAATGTGAGGTACCTAGCCCCCATAGCAGCTGGGAAGGTCTCTCCTCCCCCACCCCCAAGATATTAAGCTGGGGTAAAACCCCTGGCTCACTGCAGCTAACTGAGAGAGAAAAAGACATATTCCTCCCTGTCAGTTGTTTGAAGGGAAAAGGGAGGAGAAGTCAGGGTGTTTTCTTCAGTGAAATTGGCCAGCAAAGTCTGCATTGAATCTCTGCTCTGGAGATTCAATAAAGGAACGCAGGAAAGCCCAGGCTGAAACACTTCCATGGAAAGGTACAATGATGAGTGCCATCTGCTGACCAGTCTAGAAGTTGGATGGACAAAACTATTCTTGGTTCTCTCTGTATCCCACCCATGGGAGAAAATTTACCCCTGCAAATGAGTCCCTGGCCTGATTTTGATAACTTAAGCGAGGGAATTTTAAAGATTTAGAATAAGTTGAACCAAATATCAAAGAATAGCTGTGAAAAAAAATAATAAACTATAGGCAAGAGAGAGAAATCGGCCATCTGTGTAAATTCACCAACAACTCAGATGCTTAAGCATCAGCAAAACATTGCAATACATACTAGGCAACTGGAAGAGAGGGCCCAGCCAAAAGAATAAACCAAATATCCTGAAGTGATATAGGATTTAAGACAATCAATCAGTGATAATCACACAACTTTCCTAAACCACTTAAAGGAATTTAAAGAAAATATGACAAAAGAAATAAAGCATATTAAGAAGATACTGGGTGAGCATAAAAATTGTTTTGAAAGCCTGAAAAGAAAATCAACAGACCTTATGGGAATGACAGACACAATGAATGAAATTAAAAATAAATAAATTAGAGGCACACAAGAGCAGATTTGAATTGCTCAAAGACCGAATTAGTGATTTAGAAGACAGAATATCTGAACTGGAAAATACAGGAACCAGAAAGAAAAGAGAATGGAAAGAATAGAACAGAGTCTTGGGACATTGAATGATGACAGAGAACATGCAAATAACTGCATTATTGGTGTCCCAGAAAGAGAAGAAAATGGAAGAATGGAAAGGGGCAGATAGAATATTTGAGGAAATAATGACCAAAAACTCCCTTACCATCAACAAATGAATATCAATATCCAAGAAGGACCATGCGCCCCAAACATAATAAATATGAATAGACCTACCCGAAGACACCTACTGTACAAAATGACAAATATCAGAGATAAAGAGATGATTCTGAAACTAGTAAGAAAAAAGCAAAGTATCACATACAGGGGAAATTTGATTAGATTAAATGCTGACCTCTCTTAAGAAACCATGGAGGCAATAAGAAAGTGATATGTATTTAAGGGACTGAAAGAGAAAAACTGCCTGCCAAGAATTCTGTATCTGGCAAAATTGTCCTTCAAAAATGAGGGTGCATTCAAAGTCTTCACAGACAAACAAAACTGATAGAATATGTTACTGAAAGACAGAATTCAAAGAAATATTAAAAGCAGGTCTGCAGCTTGAAAGGTTAAAAAACGAAGATGAGAGATTAGGAGAAGAGTTTAGAAATGAAAATTCTAAACTAAAGGATAAGAAGACTGACAATTGAATGATATGAAAACAGAAAGCCAAGGAAAAAATGGGTGAAGTAAGTAATGCCTTTACAGTAATAACATTGAATGTTAATGGCTTGAACTCCCCAATCAAAGACATAGATTGATAGAATGGATTTAAAAAAAAATGAGCCATCTATATGTTGTCTACAAGAAACCCACCTCAGACATAAGGACACAATGAAGTTAAAAGTGAAAGGTTTGGAAAAGGTACTCCATGCAACTAGTAACCAAAAAAAAGAGCTGGAGTAGCGATACTAATACCAGACAAAATAGATTTCAAATGCAAAACTGTTATAAGGGATGAAGAAGATAATTATATATTAATAAAAGGGGCAATTCACCAAGAAGAAATAAATATACTAAATATTTTTCAACTAACCTAAGCGCTCCAAAGTACATTAGGCACACACTGGTAAAACTAAAGGGAGAAATAGATGTCTCTACAATAATAGTTGGAGACTTCAGCATACCCTGCCAGAATTGGATAGACAATCTGGACAGAGCATAAATAAAGAAAAAGAGAACTTGAATAATATGATAAATGAACTAGAACTAACAGACATCTATAAAGCATTGCACCCCAAAACAGCAGGATATACTTTCTTTTCAAGTGCTCATGTATTCTTCTCCAAAATTGACCATATGTTGGGTCACAGGATAAGTCTCAATAAATGATAAAAGATTGAAATTATTCAAAACACTGTCTCTGTTCATAACAAAATTAGGCTGGAAATCAATAATGGACAGAAAATAGGAAAATTCATAAGGATATGGATATTAAAACACACTCAAATAATTAGTGGGTCAAAGAAGAAATTGCAAGAGAATTCAGCAAATATCTTGAAACAAAAGGAAATGAGAACACAAAACCATATAATGATACTACAAAAAAAGAAAATTACAGAACAATATCTCTAATGAATATAAATGCCAAAAACCTCAACAAATACTTGGAAACACAATCCAAAACCACGTTACAAGAATTATACACCATGATCAAGCAGTGTAAGGGTGGATCAATGCAAGAAAATCAATTAGTGTAATAAACCACACTGATAAATTGAAGAAGAAAAATTATGTGATCTTCTCAATTGATGCAGAAAACACATTTGGCATAATACAGCACATTTTCTTGGTAAAAACACTCCAAAGATAGGAATAGAAGGAAGCTTTCTCAATAGGAAAAGTGCATATATGAAATATCTACAGCCAGCATAGTACTCAATGGTGAAAGACTGAGAGCTTTCCCACTGAGATCAGGACCAAGACAAGGAGGTCATAATTGTTATTCTATATTGTGCTAGATGTCCTAGATAGAGTAATTAGGCTAGATAAAGAAATAAAAGGCACCCAGACATGAAAGAAAGAAGTAAAACTTTCACTATTTGCTGATGATATGATCTTATATCTAGAATCTTCTGAAAAAATCCACAACGAGCTACTAAAACTTGTAGCTTTAGATGAGTTCAGCAATGTGGTGAGATACAAGATAATACGCAAAACAATTTGCATTTCTATACTCTACTGATGTGAAATCTGAGGAGGAAATCAGAAAAAAATACCATTTAAAACAGCAACTAAAACAGTCAAATATTTAGGAATAAACTTAACCAAGAACATAAAGGACCTGTATTCAGACAACTACAAAACATTGTTAAAAGAAAACAAAGAGGGAAGCGGCTGTGGCTCAATCAGTAGGGCTCCTGTTTACCATATGGGAGGCCCCGGGTTCGGTTCCCAGGGCCTCCTGGTGAAGGCAAGCCCGCCCGCGCGGCGTGGTTAGCTGACCCAGTGAGCACAAGCAGCAAGGGGGGGATAAATGAATAAATAAATAAAATCTTTAAAAAAAAAAAAAAAAGAAAACAAAGAAGACTTAAATAAATGAAAGTACCCTCTGTGTTCTTGGATTGAAAAACTAAATATCCTTAAGATGTCAATTCTACCCAATATGACTTATATATTCAATGCAATCCCAATAAAAATCCCAACAGCCTCTTTGCAGAAGTAAGAAAATAAATTATCAAATTTACTTGGGAGAGTAATTGTCCAAATAGCAAAAAAAAAGTTCTTAAAAAAGAATGAAGTTGGAGGTATCCCACTTCCTGACTTTAAAGCATATTACCTAGTTTACTAAAAACAAACATGGTGTTGCATAAAGACAGACACATTAACCAATGGAACAAAATCGAGTACCCACAAATAGACCCTCACATTACAGTTGTGATTTTTGACAAGGAGGTCAAGCTTTCCCAGCTGGGCCAGAAAAGTCTATGCAACAAATGGTGCTGGGAGAACCAGATATCCATATCCAAAAGAATGAAAGAAGACCCCTATCTCATACCTTATACAAAAATTAACTCAAAATGGATCAAGGACCTAAATATAAAAGTAACAATCATAAAACTACAAGATGATAATGTAGGAAAACATCTTCAAGGTTTTGCGGTATGTAGTAGTTTCTTTAACCCTTACACCCAAAGCACAAGCAACATAAGAAAAAAAATAGACAAATAGGAAGTCCTCAAAATTAAGTACTTTTGCACCTCAAAGGACTTTGTAAAAAGGTTGGAAAGGCAGCCAACTCCATGGGAGAAAATATTTAGCAATCACATATCTGATAATGATTTAATATCAATGATATACAAAGATAATGCAACTCAACAATAAAAAGACAAACTACCTGATTAAAAAATGAACAAAAGATTTAAAAAAACAATTGTCCAAAGAATAAATACAAATGGCGAAGAAGCACATGAAAAAATGTTCAACATCACTATCGATTAGTGAAATGCAAAACAAAACTAAAATGAGGTATCATGTCACACCTATTAGAGTGCCACTATTAAAAAGTAAGAAAAATGTAAATGTTGGAGAGGATGTGGAGTGATAGAAATGCTTATTCACTGTTGGTGGGAATGTAGAATGGTACAGTCACAGTGGTGGATTCTTTGGCAGTTCTTATGGAAGTTGAATATAGACTTGCCATGTGACCCAGCAATACCATTATCCAGAAGAACTTAAAGTAGAGACATGAAGAGCCATCTGCACACAGATGTTCATAACAGCATTATTCACAGTTGCCAAAAGTTGGAAACAACCCAGGTGTCCATCAGCTGATGAATGAAGATATTGTGCTGTATACACATGATGGAATATTATGCAGCAGTACATATGACAAAATGGATGAACCTGGAGGACAATTATATTGAGTGAAGCAAGCCAGACACAAAAGGACAAATACCGTATGATTGTGCTATTATGAACTAAATATATTGTAGAAACTCATGGAGTTAATAATTAGAGTATAGGTCACCAGAAAATAGAAAGAGGGTAGAGAATGGAAATCTGATGGTTAATCTGTGCAGAATTGGTAAAAAAATTGTTTGTAAATCTTTGGAAATGAATAGAAATGGTGGGAGTATATCATGGTGTTTGTAACTCTTGGTATGACAGTGGTTGAAAAGGAAAGTCTAAATTCATGTATATTACTAAAAGGAAAGCTAAAAACTGTAAACATTTGACTGGATAAGATAGTAAACCATCATGTAAAACAGGAATATGGGGAATATTGCATAATAAGACTGTTATTATAAAATATAAATACAAATATACTAGAGAGAGGGAAAAAGAATAGCAGAAAATTTTTAATTCATAATGTATCAAGGACCTAAATATAAAAGCTACAACTATTAAATTCATGGAAGAAAGTGTCGGGAAACATCTTCAAGATCTTTTGGTAGGTGATAGTTTCTTAAACTGTACACCCAAAGAACGAGCATTGAGAGAAAATTAGATTAATAGGATCCTGTCAAAATTAAACACTTTTACTCTTCAAAAGACTTTGTCAAGAAAGAAAAAAGTCAGCCTACTTAATGGTAGAATATATTAGGAGATCACATATCCCAAAAGGGTTTGTTTTCCACGTTATGTAAAAAAATCATGCAGTCATTGAAAAAAGAACAAGCAAGTGAATTAAAAAATGGGCAAAGACTTAAATACATATTTTTCTCAAAAGGAAACATGAATGGCAAAAAAAAAGCACGTGAAAAAATGTTCAACATCATTATCTATTAGGGAAATACAGATTAAAACTATGAGATACCATTTCAGTCCTTATAGAATAGCCATTATTTAAAAATATATATATATATAATTACAAATAGTGGATAGGATGTGGAGAAATAGGAAATCTCTTTCATTGTTGGTGGGGCAGTTGAATTGTGCAGCCTCTGTGGAAGACAGTTTCTAGGTACTTCAATAAGCTGAATACAGAACTACCTATGATCCAGCAATCTCATTACTAGGACCGTATTCAGAAGAACTGAAAGCAAGGAAGAGAACTGTCATTTGAACACTATTGTTCAAAGCAGTATTATTCACAATTGCTAAAATATGTAAACAGACTTAAGTGTCCATCAACAGATGAATGGATAGGCAAAATGGTATAAACATTTTATAGAATGCTATTCATTTGTAAGAAGAAGTGAAGTTGGGATGCACATGACAACATGATTGAAACTTGAGAATGTTAATATTATTTTTTTAGGAGTTACCTGGGATCTAACCCAGGACCTCGTACATGGGAAGCAGGTATGCAACCACTTGAGCACATCCGCTCCCCATTGAGGACATTATTTTGAATGAAATAAGTCAGACACAAAAGGACAAATATTGTATGGTCTCACTAATATGAACAAAATATGATGAATAAACTCATGAAGGTAAACTCCTGAGTGTAGGTTACTAGGAGATAAAATGTGGGTTAAGAATAGGAGCTGATGCTTAATGTATATAGAATTTTTAATATGGCTTATTGTAAAAGTGTGGAAATAGAGTTGATGCTAATACATTATAGTGAATATAACTAAAACTGATGGTTTATAAAATGAGTGTGGATGAAAGGTGAAGTCTGTGGACATATGAATTATAGCTAACTGTAATATTGTAACATTTTTGTAGCAATGGCAAAGATGATATTTTATAAACTTTAAGCAGCAACAATAGGTGGCTATAAGGGGATATGGGGTTTTTCCTTTTGGAGTAATGAAAATATTCTAAAATTGAAAAAGGTGATGACAGCACAATTCTGTGATGAAAATGAGAGCCGTTGAATATACACTGAATGGATTGTTTAAACTATGCAGCTGTATAACAAAGTGAATCATGTGGTGGAAGATGGACTGTGGGTAACAAAACAAATATGAGAACATTCTGTTTTCAGCTATCACAAATATATAATATTAATGGAGGGTGTTAATAATGGGGTTGGTTGGGGTAAAAATACACCAAATGTAAGATATGAGTTATAATTTGTAGTGGTATTTTGATGATGTTCCTTTATGGTTTCTAACAAATGTTTCACAACAATGCACGGTGTTGGTGGTGAGGTGATAGAAACTCTGTATGATAATAAGCATGTTTGTTTTGTAAGTTCACAACTTTTACTATACACTTCTTTTTATGAATGTTCATGTATGAATGATACACTGCAATAAAACTTTTAACTGGAACAAAGGAAATGATTTGCAATTTGAGAAATGCTCAATGCCTAGACAAAAGTGGTCCTCTTTCCCCCAAGAAAAAGGCAGCTTATATAGTAAATAAAATCAAGTTACACAAAGGAAAATATGATTGGTTAAGCAAAAATCATAAGAAAACCAAGCCTCCAAAGGGGATGGAATGTTAACTACCAATACTTACTTACTTCTACCATTGTCCTGCATTTGGGGCAACCAAGACTCAGGTTCAAAGAATGTCAGAATATCCTAGAGTATTTTATCCTAGGGTAAGTTCAGAGAGTCTTAGATAGCTTGTTTCAGGTAATTTGTCTTAGTTATGTGTGGATGATTGCAACATGTACAGATAAGTTTGGCTTTAGGTATGTATAGACAAGTTGTCTCTAGGACTTTGCCAATTCATTTAACCATATAAAAAGGAGCTCAACATCATTTGTTATTAGGCGATTGCAGATTAAAACAAAAATGAGATACATGCTAGAATGGTTGAAAAATGGATAATACCAATTGCTGGTGAGTATGTGAAAAAAAAGGAACACATATAGATCTCCTTGCTATGTTGGCTGAGATGGTCTGGAAACAATGACACACCAATGGGAATTAGCTCACCTATTGCACAAATTTTAGTTTCTAACATGATTCAACAACAAAAGGAACTAAACCCTTTGAGAAATGGCTGATTCTAGGAACTGGCCAGGAAATTTACAAGGTAAGCCTGGAGCATCATATAGTGCCTGAAATTAAACAAATGCTAAGAAATTTTTAAAAATATACACATATATGGGTATATGCCAAAAGGACACAACAGAAAACTGAATTAACTCCCAATAGACCCAAAACTGGTATAATTTGAACAACTAAATTAATAAATAATTGGATTATATGTTAATGCATAAAATAAATATCCATAAATCCATACTGACATAAGTAAATGTTTGAATACATAAAAAATGGAGGAAACAAATAATACCTGCAGTAAAGTCTAAATAATTTACAATATATTCTGCCCAAATTTTTAAACTGAGAGGAAACATCAGAAAAATATACATTTTGAGATATTTTATAAGACAGCTGACTCAAATTATTTGGAAACTTAAATGTCACAAACAAAAAGGCAGGAAAATTATTCTAAATTAAAGGGTTAAGGAGTCATGATAGCAGGAAATAAATAGTGACTGAACATAAAGATTAATTAAAAAATAAATACATATAGAGGACAATTTTGGAACAATTGGGAAAAGTTTGAACACAAATTGTATATTGCATGGTACTGAATTTTTGGTATTGCTTTTTAGTATGATAATTATGATTATGTAGGAAATGCCTTTGTTCCTCTGAGATATATGCTGGAGAATTACAGGGCAAAATAGCATGAGGTCAGCAATTATAGCTATATGTATTATGTGTAAACAAACATAAGAAGAGAGAGAAAGACAAATTAACATTGGTCAATTTTGGCAAACAATATATAAGGTCATTGACTGTATACTTTAAATTTTTCTGCAGGTTTACATTTTTCCAGAACAAATTTTAGTGAAAAATATTATTGATCCACATCTCTGCTGAAACTTTGACTCATTTCTCTGTGCACTAAATAACTTAACTTCATGAAAGAGTTTGTCTATCAAGCAACTTTTACTGCTTTTTTCTTTTCCTTTTTTAAAAAATTTTAATGTCCCCAATGAGTTTTCATTTATGGGATTTAGGATTTTTTGTTTTTTTTAAAAGATTTATTTTATTTATTCCCCCCACACACACATAAACACTGTTGTTTTGTGCTCACTATCTGCTCTCTGTGTGTTCTTCTGTGTCTGATTGTTTTCTCTTTAGGTAGCACCAGGAACTGATCCCGGGACTTTCCAGAGTGGGAAAGAGGTGCTCAATCTCCCGTGCCACCTCAGCAAACTGATCCACTGCATCTCTCATTGTCTTTCCTCTGTGTCTCTTTTTGTTGCATCATTTTGCTGATCCAGCTGTTTGCGTCGGCCACCTTGCCACGCAGGCCAGCTTTCCTTTCACCAGAAGGCCCCGGGAAACGAACCCTAGACCTCCCATATGGTAGACAGGAGCCCAATTGCCTAAGTCACATCTGTTTCCCCCTTTACTTCTTGATGCTATACATAGAATAGCTTAATGACTCATGTGGTGCTGGGTGGCCTAGGTTATTCCAGGATTCCTCCTTTGTATTTCTTTGCAAAATTAAAACACTTCTCTGTTTTTCATTTTTTTAAAGTGTAGTTATTGGAAAATATGGAAAATATGGTAATATTTTGCTATTATATCCATATGAAAACAACTAAAATGTTATTTATATGATACAACATGGTTGAGGATTAATTTAAAATAGAATATATAAGAATAAAGGTAAAAGATAAAATAAGAGTCATGAATGCATCTGATAATATTCTTTTAGTTGCAAATAAAACATCTTTATATACAGGATTAAAGGGTAAGGAAATCTACTGGATTAGAAAACCAGTTGAGATATTTGATTCCAGTGAGTTTGGACCTGTTTCTCAGCGATCCCCTCAGTTATATTCTCCATTGTTTGTTAACTTCATTCCAGACTGGATTCAGAGTTGATAGCAGAAGGTGGTACTCCATTTCACTTTCACACACAATACATTCAGTTAGAGAAGTACTATCCATTTTATATGTCTTTCAAAATAAAGGAAACATTTATATCAGAAACTTGTAGACAAACTTATTTTTTTATCATTGGACCCAAACAAGTAACAAATTATTCCTCAACAGCACCTGGTTATAGCTGTTGATAACGGGCAGAGATGCAGAAAGACATAAACAAAATCATGGTGTCTTTGAAAAAGGAAAGGGAATCAATGTATGCAAAGCTTAGAAGAGACAATGCCCATCAAATAAAGAGTAGAACCAAGAGTTACCACATCCATCAAATTCAGAGCTTCTCAAACATTTTGTTTTCTTTATTTCTTTATGCTCTAAAAAATTATTTAGGACACACAAGAATATTTGTTTAAGAAGATTTTGTCTAAAATTAGTTCCTGTATTAGACATAATAACTGAGAAATTACAATATTCTTTTATTAATACCATTGAAAATAAAAATTATAAAACTATTACATGCTTATGTATGTAGCATTATAAAAATGACTGAACCTTGGTGATGAGTGCATGGAGATTCATTTTGTCTATACTTGTCATTTTCCGTAATAAAACTTTAAATGAACAGTTTATAAAAATTACCATGAAAGAAGATCTAAGTAGTGAAACAAGTGCCCTAGGACAGAAAATAAGAGCATCTTTTCTTTCCTGAATGACTGTCATGATATTTTTACCATATTCTTAGTTTGGCTTCTGGACAATATTTTACCAATAATCTCTATATTGATTTTTGAACTAATATAAAGTGGTTTAAATTGTTGTAGACATCACACATTTTAATGTCTGATATCTGATAATAGTTTCTTTCAATATTTTCTTGGCTTAGCTTCCTGACAAATTTTAGAATCTGTTTGCTGAGTTTTTCTTTATCGACATCTGATATTTTGATGGGAATTACATTACATTCTCATTTATGAAATATTTATCTAACTTGTGTTAGAGATGTATTATAGATATTACTTCAAAAATATACACTAAAATGATTCAAAATTTAAAGATGAAAAGTGGAAGTGTCTGAAAATATCAATGATTAAGAAATCTCAGTATAAGGTGTTTCTAAGTGGGAGGAGAATAGAACACATTACGAAAGAGGGCTCCTGAGGGCTCTGGAGACACCCAGGTCCTATATAAGGGGGGATAGCCCCAGAGATTGATGCCTTATCAGTGGGCTCTACTTTGGAATCTGTGCTCCTGAGAGTGACAGAGTTGGACTCAAATAAGTCTTCCCTGCACATGGTCCATCAGTCCCTTCTATTCAAACCTATATGTGGTGCTAGAGTTTGTAGGTGTACTTCCAAAGACTGGAGCCTCTGGCCTACCCATGTGCCAACTGTGCCTGGAATCTTGATGGAGCTGCAGCTCCTACTCTACAACTCAATGGATTCACCCAAGTCACCTGGCGAGGAGATGATGATGGACAATGGCCATCCCAGGGAATGGAGAGAGCCTACAGCTGCAGGCAAGATAATCTCATCCACTGTAATCATGGGATATAAGCCCATTCTCACTTGGAGGTGGAGTGGACATCACCATCCCAGTCCCCTCAGGATTGGGGGAAGAGCTATGGACTAGAGTGGACTTAATGGTATTCTGTTGTAGACATATTGTAATTCAAGCAATGGAAGAAATTATAACAGTGAGGTGGAGCCAGTGGTCACTAGATGCTTTTGGGGCAGAGAGGGGAAGGGCAGTTGTAATACAGGGGCTTTTTCAGGACTTGGGGGTTGTCCTGAGTGATGTTGCAGTGACAGATATAGGCCATCTTACATCAGCATATACCATGCAGAACTGTGTGGGAGAGAGTGTGGTCTACGATGTGAACTGTGCTCTATGCTTAGTGGCAAAGCCCCAGGATGTGTATATCCATTGCAGGTGATGTGCCACATTAATGAAAGATGTTTATGTGGGATGTTATGGGAGGTGTGGGAGGTGGGGAACATGGGAATCCCTGTAATTTCTGTGTAACATTTAGGTAATCTAGGTATCTTTAAAAATATATATATATATATATATATATATATATATAAAATAACATTTATGTAAGCAAATGCACATATATTCATATATATTTATGTATCATTTTACAAATATTGGTTTGTATTGTGAAAAATTTGATTTTTACCTACAATTTAAAAAAAAAAGGAATAATCAATAGATATGAATACCTTGAAAGGAAAAAATTCTGTATACCACAAAACATCATAAACAAAATTAGAAGGGAAGCAAATTATTGAAAATGAATGAATAAAAGTTGAGCAGACCTTTGTTGTAAATTCTATGTATAAATAACAAAGAAATCATAAGGCTCCATGAAGAAGTAGGTGAAGGACACAAGCAGGTGATTTTCAAGAAAAAAAAAGGTCAATAAAAATATGAAAAAATATTTAAATTAACTAGAAATCAGAGATATAAAAATTACCTCAGAATGTTTTATATCATGTACTCAGAAATTGTTTATTCAATGCCCAGATTTTTTATGCACTGTTAAATGTTGGCACTATAATATCAGATATGAAATCATTTACATTCAAAAAAAAGAAAATAGGCCTTCATTTTATTATCCAAAAGTTTCAATTTACTATTTCATCTTCTTTAAAATGTGCTTATATCTATGCCATCATCTCCTTTCATAGAATCTTCTCCACATTCGGGTCACAGCACCCGTTATGTGAATATGTGTGGTGTGTCTCATTGTTTCTAGTCTCTTTTCAATTTAATACCTGATCATTTTTTCTGAAAGAAACTATCATACTACTCTGCTGTCAGGAAAACTTCAGTGTTTTATGCTTCTGTGATACTCCAAGTTTCCTTAAGGGTGACATTAAGGTTCTCAGTAACCTGATGCATTTCCATCTTTATAATCCACATTCATCAATAGTTCTCACTCACAGCTCTGCCACCTTTCTTACTCTCTCCACCTATTGTTCACCTCCCTTATCTCCCACCACTAAAGTTGAATGCTTTTCCATTAACATTGACACTACTCACACTATTCCTGCTTTTTGCCTGAATACTAAAAATACTCCCATTCTTTAAGGCACATTTACTTATAATGCTACTTTAAATAAATTCCCCAGGCTAGACTCATCACCATTTCTGAACTCCCAAGCTTGTTATGTTTACCCAACACAATCAAGGATTGTTTGCATATGATATGCATTTTCATTCATATATTTATGTTCTGTTTACATATTATATTGTAACATTTAGAGATTGTGCCTTAAGCTACTGTGAATGAATTTACAAATGCTTGGAGGAAAAAGCTACATTTATGGAAATTCCAGCCCTAGGCTCAGGTGACCTAGTTGAATTTGGGTAAGGTTAAGAATTTTTCAGTGTGTGAGTTTTACTAAGAAAAGCATAGAAAATATTTCCTAACTCATTGGTAGGTAATATATGTGAAAGTTCCTGTTTAGTGCCTATCACAGCTTAAGTTTTCAGTAAGTTAATTTTTCTTTCATTTTGCACTTCTATGTGAATGATAAATATTTTTGTTTAGAACTTTATATATCATCTCACTATTTCTCCCATATACCAATATACCAATATAACAATAATTTATATTGGAAACAGTTCATGTTAGTGATATTCTTAATTGCAAACAAGACTAGTAATTGCATCAGGGGAACAAACCATTGATTTAAGTTATATATTCAGGAATTGAACTGCCACACATATAGACAACTAATCAAACTACACGAAAATATTTAAATCCATAGGGATTTCTATATAAGTAGTCCCATTTTCAATGGCAGAGGTCTAAATCTTAGTTTCAAGATATTCTATTTCAGAGAGCTTAAGAAGACAAATAACTATTACTAAAGATGAGAATGTTCTTAATTTGTGTTTACATATTCTGCATGAATTCATTTTCAAACATAAGTTCCAGAATAAAAAAATGTGAAGAATCAAATTTAAAAGCACAGTTTACATCTGATAGATGGTGTTACTTAAGAAGGGATTATTATTTGAGAACATGGAATGTTACTGAATTTATAAGATTAAGGATTCCATATATTTGCAAAAAATGTTAAATTTATATACTATCTTCTCCTTGCAGTATTTGCTGAATTTATTGAACATTGTGACTAATTACACTGTTACACAATTTTTTACTTCAGGGATAAACATTTACTCATACCTTTATTAACTTAGATTTTGAAATATATTTCAGTATATATCATCTATTAACTTATATATCCATTTATACATTATTAAGTTAAACATCGTAATATTTTATGAATTTAATATTTTACAAACATAAGGGCCTTTAAACAATTTCTCAGTATCCCTTGACTGAAAAGTTTTTATCATATTAAAATCACTTACAGGGAATATGTTTTTCAGAATTTTATGCAATATTTCTTCATAATTCTTTTCACAGCACTTATTACTTCCTTATTTCTTAGACTATAAATAAAAGGGTTTAATAAGGGAATTACCAGAGTATAAAACACAGCAACAGGCATATCTTTTTCATCATCTTTTTCTGAAATTGGTCGAACATAAACGAAAAGAAGAGAGCCATAGAATAATGAGACAGAGAGAAAGTGGGATGCACAAGTTGATAAGGCTTTGCCTCTTCCGTCTTTGGATTTCATTTTAAAAACAGTGAAAAGGATGAAGAAATAAGAGATTATGACTATGGTGATACTGTAGCTTTGAACAGCCCCGGAAAAGATGTGTATCATAAGTTCATTGATATAGGAGTCAACACAAGAAAGTCTATACAATGGGAAAACATCGCAAAAAAAGTGATTGATTTGATGAGAGCCACAGAAAGTTAACCTAAACAGAAACCCTACCTGAAGTATGGAATGCAAGTTTCCAGCTATGTAGGCCCCTGTAGTCATTTGAATGCAGAGTTTCTTTGACATCTTGGTGTGATACTGGAGTGGGCTGCATATTGCCACATAACGGTCATAGGCCATATTTGCCAAAAGACAGCAGTTCGTAGTTTCAGCAAGACAGAGAAAATAAAATTGTGCCATACATTCAGAGAGGGAAATCAGTCTGTCTTCTGAAAAGAAGTTCTGTAACAACTTAGGGGTAATAGAACAGGAACAGCAGGAATCCATCAGAGCGAGGTTGCCCAGAAAGAAGTACATTGGTGTGTGAAGACGGCTCTCTGTATAAATCAATGCCAACAAACCAAGATTCCCTATCATTGTGATCAGATAGATGGCAAGGAACACCACAAACAGAAGGGGTTTCAGCTCTGGCTTATCTGTAAATCCTATGAGGATAAATTCAGTTGTCGTGGAGTGGTTATTTTCAGTCATCTCCACCTTCTCTGTTGAGACAGGAAATACGGAGAAAAAAGATTCTAATTTAGAATATGCCTTATTTTCCCTATAAATTTGTCCCTGTACACAGGCAATAGAGCTTCTTCAATTGTCCTCTGTTGCTTTTGAAATACAGGTATACATACTTAGAGGGGATATTTTCCCCCTAATGTTCAGGTTTTTGACCTCAAAGTATTTGGTCAAGATTCATAGGTATATTTTGATAACCAAGAAAGTACTTACAGTAGTAAAAGTTTACTATATAAATTTATGCAAGCATAGTGTACTAATCTAGGATATCCACATGTGGTGCAGAATTTTCAAATAATCTCAGTGTGACTTTTCGTATAAATATCTTTAAAATATACTTAAAAGCAATTTTCTTATATATGTAATTTTTATATTGAGCAAATATTTTTCATAGACTATTGCATTGGAATGAATGTTTGAAAATGGCACACAATAGGTTACTTTATATATTTTAGGAAATGCCCAAAGTTCACTAAGCATGAAGAATGGGACTGCTAATATTTAATAAACTTATATTGGAAATCTCAGGAAATAATTAGCTATATATTTATTTAATAAGCAATTTGTATATATCACCTTCATATTTATATGAACCTATTGCAGAACTCACTCCTGCTTTGGCAGGGCAAATTCTCTGTACCACTTGTAAATAAAATATTTTTTCTCCATCTGTCTTTTTAGATCCATGTCTTGCTTTAGGAACACCTTGATGTTTTAATATTAGATTTGAGACTATACCTTTGTAATGGCAAATAAATGGAGATTTTATAAATACTCATCCCAACTTGTTATATACAGGATCCTCTTAACATTTTAGCTTGTCATATATGTGCTCCCAATCATTTGATTACTTATTTAAGCTCATGTTTTTTTTTCATCATCTGCAGATCTTTTTATCTTTAACAGAATTCAGTGGCCATAATTTCCTGACATGGAGAGGAGAAAAAGTTTGCTTTCAGACATTTTTAACTTTGTTACCTCTAGATAAATTCAAATTCCTTAGGGTAGCATTTAAAGTTCTCTCTAAACTTATCCACCTCCATCCTCATTTCCCACTTTCATGAACAGCTTTGTCATTCTGTCCACTGCTTGCTCACATCTTCTTCCCTCCATACCAAATACCACACTCATTTCCACAAACACTGACTCTGCCTATGTTATTGTTCCTGTTGCTTTTTCCAAATAATAAAATGATTTTCATCCATAAATTACTATTATTTAAAGCATAGTTTATAAATAATTATACTTACTCAGATATCAATTAAATACTCTAGGCAGCAATGATCTCCATTTTCCAGACCTTCCAAAAGGTCTATATATCCAAAAGAATCTAGAATAATCTACAGTGCTTTTTAAATACATCCATGCACAATTTTCTTACTAAATTGTAGCATTTTCAATTAATGGTAACATACTTATTTGAAAGACAAGTGAAATGTTATGAAAAATGCAGAATGACTCAAACCTTATTAACATTCTGATTACATGTAGCTAGTGAACTTGTGTTCAGTACCTTAGCAAAGATACCAAGTCAATTCTTTGGTATCAGCAAATAGATATTTTTAATGCTGAAGAAGAGTTTACAAAGGAAATTATTATAAACACATCATTTTAAAAATGTAGGCATCTTTCTTTTATCTGAATTGACTCATTCCTACTATTTTGCTGCTTCCTTATATATTTATAAGATATTCTAAAGTATATGTCTTTAGCATATATATTAATATATAAAAGCTTGCCTTTATCCTGTTTCCCAATACTTAGAAAAAGAGAAAATCCTTTCAACCATACTAGGATTTTTGAGAACATATTTGGTTTTGTTTTACAAGGCTTTCTTCACTCATTACTAAGTGATCTTTAACAGTATACTAAGTATACTATGAACACGTTAATCATGCAAATTCTGTAGGCAATCTGGTTAATTTTTCTATAATAAAAAAGTCAATATAAAGGACATGGCTGAAATTGTATTTATTATTTTAACATTAAATATAAAACATTTAATTATTAAGACAAATTAGAAATAACTTTCAGTGCATATGCTTGTATTACTTAGTAAGAATATGTTTTGAAATTAATGTATATTTTGAAATTCTATCTTATAATCAGAAAAGTAATTACAGTATTTTTCTCATCTTAATCTCCAGTTTTCAATTTAGAGCAAAACTAGAAAATTAACAAAGAAGTTGAAATCTAAGTTAATAGAAAATAATAAATAACTTGTGAGAAATAAATATTCCTTTGATGTTATTATGAAAACCAAAAATAAGTAAAATATTTCTCTTACTTAGATTTCACAGAAGAGGGTTTTGTTATAGCTTATTACTTGCCTTATGATATTAAGACTTGTAGAATTTCTAATTATAAATCATGTTCTCTAAAACACTTGAGATTAAAGAATCTCTAGGTCAGTGTTAAAAATTCATTCCTTACAGTTCAAAATATATTTTCTATCAAATCCTAGAGGGATTTACTTTCAATGTCATCATTTTATTTCTGTGGGGACTTTTGGTCCCTAAAACATATGAACCATGGGGCATTAATTAAAGATGTTTTGTGAGTCACTGAGATTAATGGAAATGACCCTCAATAATGTTTGTTTTTGATGAAATTGCTGATGCTGTTGTATGAGATCTAATTTTTCCAATCTTGTTCACCATTCTGTTCATAAAATCTAACTTTGGCAGAAAACAGTCTCAGGCTTCTTTAACCACCTACTGTAGGAAGTGTGGTTAATATGGCTTGTGAAAGAATTATGATATGTGGGGAGGAGAGTAAATCTTGTGGTAGTTTCAGACAAGGTCACTGACTTCTTGACCCTGTAAGTGAATCTTTCCCACCTATTTCAAAGCCATCTTTGGAATAGCTCTGATACTATTATTTAGGCCCATATATAAATTATTGAGATTGTTCTTTTGTCTCTTCTGTTCATTCAGCTGCTTTTTCATTTTCTTACCCTGTTTTTTACTTCATCTCACTAATTATTCCTCAACACACTTTATAGTAAAATTTTTGGCACATCTATAATCCATCATCCCATTCTCAAACCACAATTATCATATAGGCTATGAGGGAAGGGTCTTTATTTTATTCAATCCTACATCCTCAACACCTTGAATAGTGGCACTTTTTGGTGCTCAAAAAATATCCATTAGTGATTGAACAAAAACGATCCTCAGTAATTCTCTTTTGGAATTCTTTAATGGTCCCTGATTATTTTTCAACCAAATCCATTTAACTTATTTTGTATTCCAGATAATCCACCCTCTGTCTGCACCTTACCTTACCTTGCTTTCTCCCTCTCACATCAGGGAACTTGGTAACATGCATCACTTAACTCTTAACTCTTTCTCTATGTACTTGCTTCTGTATTGACTCAATGAAATTACTCGATATTTGCCTCACCTAAAATACATTTCTCCCTTTCCTTCCCCACAATCATACTCTTTATTTTAATTATTTTAGGTATCAGGGCTGGGGATTGAACCTGGGACCTAGTGTGTGGGAAGCTGGCACTCAACCACTGAGCTACATAGGCTACCTTGAGTTGGTTTTTCACTTGTTTCCTTGTTGTTTGTTTTTCAGTTTTTAGGAGGCACTGGGAACTGAACCCGGGACCTCGCATGTGGGAAACAGATGCTCAACTGCTTGAGCCATATCTGCTCTCCACTCTTACTCATCTTTTATATCATATCTGATCTCCAACTTAAGGACTTTCCCAGGTCTTTGATTTTTCCCTTTCTTTATCTACATGGTACTTGCCTTCATAACAAATTAAACACTTCATCAGTATTGATTTGTATGTCCGTCAACTGTATATATAAACCTTGATTAAATATCATAAAACAGGAATCATTTGTGCTCTTTGAGCACACTGGCCTAGATCCTCACTACTTACTTATTGATTTGATTGCTAAAATTTCAGTTCATCTCAACCACATCAAGTATTTGTAATACATAGGGTATTGGGCAGCAAAATTGAGTGTTCAGGGTATGAGCTGCTGGTACTGAAAAATTATTAGGTATATGAAATGATTCATGACAAAAAGTCCAAAATCTAGAGTTGGAGCTTGATGTTTACTTTACTAACAAGAATGCAATACAGGATAAAATAAATATTATAAAGATGTGTGAATTTATTAATTGGGATTATAAAGAAGAAACATAAGAATGAGCAGAAGAATGAAGGAAAGAGTTTCAAAAGATGTGACATTTCACATGAATCCATCAGATATACTGTATTTTGCTTAATGAATTGCAATTGATAGGGACATTTCCTGAGGGAACTGCATAAGTAAACAAAGACCTGGAAATCTGAAAGAGCAAGGCCTAATCAGAAAGTGGACAGGGCTGCTATGCCAAATACCACACTGGTTGGCTTAACAACAGGAATTTATTGGCTTACTCTTTTGAAGGCAAGATGCCTAATATCAAGGGCTTGAAAGGCTAACTTTTCCCCAGAACTAGTAGTATTCTCATGCTAGCTTTCCAGAAACATTTGGGTTCTTTGGCTTCTATTTCTGGCGTTGTCCAGTGGATGATTCTTGTGGCTTTCTCTAACTGACTGGCTTCTACATCTTCTGGCTTCTCTGACTGCATCTAAATTTTGCCTCTTTATGAGGCCTCCAGTGATATGATTTAAACCCCTCTCCAATTCAGTTTGAGTGCACATATGTAAGATTTTAGACACATCTTAACTGATAATACCTCTTCAAAGTTCTTTTTACAAATAGACTCACACAGAAAAGAATGTGGATTAAGATTAATAAAATTCTTTTTTGGGGTACATGGCTCATGATTCATTCATGAACTGTTTTAAACTAAGGTGGCTAAAATTTCAGAATCCATGATATTAGGTGATGCTTTTAAAATATAGAATTTCAGCGAAGATAGTGGAGTAGGGAGCCCCAGGTTCAGTCCTCCCACAAAAAACAGCTATTAAACAGGCAACAGTAGGGAAACATTTAAAACAACTATTTTGAAACTTCAGAGGACAGGAGAACACTGTACAACATCCAGGAAGACCTGGAGGAAGAGGCAGATACATTAAAGAACTTTAAATTACTCTTCCCTGAAGTGACTACTGTTACCCATCCCCCACTCTCATGGCAGAGTGCCACAGCAGCCAAACCCTGCTAAAGCTGGTAACAGAAAGGGACATAAAAATCTCTTTCCCCAAGTACAAATTTGGGCACTGCCAAATGCTGATCAGGGCTATTGATTAGCAAATTCAGATCACTGGGTTCTGGCTAAGAGGACAGCTATTGTTTCAACCTACCCTGGACAAGGAGAGCAGCAGCCATTGTTTAAACACCCACCCCATGAGCGGGGTGGAAGTGGTGGAGATTTAAAGATGTAGTGATTCGTAAGGGTTGCAAGGGACTAGAAAAAACAGAAAAAGGACAAACTAAACTTGACATGGGCAGAAAAGGGAAATAAAGATTAGAGTGGAGATAAATGAAAAAGAAACAAAAAAGCAATATAGAGATACACCAAAACCATAAGTTGTTTCTTTGAAAATTCAATAGAACTGACAAGCCCTCAGCTAAACTGTAAAAGGAAAAAAGAGAGAGGATACAAACAACAAAAGTCAGGGATGAAAAGGGGACATTACTACCAACCTAGATGAAATAAAAAGGACTATAAGAGTATATTATGAACAGCTATATGTAAATAAATTAGAAAACCTAGAAGAAATGGGAAAATTCATAGAAACACACAAACTACCTACATTGACTCAAGAAGAAATAGAAGAGATCAACAGACCAATTACTAGTAAAAAGATTGAATCAGTAATGAAAACCCTCCCAAGGATGAAAAGCCAGGAGAAGCTAAATATCCTTCTAGTAATATTCATTACCTTAGACTTTCCCTTTAAACCAGTCTCATACCGATAAAAATGCTCTGCTATTTACAAAGATCATGATGTGCTTTCACAATTTCTATTCATTTCCAAAGATATACAAATAAACTTTTTTTTT
>JAKSZT010000043.1:55120-114192 GCA_026826555.1 Tolypeutes matacus | reverse complement strand
TGAAGTCTCTTAGCCACTTGAACTCATTTGTCTTTACCATTTCCCCCTTTTATTCAAGGTCTTTTTCCAGTTGTGTTGCCAGTTGGCACTTGGTATTAATCCCTCGTTGCCAGGGAGGCTCATCCCCGGGAGTCATGTCCCACATTGGGGGGAAGGTAATACAATGATATGCTGAGTTTGGCTTAGAGAGAGGCCACATTTGAGCAACAAGGAGGCTCTCAGGTGGCAACCCTTAGGCACCCCACAACTGCAGGCTAAGTCTCATTTACAAGAGCAAAGACTCACAAGGGTAGTCATCAATAAAAAAACACATCAGTGGGTCATCCTATTTTGACAGGCACTGTCCCTACACTCAGAGGACTATTGCTGCTCCCTTAGAGACTGTGGCAGAGCTCTCCAGGCTAGAAATTCAGATTCCCTCATTTATTGTGTGATTATCCACCCATCGTGACCATGCCCCATCCACCGATCCTTTGAATGATTTTGTATATCTTTCATGTATATTCGGATGAACCAATCCCCATGAAACCCCACCAGACCCCTCCCAATAATCCCCCACAGTACCCATTGTAACCCTTCTGTGATCCAAATCCTCCATGAACATTTAATCCATAAAATAATCAAATACACTTACTAGGAAAAAGAAACAAGTGTGATAAGCTTACATGCAAGAGACAAACATAAGGAAACTCAGGGGAAAGAAAAAAAAAAGAGAGAAGGGAAAAAAACAAATAAAAGGGGCAGATGAGTGGTGGTGTTCCTGGGTTTGGTGGTGCAGCACTGGGGGTGGGTGGATTAAGAAGAGCTGGTTCAAATCCCCAGGGCATGTAACTGTGAATCTTGACATTCCATGGGTTGGGAGAGGGGGGTATCACGGGCACTGGGGGGCTGGGGAGAAGGGAACAGTCAAGATCTAATGGGTTGTTTGGTGGTCATGGGGAAGGTTTTTCATTACCTTACAGTAATGGACACAGGACATGGTAAATATCATCAAAATTATTAAACTGTATCATCTAAATTGTAACCTATACTGTAAATCACTGACAATGTTTAGTTGCTATATTTTGCTATCTGCATAACAGTTATTACAAAGCTAACAACCAAAAAAAAAGGGGGGGGGAGTTAATATGGGGTGGGGAAGTGGGGGTGGTTTGGTATCTGGGAGTCTCGGGCACTCCGTGTGTGACTTTGCTGTGACCTAAAACTTCTTTGAAAATTAAATGAAAAATTGGGAGACAATGGGGATTGAGAGGAGGAAGGTGTCATGGCACACCAGACATCCGATAACACAGTGATAAAGGGAAGGAAAAAAGGGAAAAAAGAAAAGAGAAAGGAAAAAAAAAGAATATATATATATATTTTAAAGGCATTTCCTTTGCTTTTTTGCCCATTTTTTGAATGTCCCAATACACTAATTATATTTTATTTTGTTTTGTACAAATAAACTTTTAACCAATTCTGCACAGAATAACCCACCTTCTATTTTCTGGTGACCTGTATTCTAATTATTAACACCATGAGTGTACAAAATATATGTATTTGATAATAGCACAATCATAAAATATTTGTTATTTTGTGTCTCACTTGCTTCACTCCACAAAATTCTTCCAGTTTCATCCATGTTGTGATATACTTCAGGACTTCATTTCTTCTAGCCACTGCATATTCCATTGCGTGCATACCCTACAATTTGCCTATCCATTCATCAGTTGATTTATTCCTCGATATTAGTATATCTGGGTTGTTTCCTACCTAAGGCAATCATGAATAATGCGACTATGAACATCGATGTGCAGATGTCTGATTGAGTCTCTGCCCTCAGTTCTTCTGGGTATATACCTAGCAATTGTATTGCTCAGTCACATGGCAAGTCTACATTCAACTTTCTTTAGAACTGCCAAATAATCTTCCACAGTGTCTGTACCATATTATATTCTCACCAACATTGAATAAGCACTCCTATCTCTCCATATTCTCTCCAACATTTACAGTTTTCTGACTTTTTAATAGTGGCCAGTTAATAGGTGTGAAATGATATCTCAATGTAGTTTTCATTTGCATTCCCCTAATCGCTACTGATGTTGAACATTTTTTCATGTGTTTCTTTGCAATTTGTATTTCTTCTTTTGACAATTGTCTTTTCAAGTCTTTTCCTCAATTTTTTAAAATATATTTTTTATTGAAGTATATCATTTATACATGAACATGCATAAACAATAAGTGTATAGTGAAGATTGTAAACTTACAAAATAAACATACATAACATCATATAGGTTCTCATACATCAACCCTCCACCAACTCTTTGCATTGTTGTGAAGCATTTGTTACAAACTATGCAAAAGCATGGTCAAAATACTACTAACTATAGTCACTATCTTACATTTGATGTATTTTTCCCCAAACTCACCCTATTTTTTAAACATATATTTTTATTACAGAGGTTGTGAACTTGCTAAACAATCATACACATGTATAGAATTCCCATACAACACCCCTTCACCAACACACTGCACCATGGTGGAACATTTCTTAGTTTATAAGATAATATCATCAGACTATGGACCAATCAAGGTCCATAGCATACATTTAGAGCACTTTTTCCATATACCTCCATTATCAACACAGTACATCTTTGCAATTGATGCAAGAATATTATAGTATTGCAGTTAACCACAGTCTATAGGTTACACCAATTGTAGTTTTCCTATGCTTCTCCACATTCTCACTATCCTGCAACAGGGACATACATCTGCTCTAGCTCACAGACGGAAACTGTTGCATTTGTATACTCAATTGCAATTTTCATCCACCTCTAGGTTCACTGTGCTATTCAGCCCCTAGATTATTAACTCTCTTTCAATTGACATTTTCTTCCTCAGACTACCCTTTTCAGCCACAATCCCTTTTATAAAGCAGTTGCTACTCACTATAATGTGTTACCATCAAACTCTACCCATTTCCATATTTTTACAGTCCAATTAATTAAAGCTAATACATACATTAAGCATCAGTAATTCTTCTCAACCTTCCTCTTATCTCATAACAATCTATACTCTATATTTTAACTCCATGTGTTTACTCTTCGTATTTAGTTCATATTAATGAGACCATGCAATATTTGTCCTTTTGTGTCTGTCTTACTTCATTTAGTATAATGGCTTCAAGATTCATCCATGTTATCACATGTATCCCAATTTTATTTCTTCTTACTACAGCATAGTATTCAATCATATATATATATACCACATTTTGTTTAACCATTCATTGGTTGATGGACACTTGGATTGTTTTCATCTTTTGGCAATTGTGAATAAGGTCGTTATGAATATTGGTGTGAGATATCTGTGTCATAGTTTTTAGTTCTTCTGAATATATTCCCAGTAGAGGAATTGCAGGATCATATGGCAGTTCTATATTTAGCTTCCTGAGGAATGGCCAAACTATCTTCCACAGAAGCTGCACCATTTTACACCCCCACAAACAGTGAAGGAGTTTTCCTATTTCTCCACATCCTCTCCAGCACTTATTATTGTCTGGTTGTTTTCTTTTGTTTGTTTGTTTGTTTTTTAAATAATGGCCATTCTATGCACTGTTAGATGATATCTCATTGTTGTTTTAATTTGCATTTCCCTAATACGTAGTGATATGGAACATTTTCCATGTGCTTTTTGGACACATGTATTTCCTCTTTGGAGAAATGTCTATTTAAATTTTTTGTCCACATTTTAATTAGATTGCTTGCTCTTTTATTGTTGAGTTGTATCATCTCTTTATATAGAATGGAAATCAAACCCTTATTCGGATATGTGCTTTCCAAATATTTTCTCCCATTGAGTGGGCTGTGTTTTCACTTTCTTGATGAAGTCCTTTGAATCACAGAAATATTTAAGTTTGAGGAGGTCTCATTTTTCCATGTTTTTTTCATTGCTCATGCTTTCAGTGTAAGGTTAAGACTCCACCACCTACCACCACATCTTGAAGATGTTTTCATACATTTTCTTCTAGTAGCTTTATTTTCTTGCTTTTATATTTAGGTATCTGATTCATTTTGAGTTAATTTTTGTATAAAGTTTGAGATAGGGGTCTTCTTTCTTTCTTTTGGCTATGTATATCCAGTTCTTCCAGCACATTTGTTAAATAAACTGTTCTGTCCCAGCTGGGTGGGCTTGACAGGCTTGTCAAATATCACTTGGTCATAGATGTGAGGGTCTGTTTCTGATCCCCCAATTCAGTTCCATTGGTCTATGTGCCTATCTTTATGCCAATACCATGCTGTTTTTACCAATGTAACTAGGTAATATGATTAAAAGTCTGGATGTGAGAGCCGTCAAATTCTCTTTTCCTTTTTAAGATGTTTCTGGCTATTTGGGGCCACTTACCATTTCAGATAAATTTGATAATTGTGTTTTCCTTTTGTTTAAAAAATGCTGGTAGAATTTTTATTGGGATTGCTTTGAATCTGTATATCATTTTGGGCCGAACTGAGTTCTTAATTATATTTAGTCTTCTAATCCATGAGCATGGAATGTTCTTCCAATTATTTAGGACTTTTAAAATTTCTTTTAGCAATGTACTATAGTTTTCTGAATACAAGTGCTTTTCATCGTTGGTTAAGTTTATTCCTAAATATTTGATTCTTTTTGTTGCTATTGGAAATGGTTTTTTTTTTTCTGACTTCCTCTTCAGATTGCACATGACTAATGTCTTAGAAACACCACTGATTTTTGCATATTGAGCCTGTATCCTGACTCTACTGAAATCATTTATTAGCTCTAGCAGCTTTGTTGTAGATTTTTAGGGACTTTCAAGATATACGATCATATCATCTGTCAATAGTGAGTTTGAATTCTTCCTTTCTGATTTGGATGCTTTTTATTTCTTTTTCTTGCCTGATTTCTCTAGCTAGAACATGTGGCACTATATTGAACAACAGTGGTGACAATGGGCATCCTTGTCTTGTCCTTGATCTCATCAAGAAAGCTTTGGTTTTTCACCATTGAGTACAATGTTAGCTGTGGTTTTTTCATATATGGCCTTTATCGTGTTGAGAAAATTTCCTTCAATTCCTATTTTTTATAATATTTTTATCAAGAAGGATGCTGTATTTTGTCAAATGCCTTTTCTGCGTCAATCGAAAACATCATGTGATTTTTCTTCTTTGATTTATTAATGTGCTGTATTATGCTGATTGATTTTCTTGTGTTGAACCAGCCTTGCAGATCTGGTATAAAACCCACTAAATCATGATTAATAATTCCTTTAATATGTTGTTGGAGTCGATTAGCAAGTACTTTATTGCAGATTTTTACATCTGTATTCATTAGAGAAATGAACAAGTAATTTTCTTTCTTCACAAAATCTTTGTCTGGCTTTGGTATTTGGATGATATTGGTTTCATAGAATGAGATTGGTAGCATTCCTTCTTGTTCAAGTTTTTTGGAAGAGCTTGAGTAAGATTGGTAATAAATCTTTGAATGGTTGGTAGAATGCACCTGTGAAACCATCTGGTTCTGGGCTTTTCATTTTGGAGAGCTGTTTGATGACTGTTTCAGTCTCTTTACTTGTTATTGATTTGTTGAGGTCTTCTCTTTCTTCTAGGGTCAGCATAGGTTGTTTGTACATTCCTCAGAATTTTTCCATTTTATCTAGATTTTTGACATACAGTTGTTCATAGTATCCTCTTATGATCTCTCTTATTTCTGTAGGGTCAGTAGTAATGTTCCTGTTTTCATTTTTAATTTCCTTTATTTTTTCTTAGCCTAGCTAAAGGATTGTCAATTTTGTTAATCTTCTTGAAGAACCAACTTTTGATTTTGTTAAATTTCTCTATTGTTTTTTATTCTCAATTTCATTTACTCTTGCTCTGATGTTTGTTATTTCATTCCTTCTACTTGCTTTGGGTTTAATTTGCTGTTCTTTTTCTTGTTCCCCCAGTTGTGTACTTAGGCCATTGATTTTAGCTCTTTCTTCTTTTTTAATGTAAACATTGAGAGTTATAAATTTTCCTCTCAACAATGCCTTCACTGCATCCCATAGGTTCTGATATGTTGTACTCTCATTGTCATTCATCTCTAGACATTTATTGGTTTCTCTTGATATTTCTTCTTTGATCCACTGATTATTTAAGAGTATGCTGTTTAATCTCTCTATATATGTGAATTTTCCCTTTTTCTACTGCTTGTTTATTTCCAGCTTTATTCCAGTATAATCAGAGAAAATGCTTTGTATAATTTCAATTTTGTTGAATTTATTGAGATCTGCTTTGTGACCCAACATATGCCTATCCTAGAGAAAAAGCCATGAGCACCTGAAAAGAATGTATATTATGCTGTTTTGGGGTGTAATGTTCTGTATAAGTTTATTTGGTTAAGTTAATTTATCATATTATTCAAGCTCTCTGTTTCTTTATTGATCCTTTGCCCAGATGTTCTATCCAATGTGGAAAGCAGTGTATTGAAGTCTCCAACTATTATTGTAGAATTGTCTATTACTCCCTTCAGTTTTGACAGTGTTTTCCTCTTGTATCTTGGGAAATCCAGGTTAGGTGCATATACATTTATGATTTTTAGTTCTTTCTGGTGAATCACCTTATTTATTAATATGTAATGTCCTTCCTTGTTTCTAATAACAGTTTTCTCCTAAAGTCTATATCATCTCATAAAAGTATAGCTACCCTTGCTTTATTTTGGCTACTCATGCATAGAATATCTTTTTCCAACCTTTCACTTTCAATCTATTGGTATCTTTGGGTCTAAGGTGAGTCTCTTGCAGACAGCACATAGATGGCTTATATTTTCTTATCCCTTCCACCAGTCTGTGTCTTTTGATTGGGGAGTTTAATCCATTAACATTTAAAGTTATTATTGTAAAGGCAGTTATTATTTCATCCATTTTGATCTTTGTGTTTTATCTGTCATTATATTTTTGACACTTTTAGTTACTGTTACTGATACATTCATCATTTCTGGATTTTCTTCCAAGACTCTCTCTCCTGTTTATTCTTTTCGGGTTGTAACACTCCCTTTAGTATTTCCTGCAAAGCTGGTCTTTTTGTTATAAGCTCTCACAGTTTCTGTTTATCTGTGAATATTCTAATCTTGCCCTCATTTTTGAATGATTTTCTTGTTGGATATAAAATTCTTGGCTGGCAGGTTTTCTCTTTTACTATCTTAAATATATCACACCACTGCCTTCTTGCCTCCATGGTTTCTGATGATAAGTCATCACTTAATCTTCTTGGGCATCCCCTATATGTCATGCATTGCTTTTCTCTTGCTGCTCTCAGAATTCTCTCCTGTCTTTGGCATTTGACATTCTGAATAGTATATGTCTCAGAATTGGTCTATTCAGATTTATTCAGATGGGGGTATGTTGTGCTTCTTGGACATGGATATCTATGTCCTTCAATAGGGTTGGGAAGTTTTCCTCCATTATTTCTTCAAATATTCCTTCTGCCTCTTTTCCCTTCTCTTCTCCTTCTGGAACACCCATTACATGTGTGCTTGCACTTCTCTTGCTATCATTTAGTTCCCTGAGACCTTGTTCATTTTTTCCAATCTTGTCTTCATGTGTTCTTTTGTATGTTCGCTTTCAGAGGCTGTGTCTTTGAGCTCACCAATCCTTTCTTCTGCTTCTCAAATCTGCTGTTATATCCCTCCAGTGTATTTTTAATTTCATTTATGGCACCTTTGATTTCCATAAAGTCTGCTATTTTTTTATGTACGCTTTCAAATTCTTCTTTGTGCTCATCCAATGTTTTCTTAATATCCTTAATCCCTTTAGCCATCTCATTGAATTTATTAAGGAGATTACTTGAGCATTTATGATTAGTTGTTTCAACTCCTTTATGTCATCTGCAGGCTTATCTTGTTCCTTTAACTGGGCCATACCTTTCTGTTTCTTGGTATAGATTTTAATTGTTTGTTGGTGTTTTCGTATCTGGCTTGCTAGATGTGTTTATTCTGGGTGCAGTTTCTCCCTTTAGTTTAGAACTTTGTTGTCTTTACTCCTTTGCTGGTTGTGTAGTAGGAGCCAAGGGTATAATTGGTGCAGTAAGCTATGGAGGGTAAACCTGCCCATTTTGCTCCAGGAATTGATGAAGCTTCTCCTACCTTTCTCCTCTGTCATGGGTAAGGACAGAGCTGCAGCTGTGTGTAACAGTTTAAGTTGGGCAGGACAAGACTGTCTGTAGTTGCCAGGAGAGATTGATAAAGCTACACACCGTTTCATCCCCTACCTTGGACTGGGGTGGAGCTGTAGTTGTAGATAACGATCAATGTTATGTGGGTCTAAAATGACCACAGTTGCTCAGGTAAACTTATGTAGCACCATACCCCTTTCCTGCTGGGGGTGGGAATGGACCCTCTGGAGAGCCCAACAATCTAATCTGTGTGGTCTGAATATGCCTGCAGTTGGCCTGAGAGTCTGAGGGACTACTGGTCCTTCTGTCCTTTAAGATTGGAAATGGAACCACCAATGGCCAACAGTTCAGTCCCTGTAGGCTGAAATTACCCACTGTTGCCCAGGGTGGCTGAGGAAGTACCAGCCTCCTCCTATACTATTGGGTGGTGGGGGTGGTTTATGGGTTCCCAACATCTCAAGCCCTTTAAGTCGAAAGTACCAGCCAATGTTCAGACAAGCTGTGGAGACACCAGACCCCTCCTATCTTATTGGAGGTGGGGGTGGATCCATAGGCATCCAGCAGTCCAGTCCAAGCAGGCTAAATTTCTGCCATTGCCCAGAAAGACCGTGGAAACACCAGCCCCCTTCTTTCCTATTGGAGGGTGAGGGTGGATCCATAAGTACCCACCAGTCCAGACTTTGTGGGCCAAAATCTCCTGCAGTTATCCAGATATTCTGGGAAAACACAGTCCATCTCTTGTCCTATTGGGGATGTCAGTGGAGACACGGGTACCCCACAGTCTGGTTTGTGCAGGCCAAAATTTCCTGAAGTTACCCTGAGAGATTAAGGAAGCACCAAACCCCTCCTATCCTATGAGGGGGTACAGAGGTTGAGATGGACTCAAGGCACTTAACAAACCAGTTCATATGAGCTGAAAACTCCTACAGTTGCCTGCAGAGTCTGAGGATACCCAGCAATTCTCCTATCCTATTGGGGTCCAGGCATGCAACCCAGGTGTCTGACCATTCAGTCTGTGTCAGCAGAGAGTACTTGCAGTTGCCTAGAAAGCCTGGTGCAGGTCCCACCAGCTTCCTCTCTGCTGCATGTGGGGCTGGAGCCTAGGCTAGGGCTGCAGTCTGATTTTGGTGGAATTCAGCCAGTTCCTAACTTCACTGGATTTTCAGTCAGCCAGTTTTCCCCTCATGCCAGTGGCAGAGTTAAAATGGTGTCTACTGGACTCTTTCCAACTTGGACAGGCTCAAACCACAGCTCTTTCTAGGATTATACTTTAGCCAACTGAGTACACTAATTAGTAGCTGAGGTCGGTGGACAACTGTCTCTTCCTCCACTGTTTATAGGAAATGGAGCTTCTTACTCCAGCCAAGTGATAACTGCTGAGGTAATTTGCACCACTAGAGCAGGAAGGGCACCAGCCGCTGTGGAGTGGCTTGCATTTTCCCAGAGAGGTGGTACAGATCTCCCCAGTTTCCTCCCTGCCGGAGGTGGGGCTTGTGTTTAGGCTAGACCTGCAATCCAACCTGGGTGGAAAGAAGCAGGTCATTAACAGGACTGTGATTTTCAATCTGCCCCGCTACCCCTCAGGCTCGGGACAGAGTCAAAATAGTGGCTGCCGGCCTCCTTCTGACCTGGACAGGCTCAAGTTTATTTGTTCCTAGGATTATAGTTTAGCCTGCCGTTTTTACTAATCAGTAGCTGAAGCGGATGCCATACCATGTCTTCCTATCCCATTTTTTAGGGAAATGGAGCTTCCAATTCCAGCCACAGAATAGCTCCAGAGGTAGCTTGTGCCACGGGCACCAACCTCCAAGGCATGGTGGGCTCTACTCACGAATCCTCTCTGCAGACGGGCAGTCTCCTTCCATACTTTCAAGGGTGCTGCAGGATACTCTTCTGGTCTCCTGGTCTCCATAAAACTATTTTATTGAATACTTTATCTTTTTATTGTTGAGTTGTATGATCTTTTTATATATTATGTATATCTAGTCCTTAATAGATATGTGATTGCCAAATATATTCTCCTGTCGAGTCAGCTGAATTTTCACCATATCACAAAATCCTTTGAGGAGCAAAAGAGTTTAAGTCTGAGGAGGCCTCATTTATCTATTTTCTCTTTTTGTTGCTCGTGCTTTGGGTGTAAGTTTGAAGTAACTACCACCTACCATATATCGTGAAGATTTTTTAAAAAAATATTTTCTTCTAGGAGTTTTATGTTTGTCACTTTTTATATTTAGATACTTGGTGCATTTTGAGTTAATTTTTGTTTAAGGTGTGAGCTATGGGTCGTCTTTCTTTCTTTTGGATATGGATGTCCAGTTCTCCCAGCACTATTTGTTGGATATCTTTTCTGGCCCAGCTAGGAAGGCTTTACCACTTTGTCCAAAATCACTTGAGTGTAGATGTGAGGGTCTAATTCTGAATTTCAGATTCGGTTCCATTTGTCAATGTATCTCTTTTTATGCCAATACCATGCTGTTTTTACCATTGTAGCTAAGTAATATATTTTCAAGTAAGGAAATGAGAGTCCTCCAACTTTGCTCTTCTTTTTAGAGAATTTCTTGGCTCTTCAGGGGCCCTTAAACTTCCAAATAAATTTGATAATTGGTTTTTCCACTTCCACAAAATGGCTGTTGGGATTTTAATTGGGATTGCATTGAATCTGTAAATCAGTTTGAGTAGAATTGACATGTTAAGGATATTTAGTCTTGCAATCCATGAACACAGAAGGGAAAGATAGATTGACCAATGGAACCAAATTGAGAACTCAGAAATCAGCCCTACATCTACAGTCAAGTGATTTTTTACAAGGCGTTGATTTTTGACAGGCCCACCCAGCTGGGTCAGAAAAGTATATTCCACAAATGGTGCTGGAAGAACTGGATATCCATATCCTAAAGAAAGAATGATTGCCTCACTCTCACAATTTATAGAAATATTAATTCAAAATGGATCCAGGATTAAATATAAAATAAAGAACCATAAATTCTTAGATGAAAATGAAAGAAAACATCTTCAATATCTTATGGTAGGTGTTGGTTTCTAAACCTTACACCCAGAACATGAGCAACAAAATAAAAAATAAATAAATGGGATCTCCTCAAAAGTAAACATTTTTGCACCTCAAAGAATTTTGTCAAAGGGTGAAAAGGCATAGGGAGTAGATGTGGCTCAAGCAGTTGAGTGCCCCCCTCCCACATTGGATATTCCAGGTTTGGTTCCCAGACCCTCTTACAGAAGACAATCATACACCAAATAAACAATGATCAGATGAGTAAACATAATGAACAGACAATGAGCACTAACAATGAGTAAAAATAATGAGCAAAAAAGATGAGTGAATAGATAAGGGAACCATCTGGTGGAAGGTGAGAAATGCAGCCTTCTCAATGGGAGAAAATGTTTGACACTCACATGTCTAATAAGGGCTATACACACACACACACACATATGTATATGATATATAAAGAAATCATACAATTTAACAATAAAAATACAAACTACCTGATTAAAAAATGAGCAAAGACTTGAAAAGACAATTGTCCAAAAAAGAAATACAAATTGCAAAGAAACACATGAAAAAATGTCCAATTTCACTAGCAATTAGGGTAATGCAAATCAATACAACAATGAGATATCATTTCATACCAATTAGACTGGCCACTATTAAAACATCAGAAAACTGTAAATGTTGGAAAAGATGTGAAGAGACAGGAACATTTATTCACTATTGGTGGGAATGAAGAGTGATACATCTACTCTGGAAGACTGTTTCACAGTTCCAAAGGAAGTTGAACAAAGACCGGCCATGTGACCCAGCAATACAATTGTTAGGTATATACCCAGAAGAACTGAGAGCAGAGACACGATCAGACATCTGCACACCGATGTTCATAATGGCATTATTCACTATTGCCAAAAGTTGGAAACAACCCAGATATACAAATATCTAGGAATAAATCAACTAAAGAATGGATAAGCAAATTGTGGTGTATACACACAATGGAATATTATGTAGTAGTAAGAAAAAATGAAGTCCTGAAGTATATGACAACATGGATGAATCTGAAGGGCATTAGAGTGAAGCAAGCAAACACAAAAGGACAAATACTGTATGATTGCACTATTATAAACTAAATATATTATGTAAACTCATGGAATCAATAATTAAAATACTGGTCACCAGAAATATAATGAGAGTAGAGAATGGAAAGCTGATTGTTAATCTGTACAGAATTGATTGAAAGGTTGTTTTTAAATCATTGGAAATGAGTAGAAATGATGAGAGAACATCCTGCTGTTCATGACTAGTGGAGTTTTATATAGGTATGACAGTGCTTGAAAGGGAAGGTCAAAATGCATTTTTATTGCTAGAAGGAGAGCTTAAAAATGTAACATGGAACTGTATATAACAGTGGAACCTCATGTAAAATATGAATATGGGTGACATTGCATATACAAGACTATTTATACAAAATATAAATACAAATAAACTAGAGAGAAGGAAACAGAAATCAGCCATGTGCTGCAGGAGAAGCATAGAGTGATTGAGAGGTTTTGAGTTTTGTTTGGTTGGTTGGTTGGTTGTTGTTTATTATTATTATTCTTGGCAAAATGAAAATGCTCTATAAATAATTGGAGAGATGAATAGACAACTAAGTGTTTTTACAGAATACCATCAATTGTACATTTTGGATGGATTTATGTTTTTTTAAAAATATGCATCAATAAGATTGACTTGTTAGTAGATAAATAAATAGGATTAATAAAAAATCCACACCCCTACAAAGAAGAGCGGAGGATCAGATTGCTTCACAGGTGAATTCTACCAAACATTCCAAACAGAATTAACTGAAATTCTGTTCAAACTCTTCCAAAAAAATTGAAGAGGAGGGAACACTCTGGGGCTCATTCACTGATGCTAACCTCACCCTCATATTACTGGAGGCCTCATATCAAAGCTATAAGAAAAAAAACATAGACCAATATTTCTTATGAATATAGATGTGAAATCCTCAATGAATTTGTGAAACATAATCCAAGAGCATAATAAAAGAGTTATACACCATGATCAAATCGGATTTATCGTTGATGTACAAGGTTGGCCCAAGATAAGAAAATCAATCAATGTAATACTCCATATTAACAGAATAAATGAAACAATAACAACAACAACAACACATGATCATTTCATTTGATGCAGAAAAGGTATTTGACAAAATACAGCATACTTTCTTGATAAAAACACTTATAAAATTAGTAATAGAAGAAGGAAATTTCCTCAACATGGTAAAAGGCACATATGACAAGCACACAGCTAACTTATTATCTAATGATGAAAGACTGAAAGCTTTCACTCTGAGATAAGGATGAAGACAAGGATGCCCACTGTTACCACTGTTATTCAACAGTGTACTGGAAGTTCTTGACAGACCAATTAGGCAAGAAAAAGAAACAAAAGCCATCCAAAATGGAAAGGAAGAAGTAAAGCTTTCCCTATTTGCAGATGATATAATCCTATACACAGAAAATCCAGTAAAATCTTAAACAAAGCCCCTATGGCTAATAAATAAATTTAGCAAGGTGGTGGGGTAAAAGATCAATACCCAATAACCAGTAGTGTTTCTATACCCAAGCAATGAACAATTGGAAGAACTTATTTAAAAATTGCATTCACAATAGCAACAAAAGAATAAAATATCCAGGAATAAATTTAACCAAGGATATAAAGGATTTGTACACAGACAACTACAATATATTGCCAAAAGAAACGAAATGAGGCTTAAATAAATGGAGGATTATTCCATGATCTTGGATTGCAAGACTAAGTATAGTTAAGATGCCAATACTACTTAAAGAAATTTATAGATTCAATGAAATCCTATTAAAAATTGCAACAACTTTCTTTGCAGAAATGGAGAAGCCAATCATCAAATTTATAATAAAGGGCAAGTGGCTCCAAAGAATCAAAGCCATCCTGAAAAAGAAGAATGCAGTTGCAGGACATCTCCTGACCTCAAAACTTATTTCAAAGCCTCAGTAATCAAAACAGCATGTACTTGTACAAGGGCATACCTGCAGACCAATGGAATAGAACTGAGAGCTCAGAATTCAACCCTCATATCAAGTTGGCAAAGAACACTTAATTGGGAAGCACAGTTTCTTCAAAAAATGGTGCTGCAAAATTGGATCTTCATTTAAAATACAAGAAAGTGGACCCCTACATCACATTATATACAAATATCAAGTCAAAATCTATTAAATAACTTAACATAAGACCTAGAACTCTCAAACTCTTAGGAAAAAAATGTAGAGAAATATCTTCAAGACCTTGTGTTCAGTAATGGTTTCTTAGGCTTTATGCCTAAAGGACAAGCAACAACAACAAAAAATTAGATAAATGGGACCTCATCAAAATGAAAACTTTTGTTCTTCTAAGGATTTATCATGAAAGTAAAATGGCAACCCACACAATGGAAGAAAATATTTAGGAACACCATATCCCTTAAAGGATTAATATACGGAATATAGAAAGAAAATTTTCAACTTAACAACAAACAAAATAGCCTAATTACAAAATGGACATAAGACTTGAACAGACATCTCACTAAAGAGGATAAACAGATATACAAATGTCCAGGAAGCACATGAAAAGTTACACAACGTCATTATCCATCAGAGAAATGCAAATTAAATCCATGGGATACCATTTCACACCCATTAGAATGGCTATTATTGAAAAATCATAAAATAACAAGTGTTGAAGAAGATGCAGAGACATAGGAACACTCATTCATTGCTGGTGCAATGTATAATGAGGCAACCAATGTGGAAGAACGTTTCCTCAGAAAGCTATGTATGGGACTACCATTTGACCTGGCAATCCCAATTCTAGGAATATACTGAAAAAAAATTGAAGTCAGGGACTCAAACATATATTTACACATTGGTGTTCATAGCAATATTATTCACAATTATCAAAAGATAAAGCAACCCAAGTGTACATCAAATGATGAATAGGTAAATAAAATGTGGTATATACATACAATGGAATATTATTCAGCCTTAAGAAAGAATGAAGTTCTGATAAATGCAAAAACATGTATGAATTTCAAAGACATCATGTTGAGTTAAATAAGGTAGACACAAAAAGACAAATATTGTATTATCTCAGTTTTGAATCAATAGAATAAGCAAACTTATAGAGTCAGAATCTTAGAATATAATACCTGGAGACAGTATGGGGAAAGGTAATAGAAAGTTTAGGTTTAAATTGCATAGGGTTCCTATTTGCAGTAATGGATGGTGGAGATGTTAGCACAATATTGTGAACACGTTTAACAGCACTGACATATTTCTAAATATGATTGAAAGGGGGAACTGTTAGATTTATATATGATAACAGAATAAAAATTGTAAAAAAAAAAAAAAAAAACCCACTGGACTACACTACACAAATAGTGAACCCTAAGTTAAACATTGAACTTTAACTAATAGTGATATTATAAAAATGTACTATCATCAATTGTAACAAATGTTCCACACTAAGCTGATCATGCTGGGGTGGTACATGGATATCATGTATTATTTGCATGATTGTTCTGTGAACCCACAACTTCTCCACTCAAAAAAAAAAAAATTATGAGAGGGAGTGTGGCGTTTGATGGTAAATTTTTCTGTTAGTTCCCTGCCATTTACTTTTGTGGCCTCTGTATTTCACTGAACTTGCTATCTTACTAAGGTCACAACCAAAATCTACATGTTAATTCCAGTGTTCATATTTTAATTCTCTTCCTAACCAAACTGTAGTGTTTGGGGAATTATTGAAAGTACTTTTGATAACACTGGCTTGTGATAACACTCACTACCCCTATCTTCCTGCCACTTCTCAGTCTTTATCACTAGGTTTCTCTCTTTGCCCTAACATTGATTGCTTTTTTTTTTTTTTCATTCATTCTATCTTTGGCTCATCTTTTGTTTCATTTTAGAGTTTTCCCTAGATTATCTCATCAACTCCTGTACTTTCCATTGTCATCCATTTGCCTGTTGTTTCATGAGAAGAGAAATTCCAAACTTTTCTGGTTTTATATGCCCATCAATAAATCATTTGGTATACATTCTAAATACATTAATTTTTATGTATAAATTGAGTAGATGAATCACTGAAATAATCATATAATAAATAATAATTATATTTATAATAATAATTATAAAACCATAAAATAGAAAAATGATATTAAACAAAATAAATGATATTAAAATATTTCTTATTTTATTTTTTGTACAGTGATATAAAACAAGTTTTGGTCTCCCTAAAATTCTGATTAATTAAATTAATAATAATTGTGTTATTTTAATAAAAAACAAGTTACAGCATATGCCTCATTATTTATGTACTGTTAGTTTATTACTATGATACACCTATTCTTGGAGTGGTGTGAATTTATAACCAAACACTCAGTAATATCTGATATAGTTTAAAAATTATCACACACAGATTCTTCTGTCCATATGGGAGAAGATTGCCATTCTGAGTGCATTTCAGATCAAGAAAGGACTCTAATGGATTCACAGTGGTGCAAGTAATACTGTCACTTGGGCCATATGTACTAGCAAACTTATGGTGTTAACATATCACGAAAGAGATGTGGAATATATGGACAGTTACAGAAAGTAACAATAAGAGAATTACAACACAGACCCATAAGGTTTTGGAGCAAGATCTTTCTTTCTGCAGCCCAGGTGAATAACCTAAGTCAAAAATAACTCCATCATGTACCATGACCTCTGGTAGAGACAGAGTACCTGAACATAGGACCTCAAGTGACATAGGCTACAATGGCCCCTCATGAGCTAGAATATGTAATACTAACTAAGTATAAGTTCCAAGATGTCAAGGACCAATCCATATTTTTATGAAAGTGGTACATCAGGATTAGGAACAAGTTGGATTGGAGTACACAGTAAGTCACACAAGAAAATGGGCCAGATCCTCATGTCATCCACCTCATTGCATTGAAATCTCTACCTCAGTTCATGCTTCTGGGATCGTGGAGTTTCCTACCAGCTGAAAAACTAAGATAAAGGCCAAGCCTGGGTCTTGGTTGTTCAGGTGTTTATGTTGGTACAAGCAAAAATGCAATGCTGTTAAATCTAGCCCCACCCAAGATGCTCTTGAAAAGCATCAATAAGCAGAAATCCTCTCTTTGGCTGTGTTCTGATCATCCATTTCTATTGGCTAGAAGGAAATGTGATTCAAGGTAAATTAGATTCAGGTGAGTTGAATGGCTTGGTGTTTTTCACTGGACTGCAGGGAGAAAAAAATTAAGGTCAGGATGAAGATATTTAGGAAGAGGTGTACAGATGTATGTACTGTCCATAAAAGAAGGATGGCCATCTTTGTATCACATGATAATGCCCACAAAAGTAAGTCTGTCAAGGAAGAGTTACTAAGCAATCAACAATACAGAATGACTCAGCTGATTGAGGTCATACAGCTTCATTAATCACCCACCCCAGTGCTGACTTATTGGGCACATGAATAAAGTGGATATATTTAGCTTAATTGGAGGTATGAATGTGTATAACAGCATGAATTCCTACTTTCAAAGCTGATATTATTCCTGTTGTTACCAAATATCCTATTTGCCAGCAACAAAGACCACTATAAAGCTCCCAGTATAGCAAAATCCTTCGAGGATAGCGCTCAGCCCATTGGTAGAAATTTAGCACCCATATGCCCCTTAAACTCTGAAGGAGGCAGAAATTCATCTTAACTGAAATCAACACATAATCCAGGTATAAGTTATCTTTTCTTGTATTCAAGGCCTCAGGGAGTACCATTATTTGAGGTCTGACAGAGCGTGCATATTATTGCCTTGGACCAAGAAACCTACTTTACAGAAAAGGACATGTGGCACTGGCACAAATGACTGGCTTTCTTGCCCTATAATATTCAGAAGCTACTGGCTAAATAATTGATGGAATGACCTCTAGATAGTGTTTTTGGAGAGATTTCCCTGTAATCATGGAGACTTCATCCTTCATGGTGCAAAATATTCCAAAAATCATGGATGATAATATGGTGCCGTGCCCTTAGTAGGTTGAATACATGGGTCTAAGAGTTCCCCCACATAACCTATATGAGAAATTTCCACTTTCTGTTCTGAATCTCTGAGCTGAATGCATTGAATGCCGAGTCCTGGTACTCAGAGGGAAATGCTTTTACCAGGAAACTCAGGGAAAATCCCATTATACTTAAAGCCATAGTTTTAAGAAAAAAGGTTTTTATAGTCAAAACCTGATACAATAGACAGTGAGTGGTATTATATATTTATAAAATACTCAATCCATTAAGACTATATAACAATTACAAATATAGAACAGAATCAGAAAATATATGAAGCAAACATTGACAATTGAAAAGAAAGAATTCTACAATAACTGTTATACAATATTAGTAGGAGACTTCATTATACCACTTTCAATAATGGATAGAATGTTTAAACAGAAAATCATTAAGGAAACACTGTACTGCAGAAAGACTGCAAACCAAGCAGTACTAAGTGACTTATACCGAACCTTCCACCACCAGCAGCAGAATAATATGCTTCTGAAGTGCACATGAATCATTCTTCAGGATAGACCGAGTTAGGTCATAAAACAAATCCATTAAATTTAGGTAGACTAAATGTACAAAGGATCTTCTCTGACCACAATAGAATGAAGGTAGAAACCAATAAAAGATGGATTACTAGAAATTTCACAAAATGCATATATTAAACAAAACATTCTAAAACAACTCTCTGGGTCAAAGAAATCACAAGAGAATTAAGGGCATTCTTAGAGATAAATGAAAATGAAAGCACATAGGAAAGGCAGTTTGCACAAGGACATTTATAGATTTAAATGTCCACGTTAGAAAAAGAGGAATAATATCAAAAGATTAATATTACTTCTCATCATAAGGAACTAGAAAAATAAGTGCAAAATTAAACCTAAGTTAGTAGAAGGAAGGAAATAATAAACATTAGAAGAGAAATGAAATAGAGGAAAGAAACCAATTGAGAGAATGTTTGAAAGCAAAAGTTGCTTATTGGGTAATCTAAGCACCTCTTAAAATATATGTATGTATATATATATATATAAATAACATTTTTGTAAGCAAATACACATATATGCATATATATTTATATATCATTTTGCAAATGTTTGTATGTATTGTGAGAATTTTGATTTTTACCCACAATAAAAAAATAAAAAAATAAAAAGTTGCTTATTGGAAAAGCCCAATAAATTTAATGAAACTTTAGCCAGAATGACAAAAAAAAAAAAAAAAAAAAAAAGAGAGAGAGAGAAGCAAATAATTAAAATAAAATATGAAATTGGGATATTATCAGAAATTAAATGGATTAGAAGAGAACACTATGAACAATTATTTCCCAACAAATTAGATAATCTATATAAAATACATTTTTTTTTCTAAACAGACTCAAGTAGAAATAGATTTAAACAGACAACAATAGATATTGATGAGTAATCAAAAATCTCCCAACAAAAGAAGTCCTGGCCCAGATGGCTTCCCTGGGGATTACTCCCAAACAATCAAAGAAGAATAACATTAATTATTTGTAAACTCATCTAACCAATAGAAGAGAAGAGAATTCTTTCTAACTCAAACTATGAAGCCAGTATCACCCTGATTCCAAAGCCACATGAATGCATAAGGAAAGAAAATTACAAACCTATTTCCTTTACAAATATAGATGCAAAAATCCTCAAGAAAATACTAGCACCTCAAATCCAACTGTATATTAAAAATATTAGATACCATGACCAAATGAGATTTTCTCAGGATACAAAGGTGTGGTTCAACATAAGAAAATCAATCAGCATAACACATCACATCAATGCAATGCAATGAAAAACACACATATGACCATCTCAATTGATACACAAAAGGCATTTGACAATGTCTAACACTATTTGTTGATAAGAAACAGTAAGAAAAGTAGGAATACAAAGGATCTTGCTCAACATGATAAAAGCTATTTATGAAATAACAACATCAAACATCATATTCAATGGTGAAAAATTGAAAAATTTTCCCTTAGAATAGGAACATGATAAAGCTGTGCACTTAAACCATTGCTATACACTATTTATTGGAGTTCTATTGAGATCAGTAATGTAGGAAAGTAAATAAAAAGGAAAAAAAGTAAAAGTATCTCAATTCCCATATGACACGATACCTTATTTAGAAAATCCCAAGAATTCCATGAGAAAACTGACAATGATTAGATACAAATTCCGCTATATTGCTGAGTACAAGAGGAAGACAATTTATAAAAGGACAAATGATCTGAACACACTCTTCGCTAAAGAGGATATATAGATGGAAAATTATCATATGGAAATGTGGAACATCATTTTTCATTAAGGAATTGCAAATTAAAACAATCATGAGTTATCTACAAGAATGCCTAACTAAATTCTCCAAATATGGAGAATATGAATTGCTAGCAACAAGGTGGAACAAAAGAAACACAAATAGATTTCCTCACTCTGCTAGCTGAAAAGGACACAAAACAATGACAACCCAGTAGCTATAAGCACATCTATTGTTCAGCTCTTGTTTTCTAATACCGTTGCCCATTAAAAGGGAAAAGAACCATTGGAGAAATGTCTGATACTGGCATTGAAGCAGGAAATATACAAGATGGACCTGGAGCATCATATAATGCCCCAAGGTAGGTAGAAAAATCAAAATCATACACAAAATGATAAATGCATCCCAAAGGGACACAGAAAACTTAAATAGCTCCTCTTAGCCAAAGCTGGAACAATTTGAGCAGGGAAATTAATAAAGTCAAATTAGTAAAGTATAAGGCAAGGTATAGAATAAGTATCCATGAATGCATCCTGATATAAATAAGAGATTGGATACATAAACAGGGGAGAAAAGACAAGAATTCTAAATAATTTATAAAATACTCTGCTCTCAAGGAGATGGAATATAGCCCTCACTCCTTTTATGGACTATGTAGTGACTTCCTTTCAAAAGAATACAGTTCAGAAAAGAGAATCTGTCACTTTACAGTGAAAAATCTTGACAAACACTATACAGTCAACTAGTCAAGTTCAGGATCAACAGTTATAAATCATGTCGCTAAAATAAATTATTGATATAATGTGATGAAAATGGTAATTTACATCTGTGATTTTCCTCCTGCAAACAATAATCCAAGTCTAATCATGAGGAAAACATCAGAAAAATCTCAATTTAAGGTAATTGTACAAAACCCAAGGGATGTTCTTCAAAACAGGGATGCTCTTAAGAAACAAGGATAATCTGAGAAACTTTCATAGCCAAAGGCAGCCTAAAGAGGAAAGAAAACTAAATATAATGTGTTATCCTGAATGGGAACAGAAAACAAAACAAGAATATTGGGTATAAGTTAAAATCTGAATATCTGTGTTTAATTAATAATGTATAAATGCTGGTCATTTTGTAACAAATTGACCATAGTAATATCAACATTAATTATAGGAAAAATAGGTGCGTATATATATATGGTGATTCTCTGTAGTACTATTGCAATTTTTATGTAAATCTAAAATTGTAAAAGTTTATGTTAAAATTTCTTTTAAAGGTTTTGAGAAAAAATTCTTCTTTTCAGTATGAAGTGAACAGAAATCACGAAAAAAAGCACATGTTTTTCACTTCCAATGTAATAGATTATTCATGCAAAGATTGTTAATGGATGCTACATTTTGAACAGCTATTGAGGATTAGGAAATTCACACCATTTCACACCGAAAGGTTTTATGTTAATTGAAAAGGAACATGTTTTCTTCACCAAGGTAGGATCTGATATACACAGGCTTACTGTTTTCCAAATTAGCATTACCAGTAAAGAGACAAGGTTTCTTATTTTGATCTAAAGAGAAAAACACAGCACATTGATGTTCCCAAAAATATTTAGCCTGAACCTAATTGTGAGGGAGCATCAGAAAAACTACAGATCATAGATATTTTAAAAGAAAACTGACTCAAATTATTTTAAAACTTAAATCAGAAAAAATAAACAAACAAAAAGGGCAACACAATTCTTGTAGATTAAAGATGTCTAGAGTCATGGAAACACATAAATGAAATAGAAACCTTTAACTAAATGCTTGTTGAGAAAAAGTACCTATATAGTCCAATGATGGAACAATTAAGAAAAATTTGAACATGAACTGTATATCATACAGTTATGAGTTATTGTTAAATTTGAGAATAAGTTTATAATTATATGGTAAATGTTTTTGTTGTATTTTGACATATTTAGAAATACTTAATAAAAAAATAACTAGAGATCAGCAACAATATGTATACACACATGGAGAAAGAAAAAGGTAAATATAGTATAATGCTATCAATTGTATAAACTTGTTAAAAATATATATGGACATTGGTTGTACAATACTTTCAATCCTTCTGTAGGTTCCAAACATTTCAAAAGAAACTTTGGGGGAAAATTTCACTGATTCATATAGCTCTTTAATTTCTCTAATATTTCTCTGCCTACTTCTTAGCTTTTTGAAAGTTTTCCTCTCATACTACTTCTACTTCTTCATGCTATGCTGTGGGACCCAAGACACCAGAATGTACTCCCATTGATGAAACATAGATTGAAACATGTAGCAGCCTGGGATAACATGGACACTCACTAGTTAAAAAGTTACAGGTCTACTACAAACTTTAATCGTCTCAAGGCTATATTCTCCCTTCCTGTGATAACATCACCAAACACCCTACTTGTGTGCTTCATGTAACTTTTGCAGAAACTCTGTTCTCATACCCTATGGAATGCCTTTGTCCTGAAACCCCTTATATTCCTCCTCTCTTTGTGGAGTGCTAACTTCATTCTTCAACCAGCCATCATCAAAGAGTCCCAATAAAGCTCATGTCTAGCCATTTGCGTGGTGCATTCTTTGGTCTTACAGCTGCCCCAACTCATGCCCTTCAGAGTTTAGTTGAAACAATCCATGAACCAGCCAGAAGACTGAAGGATTACTAGCAGTAGTGGGCATGAACTCTGGGAAGGGAGAATCCATGGGGAAATCCCTAGTTGTCCTATAACATCCATGTGGAGGGGTGGCTGCCCTCCTGGATGAGTGGGACTAGATGAATTGGGACTGCCAAGAGAATATGGGGTTGCTTACTTGCTTGACTGTTGTGGAAATCCACATGAGTATGAGAATGCACTGAAAAGACTGATGGGAGTAGAAAATGTGCTGCAAGAGCAAAAGACTATGAAGTTTAGTAAAGATAGTGAGCATGCTGCCACAGCTCCCCACACCTCCCACATTTTCCTACATTAACAACATCCTTCATTTTTGAGTTACATTCACTGCAATTGATTAACACATTTTGGAGCATTGCCACTAAGTATGGTTTAAAGTTTACATTTTAGTTTACACTCTCTTCCACCCAATTCTGTAAGTTATGGCAAGATTTATAAAGCCTGTATCTGTCATTGCAATGTCATTCAGGACAATTCTCAAGTCCCAAAATTGACCCAATATTACACCTGTTTTTCCCTCTCCCTGCCTTCAAAACCTCCAGTGGCCACTTCCTCCTCAATGATATAATTTTTTTCCATTGCCAGAATCACAATAACTCTATAGTAGAATACCAGTAAGTCTACTTTAGTCCATAGTCCACAACCCAATCTTGAGGATTCTGGGATGGTGATGTCCACTCCAACTCTAACTGAGAGAAGGCTGTGATCCCATAGGGCTGATGGATTAGACTCTCTTGTTTGCAGTTGTAGACTATCTTGGTTCCTTGGTATGATAGTTGTCCATCATCACCTCCATGTTAATTGTCCTGGTTGAGACCAATGAACTGGAATGTAGGTGTTGCAACTCCACTGAGATTCAGGGCCCAGCTGGCACATTGCCAGCCCAAGAATTTATGTCTCTTGGATGTACACCTAACAACTCTAGTACTAATTATATGTTCAAATAGAAGGACAGAAAAGCCATGTGTAGGGAAACCACAACTGTGTCCAACACTGTAACTCCGGGGAGCAAAAATTCAAAGTAGGGCCTACTGGCAAGGTACCACTCCTAAGCTACTTGCCCTGACTATAGAGTCTGGATGTCTCCAGAGCCTTCAGGAACCTCACTATTTGTGGTAGTATCTACTTTGGCAGTCAAAGAGGTCCTGCTGAGATGTGCTTAAGCATAACCTCCAGAATGACCTCCTGACTCACTTTGAATTCTCTTAGCCATACAAACTCATTTGTTTATGTTTTCCCCCTTTTGGTTATGGTCTTGGTTATGGTTTTGGTTATGCATTGCTAGTTGGTGCTTGGTAGTAATCTTTCAGGCCAGGGAGGCTCATCCCTGTGAGCCATGTCCTATGCTGGGGGAAAGGTAATGTATTTATATGCTGAGTTTGGCTTAAAGATAGGCCACATTTGAGCAACAAGGAGGCTCCCAGGAGGCAACATTTAGGCACCTTATACCACTAAACTAAGTTTTAATTTCAAGAGTAAAGTTTCATACATCCAGTCATCAATATCAAAGGCCTATCAATGGACCTTCCTCCTTCACTAGTCATTCCTCCTGTACTCAAGGGATCCTTGCTGATCCATTAGAGAATGTGGTAGAGCTCCCCAGGATGGGAATTTTATATTCCTTCAGTTATTGTGTGAATCTCCACCCACTATGACAAGGCTCCATGAACAATTGAACACATTTATATGCCTTATATATATGCCCAGATGAGCTTCCTTCCATGTATTCCCATCACCAACACCCTACAGCAATGATTCTCCCCTACCACAGTGTAACTCTTCTGTAACATCTTCAAAAATAAAGACAATAAAATAGCCAAATAAAATTTATAAGAAAATGAAATTTAGTAACTTTTGAACTGAGCAACTCTATGAAAGTAAAAAAAGATTAAAAAATAGAAGAATGTTGCCAGTTTTGTAAGCCTGCAAGTAAATCATGGCTTAGCCCTGATAGCAGTTAGCCTTCTCTTCCAATCTGCCTGCAGAAAACTGTTTTAGAAATGTGTCCTTGTAAATGTTTCATATTATGTCTCACTGAAAAACTGATGAGTAGCAAACAACACAAACACAAAGCATATATTCCTGAAAACCATCCCTGATAAGCTATCAGTTTCAATATTTCATCCTTCTAAGTATTTGAAATGAAAAATAAAATATTATGTTTGCTTATAACCAAATTGAATCATTATTTTGACAAGCTTGTTTAGTGTTAATGGTAGTTGTATGTTGTAAGATGTTTGCTTGGAGACAGTTTTCAAAATCATTTTGGTAACTTAAGTATGGAAGATATATAGTATGTGTTTTTAATTATTAAAGAAAAAGAAAGTAATTTTGTCCGAAGAAAATGACTGGTTTTTAAGAAAGAGGAAAATGTGGGACAAAAGCTGAATAGAAACAGAAAGTACAGAAGATTCATTGAAAAGGAATTCTTTGTGGTCAAAGTTGGGTAAGATTTAAAACTATCTAAATAGTTTTAAAAGCTTTAGCATCAAAGGCCTTTAGCATACTGATACAAAACTAAAATTTGATTTGCTCTCGGTCAAAGTAACAAAGTTTCTTAAACCATTAGTCTGTTTTAGTAGAAGGTTGTAAAGATTTTTTTCCTGAATAATTGGTATACAAAGCAGAGAGTTCCTTTTATCAAAATAGCTTCTTGTATTTTAATCTAATCATGTCTTTGATTGTTTAAAAAAAACAAGTCTCACTTTTAAAAGAACATAATGGTCAACCCCGACAACTTTTAAAATTTTGCTGTCTCAAAGTCAAACACTAGAAAGTATCTTTCTTAATGTCAAACTATTGGAAAAGATTTGTTCTTTAACTTTGAAAAAAAAAGTAATAAAAATAATGTTCATTTGATATATTATAAGTTGAATGGAAAGTGTTTAGAAAGTGTTTTAAAATATACTAACCTTCTGTTAATCAAAGTTGTATGGGTAAAATGTTCATATAAATACTTAAAGATTGTATAAAACTCCTAGAAATTTAAAAATGTTTTCTGCATAATATTAAATAACAGCATAATGTTGTTAATCATGGTTTAAATTATTTTTACAATGTTATATGTCACAGAAACCCCTCTCTGCTTGGGAATCAAGAGGCAGACTCTTTGACTCATATTCATGTAATATGCCCCACCTCTGCTGAAGAACCAGCCCTATGGCTACATAAAAAGAATGGCCATAGGGGTGCTGCCCCAGGCTGACACATAACAGATTATTGTGAATTAAATAATGTAACACCCCAAACATTGCTGGGTTATTGCAAAAAATTAATACCCAGTTATGCCACTATCACTTTGTTTTAGATTTTGCTAATGCTTTCTTTAGTATCTCTTTAGACAAGTTAAGCCAGCCTGCATTCACTTTCATGTGAGAAAGACAACAATGGACATTTACAGTGCTTCCCCAAGACTATGTGTATAGTCCAAACATCTGTTCTGGCCTCCTGGCTAAAAATCTGGCCTAATGGAAGAAACCTGTGCCTGTACCCCTATTCCATTATATTGATGATATTATGTTAACCAGTATTTCTCTTTCAGAATTAAAGAAGCATCAGAGACAACAGTAACCCTTCTTGAAAGCTGGGGATCTGCAAACAGTCACAGTAAGCTGCAAGGTCCTGGCTGCTCTGTCAAATCCTTGGTTGTTGTTTGGTTGGGTAAGACAAAAACTATGCCCTCTGCTGTAGTTGATAAAATATAATGCTTTCTCATACCACAAACTCCAAAACAATTGATGGCCTTTCTGGGGTTGTTGGGGTACTGGAGACCAACCCATCATCATTTAGCTCAAATATTAAAACCATCGTATGCGTTAATCAGGAATGGACTTGCATGGGAATGGTAGGAACCCAGCAGGCTGCTTTTAAAGAAGCAAAGAGGAAATAGCACAGTCTTAAGCACAAAGGAGGGTGGAACTTGACTTACCCTGTGAATTAGATGTGACCAGAACCCATATTGGCTTTGGGTGGGGTTTGTGGCAAAGACAACATTCTAAGCAAGTTCCCCTTAGGTTTTGTTCACAATTGTGGAAAGGGGTTAAATTATGATAAAACCCCTTAGAAAAGAAACTATGTGCAGCATACCATGACCTGTTGCAAGTAGAGGGCTTAACCCAACAGTGTCCGGTCACTCTGAAGACTGCCATCCCTATTCAGGGGTGGATTGCAAGTACTAAAAACAAAACAAGAGCAATGGACTGTCATGGGCCACACTTTATGGGTGAGAGATCTTTGGAAGGACATCTGGGATGCCTGCCAGCAGCAACAGGTAATTATCAAGTCTCTGCCCACTCCTCCAACACTCCTCTCAGGAATGTTGAGGCAGATGCCTTTGCAAAGATCCATAGACATACCATTGAGACCCAAGAAGTGGCCAACTGGCTCCACAGGAAAAGTGGACATTGTGGCTACCAGACCCTGTGACACTTATCCCAGAGGTTCCAGGTGACTGTCACTCACCATCAGCTTGTGAACATCATCCGTGAATATCCATCATGTCCATTCCAGCAACAATGACAATTGCCTTACCAGATGGGACATATCTGAGCACAAACTTCAGTAGCATGATGACAAGTGGATTACATTGATCCCTCCCACTCTTGGAAGGGAAAAGGTATGATTTTAATGCCACAGACTCTGCCATGGGTTCTTGTTGGCCTTCCCAGTAAGAAAGGCCAAGCAGTGGACTATTTGCTGCCTAGAAAAAGTAACTGCCCTGTGCAGGATACCAGCTCAAATTGACCTTGACTGAGGAACTCCATTTACCAGTCACCTCCTATAGTCTTGGGCTATGTACCAGGATATTGTTTGGACTTTCCATCTACCTTATGACCTCATTAGTGCTGGTCTTATAAAAATAATGGATGGCCTTTTAAAGGAACAACTAAAAGGTGATAATGGATCTTTACAACAATGGACTAAGAAGCTGTACCCATTTAAATTCAGCACCACTGACTACAGCTGCAGCTCTAGTTGAAATGCTAACAGCAGGACATATGTAGGCATTGAGAAAGCAAGTTTAAGGGCCAATGGCCCGACAGCCCAAAAGGGAAAGTAATAATAATCTATTGTTGCTTATGCCTCAAACTATGCAAATTAGAGAATATGGGGCCCATGGCCATGGTACTGGCCTATGTAGACTCACTAGTTGGGGATCTTAAGTCCATGGGGTAAAAGAGTCACAACTTATATTAAAAATGCCACTAAAAATCTTTATTAATAATTCACAGTCTCCTATCCCCACTGTGGCTCTATGCATATCTATGTAGACTCTTATGTCTAAACTAGTTTTTGATGTCAGAGAATTTAGAAGGGGAAAATGTATGGTAATAGAAACCTCCTCATAAAACCTCTCTACCTTGTACTTTGTTATTTACTAATGGGAATGTTGCTTGTATAATGTTACCTCAGCAGGATCTGCCCATTATTGCTCATATACATCTTTCTTTTCACCCATAGAGCCCTAGCCAATATCTTCCTGCAGTGGGCTTCAAAAGTAACTCATGCTTACAACTGGACCCAATGTTGGGTTTGCCCAAACCTGCCATTCTTGGGTGCTATTGGCCTTTCTTGAACTGTCAGTCCTGCAAATTGGGTGGCATGAAACACTTTACTGGCATGGCAGGATAAGACCATCAACAAGTTTGGAACAAGTTTGAAACAAGTTTGGAATAAGACCTTCTCATTTATGACTGAAATACAGCTGCCGTCTTTCAGTGAGACTAATAATTATATTTTTTCCCTTGTAAAAGAGCAAGTGAGTTAAGTCTAAACCTTTATTAGGATATGCTGTATATGATAGTTTAGGATAGTTAACAGCTGAATCTGTCACCCAAGATCATGTTGCCCCTCTCTGTATGGAACAATAAGAGAGAATCTGTAATATGGGGTGCTTATTCCCAAATTATGTAATTTCACTGTCAAGCAATTTCAATGTTGTGTATATATTCTTAATCACCTCCATAATATTTCACAAGCTTTCAATCATATGCAACAGCATATACAGCACATTGATAAGTTAGCTACTGACCCCCATCTGACTAGTTTAATTCCCTTTCCTAGCCCTGGTGACATGTCTTCATTGGTCTACTAGCATTTAGTAGAAGACTCATTATTATTCTGTTGTTTGTTACACTGTTGCTGTAGAATGTGGATGCAATATGTGTCCTATGGTTAATGCTGGCCGCTGTGTGGGAGTGAACTGCGGGATCCCAGAGTCTGAGATGCCCCCCTTAAATGAAACACAGTCTGGAGCACATAGCCACCTGTAGTTACCTGGACACTCACTAGTTGAAAAGTGACAGGCCTACTGTAAACTTTGATCTTCTCAAGGCTGTATACTCCCTTCAAGTGATAACATTACCAAATAGCCTATTTATGTGCCTCATGTAACTTCTGCAGAAACTCTGTTCTCATACTCTATGGAAAGTCTTTGTCCTGAGACTCCTTTCTTTCTTTGCAGAATGCTAACTGCATTCTTCAATGGCCACCATCAAAGAGTCTCTTCTGCTTATAAGTCCCAATAAAGCTCATGTCTAACCTTTGGTCTTACAGATACTCCAACTTATGCCCTTCAGAGTTGGATTGAAACATATGCATAGTATAATTTAGTGGCTAATAACAAGGATTCTGGAACCAAATGTCCCAGGTTAATATTCCTGATCTCCATCTTAGTATTTCTGTGCACAAATTAAAAAAACCTCTCTGTGTCTCAAAAGTTTTTTTTTTTTTTTTTTTAATAAAGGGCAGTTATTGGAAAGTAAAATATGGAAATGTAAGTAAAGGATTCAATAGATGTCCTGTAACAGTGAAATGCATAAAATTCATATGTTCTGTGTTGATACAAGATTGTCTGAATATTAATTAAAAATACAATGTAAAAGGACAAAGATCAAAGATAGACTGAATCTATCAAATAGTATTTACTCTGTTGTCAATAAAACATTTTTGCCAAATGAGTGTGGATAGGAAGAAAGCTACTGGATTACACAGTAGATGGATTACACAGTAGAAGAAATCTACTGGATTACACAGTAGGTGATTCTCTCAGCTATAGCCTCTTTTGTACATTGACTTCATCTCCTGACTGCCTTTCCTGTTGTGTGCAAATGGATGAAGGTAATGCTGAATTTCTTATATACACATATCACCTTTTTTGTCTCATTAGCTCCGAACAAGTCACATTCTCCTCTCTCAACAAACTGGTATTCACTGTTGGTAAGACATGGCAGGAGAGATGCAGAAATACATGAACAATAACCACTGTTTTCCCTTAGAAAAGGGAAAGGCAATAAATAGATGCAATACTTACAACTAACGATATCCGCTAAATAGAGTATGGATACAAGTGTTATAACCTACACCTAATTCAAACTTTCTCAAACAGCTCCCCAAACTTTTGTTCTCTGGAATCCTTTATGTTCTTAAAAAAATTATTTTGGTCTGAAGACAATGTTTGTTTATGCGAGTTGTATTTGTCAGTATTTCTTACGTTAGAAATCAAAACTGGAAATAAAAAAATTATTTATTAAAACTTTAAAAATAAAATAAACAAAAACAATGTATAACAAAACATAATGAAAGAAGATCCTTATTATTAAATAAGTACCTAACACAGGACATAAAAGAATCCGTTTTTTCTGGATTGATTTGATTTTTTTCCCTATCATATACTTGGGTTACTTTCTGGATGCTATTTTATTTTCCATAATATGTATATTGAATCTGAACTAACATGAAGTTGTAACAATTATTGTATATTTATCACACATTTTAATTTCTGATATTTATTGTCAGTCTTTTTCAATATTTTCTTGGCTTACCTACTTGACAGATTTTAGAATCTGTTTACTATTTCTTCATAGGCTGCCTCTGATATTTTGATTGTAATTACATTATACTCTCAATTTATAAAAAATCATCTAATTAGCATTAGAAACATTTGAGATCATTCACCAAACCTATATCCCAGAATTATTCAATAATTAGAGATGAAATTTGAAGCCACTGAAAATAGCAATTATTAGGGGTATTCAGAAATGGAAATTTCTAAGATGCAAGAGAATGTAAGAAATTACAAAGGAAATAAACATAGAAATGAATAATTTAAAAAGATAATTTCTACATATCACAAAACATCATAAGCAAACTTGGAAGACAAGCAAATTATTGAAAAAAATTGCCACAACTACATACAAACGTTCAATAGCTTTTTTATATAAGATTAATGTATAAATAATAAGAACAATGATAAATTTCACTGAAAAAGTAGGCAAAAAATATGAGTAGGTCATTTTCAAGAAATGTTTGAAAAACTTTAAATTCACTAGTAATTAAAAATATTAAAAAAACTCATTAGTTTATACATCATTTACTCTGGAAATGTTTATTGAATGTTGTTTTAGTTTGCCAGGCCTGCTAGGACAAATACTACACAATTGGTTGGCTAGCAATAGCAATTTATTGTCTTACAGTTTTGGAGGCAAGAAGTCCAACATCAAATCCAACATATTTTCCCAGAGTCTGTATCTTCCAGCAATTCTCCCTCATATGGTGATCATTTTTTTTTTCTCTTTGTGTCTACTCCTCTGATTTCTGCTGATTTTTTGGCTTCTACCTCTACTGACTGCATGCATATATCTTATATGTACAAACAGTTTCACACCTACAGAAACATGGATTGAGAATTGAACATGCCTTTTGTGTTGAACAGAATGTAATCCTCAACAAATGTGCAAATTTGCCATGCACTGTATTAACTATTGGTAATATAAAATAAAATATTATATCATTGATACTCACAGTAAGAAAATAGGCCTATATTTCAGTATCCAAAAGGACAACCTACTATTTTCTTCTGAAATGGTGTTTATATCTCTGCACCCATTTCCATTCCATTTTCAGCTTTCATTGCCTATTAGGTGAATTATTGCAGTTAGATTCATTGTTTCCAGTCTACCTTTCTGATCAAATGCCAGATTAGTTTTCTGAAAGGTATAATCATATTTACTCTGATGCAAGGAAGACTTCAATGTTTGATGATCCTTAGATAAATTCAGATTCCATAGGGTGGTATTATGACCAGTATCCTTATCCTACACCATTGTTATTTCCCGCACTAACCAAAAGCTGTCACCCACAGTCCTGCCAGCTTTCCACTCAGTCCATCCATCATTCAACTCTTTTATGCTCCAGCCCCAGTGTCGCACTCATTTCCATAAATATTAACTCTGTTCACATTATTATACTAACCCCACCCCAAAAGAACAATATTTTTCTCTTCTTTAAGGCACATTAACTTCTAGTGCTAATTTAACTAAATACACCAGGCTAGACTGATCTCCATTGTCTGAACTACAAAAGGATGTTTTATATACCCAACACATTTTAGAGCTGTTTATATATAATCTGAATTGATTTTTTAATATGTGTACATCCAATATCTTTATTAGATAGTAAGCATTTTGAGATGAACTGTGACAAATTTCTGTGAAAGAAGATGGAAAATGTTTTGGGGTAAAGTATTTATTGAAACACAGCACCATTTGTAGATGAACTAAATGAACTTGGGAAAGCTACTTTGTATATCAAACTGATGTTTTACTTGTAACTCATTAGCAGGTAAGCTAAATGAAAGTTCTAGTTTAATGCTTAGCAGATAGTAGGATCTTAAATATATTTTTCTTTGATATTAGCACAATTAAGTTATCAATAAATATATATTTGTCAGATTTTTTTATTTCACTATTATCTGCATCATTTACGCTTGAACAACATCTGCTAATAATGTGAATATAACAGTAATTTACATTCGAATCAGTACAGGTTAGTGTTATTCCTAATAACAAACAAGAAAAGTAATGACATAATGTGAAAAAAACATTGATTGAGGTGATATATTCAGTAATTGCACTTTCATGCATCATGACCAACTAACTAAATTAATTGAGAATATTCAAATCCATATGGCTTCTAATATAAAAAGAATCATTTTCAAGTAGAGTGATAAATCCCCATTAGGAAGATACTATGTTTGAGAAAGCCTGAGAGAATAAATAACCAAGTTTAAAAATGAAAATATTTCTAATTTAAAAAAATGTATTCAAATGAATCTATATCCAAACATATTCTCTAGAACAAAAACAAAGTTGATAATTAAATTCAAAAGCACAGTTTATGTCTGATTGATGGTGTTGCTAAAGAAGGGATTCATATTTGAAAACTTGTTAGGTACCTGTGTTTGTAAGATTTAGGATTCCATATATTTGACAAGATATTCAATTTATATACTGATTTCTATTCTCAGAGTTTGTCGTGTTTGTTGAAAACTGTAATTAATTATACTCTGACACAACTTGTGAACTCAAGAATAATCATTTATTGACTTCTGATGAACTCTAATAGCTTAGATTTCAAAATATATATTAGAATAAACACAATTTTTGAACTTATCCAATTACATATTATTTGACATACATTTTCACAGTTTATTGATTTTATTTTTATATACAAAGGAGATATTTTACACAATTATCAGTATCCCTTGACTCTGGGAAAAGTTTTTATCAGATTAAAATCAGTTTGCCACATGTATAGGTATGTGTTTCATAATATTATGACATTTATTCATCATAATTTTTCCATAGCTGTTATTGGTTCCTTATTTCTTAGATTATAAATAAAGGGGTATAATAAAGGAATTACTAGAGTATATAAAACAGCAACAGGTATATCTTTATCTTCTTCATTTATCGAACTTGGTCTAATGTGTATGAAGAGAAGAGAACCACAGAATATCGAACAGAGAGAAAGTGGGATGCAACAAGTTGATAAGGCTTTGCCTCTTCCCTCTCTGGAATTCATTTTGGAAATAGCAAAAAGGATGTAAAGATAAGAGATTATGACTATGGTAATAGTGATGTTTTGAATTAATCCTGAAAAGATAAGAAGTGATATAAGTGTCAACACAGGAGAGTCTGTACAATGGAAGAACATTACCAAAAAGTGATTTATTTCATGAGATCAACAGAAAGTTAACCTAAACAGAAACCTACATGAATCATGGAATGCACATTCCAGTTACATGAATGTAGAATGTGGGCTGCTTATTGCCACATACTGGTCATAGGACATAGCAACCAGAAAAAAAAAAGCAGTCCGCTGTTTCAGGAAAGCAGAGAACATAAACTTGTGCCATGCATTCACAAAGGGAAATCACTCTGTCTTCTGAAAAGAAATTCTATAACATCTTGGATGTAATGGCACAGGAACAACAGGAATCCATCAGAACCAAGATGCTTAGCAAGAAGTAATTTGGTGTGTGAAGACAATGCTCCACAATGATTAATGCCACCAAACCAAAATTCACCACTATGGTGATCAGATAAATGGGAATGAACACAACAAACAGAAGAGACTTCATCTTTGGTCAGTCTGTAAAACCTATGAAGAAAAATTCAGTTGTCAAGGAGTGGTTATCCTCAATCATCTCTACCTTTTCTGTTGAGATGGGAATATGGAAAAATAAGATTCTAATTTGGAGTGCCTCTAATTTTCCCATCAAATTTCTCTTTGCTCAAGAGTCAGAGAAGTTTCTTAGAGCTTCTTTGTTGTCTTTCAAATACAGACACAGATGCCTCTGGGGACTTTATTTCCACTCATGTGTCAGTTATATAACCTCAAGCTGTGAGGTTAAGATCCACAAGACTATATCCAGTCTAAGAGAGAAACTCCTTACAGTACTAAAGGCATATTTATGAATTTATTCAGGATAGCGCACAAATCCAGGGTATCAATATTTGTTTTAGTGTTTCCAAGTAATGTCAACATCAATTTTTATATTGCAGATCTCTAAACTATACTTAAAAGTGATTTCTCTATATGTGTTATCTTTACACTGAGTAAACATTTTTCCTATACTACCCATTGGAAATATGTTAGAAAAGTGCATATTATAGCAGTGTTAATTTATATATCTAGAGTAGTGCATAAATATCACTAAGGATAAAGGAGGGGTAAGCTCACTTTTAAAGAAAATTGGAAAGTTAGTGAGTGAAATAAAATTCATTAATTTATTTAAAAACTAATTTGTAAATAACCCCTTCATGTTTATAGTTACTCATGTTGTAAACTTCCTGCTTCAACAGAGTAAACTCTCTGAGACTAATTTATAATTATTATTATAAAATAATATTATAAAAATATTATTTTTTGTCTTCATTTATTTGAGTATTTCCCAATTGTTGCTTTAAGGGAGTCCTTGATGTTCTATGATAAGATTTGTGATGCTAACCTCATGAAGGTGAAAAAATATGAGACTTTATAAACATCTATTTTAGTTTGCCAAAGGGCTGCCAAAGCAAAGTACCAGAAATGGGTTGGTCTTTATAAAGGGGATTTATTTGGGGTAAAATCTTATAGTTCCAAAGCCATTAAAAAGTCCAACTCAAGGCACCATGTGAAACACTTTGTCACCAAAGTCAGCTGCCATGTGGGGAAGCAAGATGGCTATAGGTCTCTGCCGAGGTCTCCACCTTTCTGCAATTGTAGGCAAACCTGGCATAGGGTTTGTCTTCTGCTGGGCCTCCTCTATTGGTGACTCTGCTTCTTCCCAAGTTCAGCAGTAAGCTATCAGGCATGTAGTGCTTTTCTCCCTGGGCCTCAGCTCTTTGAGCCTTTCAGGCGGCTTCTCTCCTTTCAGCTCAGCTGTAGGCAAAACTGGAGTCCTTTCTCTCAGCATCACAGGATCACATATGGCCACTTACTTTATCTCTGTCTGTATCTCTCTCTCTCTCTCTCTCTCTCTCTGCCTACATTTATATAAACTCTAGCAAGAGGTGGGAGACCCAGGCTGTCTCAGGCCTCACTGACACAGTCCAATCCAAAGCCTTAAAGTGATTTTATCAAGTAATCTAATTAAAGGACCCTCAATGGAATTTAATGCAATCAAAGCAATTACACCCACAGGGATAGATTAGTTCAAACACAAAATCTTTCTATTGTGGGGATTCATAAAATAATTTCAAACTGCCACAACATCCTCCTTGGACTATTTCCAATTTGTTCCATAGAAATTCCTCCTAACACTTTTGTTTGATCAAATAAGAGCTCCCCATTTTGGATTACTTATTTAAGGTCATATTCCCTTGTTCATTTCCAGTTCCATTTATCTTTTCTGGCATTCAGTTGCCATGACTTTTGCTATTGACAGAGCAATAGCTCTTCCAGTTTTGTCATTCTGTTTTCCTTTCACTCACTCCCTCTTCTTCCCACCTCCAGTACCACACTTATTTTCTATAAACACTTATTCTGCCCATGCTATTGTTCCTGTTATTCTTGTTCCCAAATCCAAAACCTTTCCTTCCTTTATTGAAGGCATATTTTACATTTAATGCTAATTAATAAAATTTTATCTCAATACTTCAGAATCACTGCTCTCCATTTTTGAAAACTTCAAGCAACTTTTACCTACCCAACACCATATAGAATTGTTTGTGGGTAATCAACATTGCTTTTTTAAACATTCATGCACAATTTGTTTATTAGATTGTAATCAATGGAAAGTATGGCAACTTACACTTGCGTGAAAGGAGCTATAAAATACAATGAAAAAACTGCAGAATTGATTCAAACCCTAGCTCTTCTCTAATCACCTAGGACAAATAAATTTTTTTTCAGTATCATAACAATTATACTGGCTTAAATCTTTAGTATCTGAAAATTGAAATTGTTAACTTTGAAAAGTCTCCAAAGAAATTATTCAAAATATATGATTTTTAATATAGGTGCCTTTCTTTTATTTGATTGACTCCCTACTAGTTGTCTGCTTCCTTGCAAAGTTATAAGATTTTCTGATGTATCTCACAATAACTTATAAATTTAATGTAAAAATACATGCATCTTTACTTTATTCTTAGCTTTCCCCCACATAGAAAAAGCAAAAGCCCTTTAAATCTTTTTAGGATTTTGAAAACAAATTTTATTTTGCTTTACAGAGGTAGAATCTTTCATTATTCAATGACACATGAGGATATATTGACTGAAAATGTTAATCATATAAATTCTATATCAAAATGGGTTAATTTTTCTGTGATCAAAACTTCAAGGATCTGGCTGAAATTGTATTTGCTTATTTTAAGACATTACATTTAGACAATTATTTGCTGATTAGAAATAATTTTCAAATCACATGCCTCAATTTTAACAGAATTATTTTGTTACCTTACTGGATGTTTTAAAAAACTAGCTTATAATCAGGAAATGTCATTTTAATTTAATCTTCAATCCTAATTTCCCACAGTCTTCAATTGCATATGAAAAACTAGAAAGATAACTAAAGAGTTGAAATATAAGAATAATAAAAACATGATAAATAAACTTTAAGTGTAAAATGATAAACAAATAAAAACAAATATTGTCAAACTTCCTTATTAAATATAAATAAATAACCACCTTCTCTGATTACTGATTTTATTCTTACTATATACTTGCATTGGCTTCTAGGTAATATTTTATTTTCCATAGAATTTGTATTGATTTTTGAAATTATCTGATGTTGTTTAAATTATTGTAGATTTACCACATTTTGATATCTGATGTGTGATATATCACTTTCAATATTTTCTTGACTTATCCTCCAGGCAGATTTTAAATCTGTTTACTGATTCTTCAAAGACTACCTCTGATATTACAATTGGAATTACATTACAATCTCATTTAATTTATGGAAAATTCATCCAAATAAAGTTAGAGACTGAGATCATTCAACAAAAGTATATCACAGAATGGTTTAAGAATATCATGTGGAAAGTGAAACTCTGAAAATATCAATGCATTTTGGATTTCAAAACGGGATATTTATAAGCAGCAAAGGAATACATACCAAGGGAACAATAATAAATCTGAGTATCTTAAAATGAAAGATTGTGCACATTAGAAAGCACCATGAGCCAAATTAGAAGACAAAGAAATTATTGGAAAAATTGTACCACAACTACATCTAAAAGTTCTACAGGCTTTTGATGTAAAATGTATAAATAAATAATAAGAAAAATATGAGGCTTAGTTAAAAAGTAGGCAGATTACATGAGCATGAAAAATAAAAATTTTCAATAAATGTATAAAAAGATATTTCAATTCACTAGCAATCAAAGATGTAAAAATCACATAAGTTATACATCATGTACTTAGGAAATGTTAACCAAATGCAAAATGTATCAGGCACTGTATAAACACTGATAATATTAATAAAAGATGGCATTGATAATCATAAGAAGAAAATAGGCTTTCATTTTATTATTCAAATAAGTTGTAATTTACAACTTTTATTTCTTTAAAATATTGCTTATAGCTATACACTTCTCTCATTTCTTAGAATCTACTCCAATTTCAACTCTCATCACCATTTCTGAATTATTGCAGTCAGTTTCATTGTTGCCTGTCTCTCTTTCCAATCAAATGCCAGATCAATTTTCTGAAAGATACAATCATTTTATTCTGCTGCCAGGAAGACTTTAATGTTTGATGCTCCTAAGATAAATTCATATTGCTTAGGGTGGCCTTAAGTTTCTAAGTAACCTGACCCACTTTCATCTTTATTTCCCATATTCACCAAGAGATGTCATCCAAAGCTCTGCCAGTTTTCTCATTCTGTCCATCCATTGTTTACCTCCCTCATACCCCAGACTCAATGCCACACTCATTACACTAAACATTGACTCTGCTTATTCTATTATTTCTATTTTCCATGGATAATTTTTTTTTTCATGCCCACACTGGATCCACCCTTGATGACAAAATGGATGAATGTATTGCTAGCTTTGACATCCACACACAACGCATTCAGAGGTAGAATGACTATCTTGTTTGCTAATCTTTTTTAAAATAAAGGAAACATATATATCATAAACTTCCAGAAAATCATTTTTTGTCTCATTACATAAACAAATCACATACCTATCCTCAATAACCTCTGGTATTCACTATGGATAAGCTTTAGGGGCAAAGATACAGAAAATACATAACAAAATCATGGTGCCTTAAAAAAGGGAAAGAGGATCAATGGATGTAAGACTTACTACTAAAAAATCTACAGCCAATAGAGGGTATAACCAAGATGTACAACATTCACCACTGATACTAGGCAACTCCTTTGGTGTCTCCAAATTTAGACTGTTGACTTTGAGCAATAGTCTACAACTGAAATGATTGAAAATATATTATTTATAAAATGTAAGTGTCTCTATTATTTGAATTGACTTACTCCTGTATTTTTCTGCTACTTTGGAAAATTATAATAATTTCTGAAAACCTGTCTTAACTTATATATTAATATATAAAAAGTAATCTTGCTTTTATTCATTAATTAGTTTTCTAATACTTAAAGAGCAAATGCTTTAAATCTTTAGCATTTTTTTTAAAACAAATTTTGCTTTTCTTTAAAAGGCTATCTTCTCTCATTATTAAATTATGCATGAGCACATATTGAATAAAGATACAAATCATTTAAATTATATAGTCAAAATAGTTTAATTATTCTATAATAATCATAAAAATAAAGTTGATGTGTGATATTTTATTTAATTATTTTAAAACATTAAATATTAACCATAATCATTCAGCTACATTAAAAATAACTTTCAATCCACTTACCTGAATTATTTTACACAATTACTCTGAATTACTTTGTGATCTTATTTTATGTTTTGAATATCTACCTTGTAATCAGAAAAAGTTACTGTAGTGGTTTCTTTCATCCTAGTTACCACACAGTCCTCAAATTAGAGGAAAACTAGAAAGATAACCAAGGAGTTAAACATATTCTTATATGTTATTCTGAAAAGTAAAAATAAATAAAAAATGCTCTTATGTAGATTTCACAGAAAAGGATTTTGTCACAGCTTGTTACTTGCCTTTTGGCATTAGGATTTATAGAATTTCAAAATAGAAACCTTGGTCTTCTAAATTTGGAGGACTAAAGAATGAAAATCTAGGAGACAGATCAAAATATGCTTTCCATTAAATATTAAAGAGATTTCTTTGTATTAACATCATTGTATTTCTGTGGGAAGATTTTTCCCTCAAACTTATAAACCATGGGTCATTAATTTAAACATATTCTGTGACATTATCTGGTTAAATAATAAAACCCTCTCTAAAGTCTGTTTGATGATATTCTTGTGTATCTTCATGTAACTGTTCTCATTTTCACAATCATGTTGATCATTCTGTGCTTAAAATATAAATTGGACAGAAAAAAGTATAAGGTTTGTTTGACTACTACAGGAAGTGGAATATTATGGTTTATGAAATATAACTGGGATTTGGTGGAGAGGAGAATAAAAGATGTGGTTGGTTCAGCCCAGCTAAAGGAACCCATCACTGCGTGAGTTGAGTTTGTTCCATAACCTACAAAGATATTTTTGAAAATCCTGATATCATTTAGACACACATATAAATTAGAGTATAATCTCCTATATTTTCTATATATTCCAACTGCTCATATCCTTTCCAGACTGTTTTTTCTTCGTATTATTACTATTTCCTCAACATACTATATAATTGTTTCTTAGTACATGCATAATCCAAAATCCAACCTCTCCCCAAACACCATTATATATAGCCTTAAGAGGAAAGAAATGCTCTCTGTTTTGTTACTTCTGTATTCTCAAGAACTTGAAGAGGGTTTGACATCTTATCATGCTCAATAAGTATTTGTTGAATGATATGTGACTCAAGAAGTCTCTACATAAGAATTGTCAATCTTTCCTCATTACTTTTCAACTAAATCCACTTTCTTTATTTTGGTATTCCATATACTCCACAGTATCTTATCTATCATTTTGCTTTCTCTATTTCACCTCAGGAAACTTATTCATATGCGTATTAGTCAGCCAAAGGGGTTCTGATGCAACAGAAATCTGTTGTCTTTATAAAGCGTTTTTATTTGGGTAAAAGCTTACAGTTTCAAGGCCCTAAAGAGTTCAACTTATGGTTACTTCCTTATCAAACTATTGCCACTTGTTGAAGTAAGATGGTGGGCAATGTCTGCGAGGGTTTAGCCTTTGTCTTCCCTCTTAAGTCTCCATGGGTTCAGCTTCTTATGATCTCAGCAGTAGGCTGTCATAGGGCTCACCTCTTTCTCTGGGGATCATTTTTTTCTGGGCTCAGTTGCTCTGTTCTCTTTAGAAGGTCAGCTGTAAACTATCAGGTCAATGGTTCATCTTTCTTCCCAGGGCCTCTGTGGTGCCTATAGAGCTGTCTTTCTCCTCTGTGTATCTTCTCCTGTGTGTCTACTTTTGTGTGAGAATCTCTTTTATTGGCCCACCAAGGGGACAGGGAATCAATACTGCATGCCCTAATGAGGTGGTCGAATCAAGTAGATGTAAAGCCTTTGAATTTAAATTAATTAAAGGATATCATGCCCAGAGAAACAGACCAGTTTACAAATATAATCAATATCTTTTTTTGGAATTCATAAATAATATCAAACTGCTACAATATGCTTCACTTCATTGTTCCTCTCTGCACTTGCTTTAGCCTTGACTCAATGAATTTGCTCAGAATGTTTCCCTGAACTAAAACACCTCTTTTTCCCAATGCTATTCATCCTTGAGCTCTAATCTTATCTTCTTCTTGAGAACTTCCCCAGGTCCTTTAGATTAAATTGATTTTCCATCTTCATTAACTATCTGGTAATTATCTGCCTTTATAGCACATTTGTTCTTCTGCTTTGACTGACTTGTATATTACTTGAACAGTATTTATGTCTTTTTTTTTAGAGATGTCTAATCACTTTTTTAAAAAGAGTTGTCTAATCACTTTAAATATTTTGTCCTATTGTTTCCATTCCTCTAGTTTCTGATAAGAAATTGGCCCTTAATCTTATTGGGAATCCCTTGTACATAACTCGTAGCTTTTCTCTTGCAGTTTTCATAATTTTCTCTTTGTCATTTGCATTGCAAAATTTGATTACTATGTGTCTGGGCATAGTTTTATTTGAATTTGTCCTATTTAGTATTTGCTGGGCTTCTTGAATGTGCATATCCATGTCTTACATTAATTTGGGACGTTTTCTACCATTAGTTCTTCTCCTTCTGGGGCTCCTGTAATGTGTTTATTCATGTCCTTGACGGAGTCCTTCAGGTCTCTTAGGCTCAGTTTATGCTTTTACATTATTTTGTCTTTCTGCTTTTCAGCCTGAGTCATTTCAATTGGCTTGTCTTTGAGTTCAGTGATTCTTTCTCTGTCATCTCCAGTCTGCTGTTGAAAATGTCTAGGGAATTTTCATTGCAGTCAATGTTTTCTTCAAATCCAGTATTTCTTGGGAGAGATTCCCATATTATTCATTTGTTTTCCACATATCCTTTAGTTCCTACTCTGTGTTTTCCTTTATCTTCTTTAGCATACCAAAGATAATTATTTTAAAGTATGTGTTCAGTAAGTCCAAAGTCTAGTCCCCACTGGTGATGGATATTGGAATTTTATCTTGTTTCTTTGGATGAGCCATAACTCCCTGTTTCTTTGTCTTATACTTTTTTGTTGCACCCTGTACATTTTAATTTTTTAATGTGTTAACTTGGATTTAATCCCTTGGCTGCTTCTTAACTTTATGTCCAAATACTGATATGATAGAATTTTTCTTGAATGCTGGTAGCTAATTAAAACCAACAAACCAAGGTTAAAAAAAGCACTTTTTACTCATTTTGTAAATTGGCTCTTTTTGACTGGTGTCTCATTCAGAATTTAGCCCTCCTCTCAAGCAGATCATCCCAGGGCAAATGGGAAGCATGGGTTCCTCTTTGTCTTATATAATCTGCATGGTGATGGAGCCATGGAGACTGCTACTTTTCCTGGGTCTGTGCTTACTAGAGGCCCCATGAATTCCCCATTTACAATCTACAGGAACTTGAGTGAATGCTCCCTCTACTGTGTTTGGAATAGAACTCCTGCCCTTTGTGGGTACTCTTTTAAGTGACTTAATGCTGGTAATCATTTGTTTCAGGTCATTTCAATGTAATTGTTTCTTTCACTGTCCCAGATGTCTGCAAGAAGCTTCTCTGCACACAGATCAAAATTTGGGAGAGTATTCTGCATAAATTATGCATATATTATGTGAATAATATTCTTTATGTCCCCTTTCCTTCAAGAATTAAATTATGAAAAATATGCTAAATAAGTATAAAACAAATAATGGCAATTATTATAAAATAACATAGTAAAAATAACAGAATTAAAAAAAAAAACTATTATTTCCTACTCAGCTACAATTTGCCCCTCTGAATTTCATTAATACTTTCTTGTGACCTATATTACTTTATCATTTACTACCTTATAATACAGCTATTTGCAATTATTTCAGTAATAATTAAATGTTCCAGGATTGATATTGTTAACAAATGGCACTGGTTTCTGGGCTTCTAGGTTCTTGGCTTAAGGCTTATAAAGTAATTTAAAGATGTGCCATAAGGTAAGCAAGGGAATAAAGAATTTATTAAGAAACAAGAAAATGAGAAAAGTACACAGTCTGAGGCATGGACTATGGGCCTACAACAGGTTGCGTTATACACACCAGGTCCCAGGTCAGAACTTTTTAAAGTTTTCCCTCCCCCCCCTTCATGATGTTGGGGCCAGGACCCCAGATGTTTGCTGTTCTGATTAGTTGCCTCACCTTATCAGTTCTCAGGGGTCAATGGTGAGGCCTTTTGAGGATATCTAGGACTTCCTCTCATTCCATATGAAGTTTTTATAGGCAAGATCTTGCAGTGTAATCTTTCTGGCAGCTTTCTTCTCTGGAAGTTTCCAGATGGGGTCTCACAACCATGTGTTCTCTCAGCCATGTTGTTTGCTGGGCCAGCCACCTACCCCCTTTTATTATTCTAACCTGCCTCAACTCCTTCTTCAGAGAGTTCATGCCCTCATTCTTAAGAGAGCACTGAGTGGCAATGGTCATTCTTCTGTAGCTACTTCCTGCTGGTTAGGGCAGTAATCCCTGCCTGACAGGACAGAAACCTCTCTGGCTATTCTAGTGAGGTTGAGTAAAGACAGGCCTGGCATCCTGGTTGGAAGTGGATAAAATCCCCATATGACTAATAAGGTGTTGATTCTGTAAGAAATAAACTTAATCAGAATTCTGAAGATATATGGTCCCACTAAAAGGATAAAGAAGGTGGTGGCAGGTGGGTCCAAAAAGGGGTTCAGCCATGACATATAGGGTCATGAAAATGAGAAAGGACAGATGTCTTCAGAGGCTGCATCCTTCCAAAGTTGATGGGAAACCGCATTTTTTCTTGAGTTCTTTTATGTTGTTGGTTAACTCTAGTGAGAGATTGTGGTAGACCTTCTGGGTTTGGGTATAAACTGCCAACCCCAGTTCCCACAGCAGTGGTTATGCCTAGGATAGCTAGGAGAGGTATGAAGAGAGGCAGTACCCTAGACATAAACTCACAAAGACAGTATAGGCAATGACAAGACAAGCATATGGCGAGCAAAATAAAAACAATACTTAAGAGTGCCATTCCTTTATCTTATAGGCACGTTCATTAATTACTTGGAAAATGAATTAAGTTTACCAGGATTTTTAACATGTTCAATATCCCTCTGCATATGATCTAGAACAGAAAAGATATCACATATTCATCAGGCACATAGGTACAGTACTTTATACTAATCAATGTACTAATCAATATATATGTTTCTCTTTGAGCTGCAATTAATAGATAGAAGCTCGATCTTTGCAATACCACACATGTTATCTCTCCATGGGAACAGGCCATAATGCCAACTGTATTTAAGTTCTACTTACATCACTCTGATAATCATTGCTCTACTTGCTATGCCCTTCACACAGCCAGCATGCTGCAGCACTGTTGATCCTAGAGAGAGAACAGGAAGGTACGGCTCCAGTGTTTCACCGGCCTGGTGCCTAGCATCCATTGACGCTATGAAACAGAGCCAGTCTGGAGGCAATGTCCATTGTACATCAGGTGATATGGAGCCATCACTGGCTGCTGCAGGAGTCTGAAACTGCAATAACTCTCCAACCACTTCAAGAGCATAACCAGAGATGTAAAATACCTCTATTGTTTTAGGGGACTTAGTGATCGGCCTAGCCAATAACTCAAATGGAGACATGCCATGCAGTGTACTGAATGTCTAGTTTGAATGCACAAGAGAGTTTGACAATACTGAAGTCTATCTTTTACTTTCTATATGCTTTCTAAACACTTCCAATAAATGTATAAGATATCAAATGATCTTAACTATTTTAGTACTTTGCTTTTTTACTTTTTCACCTTTACGATGATTATGTTATTTGACAGGTATTTTTTTTTAGTAGCACAGGAAAAACTACTTTTTCCATTATTTTATGAAAACCTAAGATTCCCAATGAAATTAAGGTTATCTTTCCTTACCACCACTTTAATATGCAGATTGAGGTAGCCTTTGACAGATTTCCCATTTATAAGTTATTTTTTGTTATTAATATCAATTTAGGTTTCTAATTAATATGGCTTCCTGGAATTAGCCATTTAAATGCTTCTGTTTAGAAACTGCTTTTACAAACTCCTTATAAATAACCATAATCAAATAGATTGTTTACTTTACCTTAAAATTAAATTACCTATTAAATTACAACTAGCAACCAATGAAATTTGTTTTATCCATTTAAGAGAGGGCAGATCTATATTTCTTTCTTTAACTTAATTTTATTAGACATGAACTTACAACTTTCATCTTAAAGATTTAATACATATAATGTTAATTTATTTAACTGGTGTTCTGTAAACCTAGGGAGATTATAGTCAAGCTAAATAAAATTGAAAATATTATGGTTTATGCAGGAATGTTATTTTTCTTTCCTTAGTAGGTTAAAACCTCTTATCTTTAATAAATTATGGAACTGTGAATAATTTTAAAAGCATATTGACTCCTAGGTTCTGGAATATATTATAATTGTTTAATTTGTTTTAATTGTAATTTAAAAACAATTTCTCCATAGTTTTCAAGGAATTTTCCTTTCCTTATTGAAATTTTGTAATAAGATTATTAACCACTCTTATTTTAATCCTGTTAAAAGGGTTAATTTGGGGAATTACAGGGCAAGCTGATTCTTAATTCAGCAGTTTAGAGACAGAGTTTTAATCTGCCACACCTAGCCCCTCCCTCAGAGCTCTTGCAAAAAGAAAGTCCTGGGGGCTGGATAAGTTAAAAAGCTCAGGAAAATCTTTTTCCCTCCCCAAATAGTTCCATATTCAGATTTGTATATGATCTTTCCATCCTGCTTAGTGTAATTTGGGTTCTAGGAATATTCATTCACATATATAACTGCATATTTATTTTTTAAAAATTTGAAAAGAGCTCTTTTAAGAATTTTCATTTGTTAATTTGATATTATCATCCTGATTGTATTAAGATATACACTGAGCAAACAGACAGACGTAAATAGAGAGTTAGACAGTTACTTATAATTTTCATTCTCTTAGGAAATAAGTTAAACTGTAAAATAACATTGTAGTCAAAAGATCTCTTGGAAGGTTATTTTTAATTACTCTAATTTGCACTGTGACCATGCAGTTTTGCATAAGAATTTCATTCTTTCATTATTGGCTCATAAGCAAATTGTTTCCAATGCTTTAAAATACATTACAATTTACTTCAGAGATTTTCTTATTTCCCATTTTGACTTTGACAGACGTTGGATGACCAAGACCAATTCTGGTATATACACACTGAGGTCATTGAAGTATCAAGGAAACCTGTTTTTTCTTATAACTTGCTGCTCTAAGAACATCAGCACTTGAGGTGGCAAACCCCTTCCCCAGTCTTTGACCACTGGACTGGAAAAATGGATGTCCAACACTGAGGGTCGAGAATTCCGACAGGCAGCAATGTAGCCCATACCTGGAATCATGAGAGAAAGCAAGATCATTAATACCAGTGAAATGACAGGAGACAGGGGTGCCTTAAATTTGCCTTCCTCTGAGCCATTGGTAGCAGAATTTGTCATGAAATAACCATTAGCAAAAGCAAAGGGTGAAGCTAGACATGAAGTAACCATAACTATTTTTTTCTACTTTTCCAGCAGATGAAGCAGTTCTATGTGATTTCTTCTATACATGAAATTTAATTGCAAGATAGTGTTGACATTTAAAGGCTTAATTTTAGGTTACCTTTCACTGTTATCCAATTTGTAACAGGCGAATCCCAAATTTGATTCATGAGTTCCTAGGCACCAGCAGACTAACAAAGTTGAACACAACTTTAAAAGTTAAATACAAAGTTAAACACAGATTAGAACAGAAGAGAGAATTTTACACATCTAACTTAGTTTAAGAAAAGACCTGTCTTTAGAATCACCTAAAGACCAAGCTCCCAGGGTTTGTCCATGGCAGAAACCTTGTGTAGGACTCTTTAGCTACATTCCTTCAGGAAAACCCCTGGGCAGCTGCTAAGTACAGAGCTAAGGGGTCCAGAGAAGTCCTGCCCCTGTGAGACACAAAGTGGTGCTGCTTTTTTCTCAGGAGGCTTCCGGTCAGTGTCTCATGGCCATGTTGTCTGCCAACCATGTTGTCTGCTGGGCCAGCTGTCTTCCGCCTTTCACTATACTAACCGGCCTCAATATCGTGATGAAGTTTTCAAAGCCTATCCCACTTCATTTTTTCATTTAATCCTTTCCCATTTCTCTATTGAATTTGCATTGCCTGTCACAGCTGTGAATAAACAAGAGAAACATGAAAAGGTAAACAAAAACCTAATTATACCACTAAAAAATATGATATCAAATAAAATAAATGTTATACAATGTTTTATTTTATGTATTAATGATATGAAACAAGGTTTTCCTCACTAAACAGTTAATAAAAATAAAACTAATGACAATGTTATAGTGAGAAAAAGAATTATTATTACATACTTCTTATAATTTTTAAAATCTTAGCTCTATAATTCAAAGACTTGTGCAAATTTATACCAACATTTATATATGTCTGATATAGATTGAAAAAAGAATATCAATACAAATTAACTTGTCCAAATGTGAGATGATACCAATTTTGAATGAATCCCACAACAGGAAAGTGTTCTTCATGCAATCAAGGTTTGTTGCAAGTAGTCTTTTTTTTTTTTTTCTTATTGTACTGTATTGTTTAATATGTAACTCTTCTTCCTAAAAGTGCTAAAATGCAAATGCATAAAAAGTAATGATAAATCAAGGTTTTTGTACATACAATGTACAAAAGTATAAGTGGTAACAAGTACCATTCATCCATAGGACTTAAAAGACCTGTGTTATGAAGCAATCTGAGAAGAGATGTGGAGTTTATGGGACACTTATGGAAAGCTTAATAGGAGAATCACAATATATACCTCTTGATTTGGAGCAAGGGTTAGCGTCTGCAGTGGAGTAGTATAAAATATGTATAACATAACTCCTTGGTGTGATTTGAACCCTGTTAAAGACAGAGTCCTGATAATGAGCCATCAGGTGACCATGAAGTTATAACTGCCTTTTACTTATATTAACAAAGTATAATTCCTAAAGTTCAGGAACAATCCATTTTAATATGAAATGGTAATCTGGATTCAGGAAAATGTCAGACCAGGGGACAGAATAAGTGGTACAAGCACATGGCCCAAACTTCCATGTCATCCAACTCTTTTCATTGATTTGTCTGCCTCAACTACTTGTGACTTCATGTGGATTCTTTTATTACCAGCTGACAGAGAATGAAAAATGCCTAATTTGGTTCTTCAATGGTCATCTTGGTATGTTGGTACAAGCAAAAATGTAATGCTGCTGAATTTTAGCTCCATCCAAGGTCCCCTGGGAAATGCATCAAGAAGGGGAAATCGCTCCTTAGGCAGTAGACTGATAATCCAATCTCATTGTATAGAAAGATACATGGTCTAAGGTACAAATATGTAGAATCAGGGTGAGGTGACTATTTTGGTTGTTTTTTGATGGCCTATAAGAAAAAAGAGTTATGACTCGGTAATCAAGGGATCTGTGGAAGAGGTAGATGAATGGATTTATTGGAGTGGATACAATGTGTGGAGATCTTTATATCACATGATAATGCCCACCAGAAAGCATCTACCATGGAAGAGGCATTAAACTCCCAAATAGACAGATTGACAGCCATTTAAGGTATTCAAGATGCTTTCATCCACCACAGTCATGATGGCTCAATGGATACATGAATAAAGTGTCATATTGGCCGAAATGGAGGCATCCATGTCTGTAACACCATAAACTCCCACTTATTAAAGGTAATATGTCTCTTGTTGCTGACAGCAGCCCAATTTTGCCAGCAACAGAAACCATTATGGAGGTGCCTATATGAAACATCCCTCAAGGAGAACAATCAGCCTCTTGGTGGAGAGTTGGCCACTCTAAGCATTCTACCATGAAGCAGGCCTTACTTCATCTTAAGAGGAAAAGCACATAATCTATGGATTAACATATTATGGGTTATCTTTCTTATTTACAAGGCCTCATGGAGTTTCAATATTTGAATGTTCAAAAGTGGTTCAAAATATTGTGTTGTACAAGGGAACTTACAGCAAAGGTTATGTAGCACTGAGCAATGACTGGTCAACTGTTCTTATCATATTCCACCACTTATATAAACTGCTTCAGAGTAGCCTTGATCATATAATTGAAATGTTCTTTTGGAAGGATTGCCCTGTGATGACAGGACTGTGTCTTCCATGATGTAGGGTATACCAAAAATCAATGAACATTTTTTGGTGCCCTGTCTGTCCTCAGGGTGTTGAATACATGGATCCAGGAATTTCCTGTTTCCCCAAATCTCTGAACTGTATCCTTTTAGAGATCCTGGTTCTCAGAGGGGGAATGGTTTTACCAGGAAACTACCACACACTGGTTAACAGTGGTTATTATCTCATGGTTTCAGAAGCTAGAAGTCCAAAAACAAGGCATTGGCAAAACCATGCTCTCTTACTGACCTCTGTAAGTTCTGGTGCTGGTTTGCCTTGGGGTTTCCAGTCTTGTGCCTCTGCCTTTCATCACATAGGGATCTGTCTTCCCTCGTGCCTGTTCTTCGGATTTCTGCTGATTTCTGCCTTCTTCTTGAGGCTTTCTCTTTATAAAGTTTCCAATAATAAGAATTAAAGTCCTTTCTGATTCAGTTTTTCCACACCTAAATATGATCTTAGAAGATCCTATTCATAAATCAGTACATACCTTAACTAATAATAAATCATCAAAGTGTCCTATTGACAAATGATTTCAAATCCACGTGAATGAAGATTAAGATTAAGAACATGCCTATCGTTTAGGTGCATGATTCAGCCTACCACACATATCAGAGCTCAGACTAAGGAAAGAAATTCGAAAAAATGAAGAAAGGATTTGCATCTGAAAAAAGTCAATAACTGTGAGTATATAAAATTAAAATACTTTTCAATTATACCACAAATAATAAAAGATTATCAAAACACTAAGAAATTACTTGACACTAACATTTACAAGAATTTATTTTATTTTCACCATAAACAGTGATACAAATAAATAATGAAAAAATAGTAAGTCAAAGGAAAAATGGACAGAAGAAAGAAAAATGGCCAAGGAACCATTAAAAATTGGTAAGCTTCACTATTACTAAAAGCTATAAAAAATATAACAAGCATTTCATTGATATGTGTAAAATGTTTTTAAAGTATCTGCTATGTATCAGGTTCTATTCTATACAATTAATATACAACATGATCAATGCCTCTCAATCTTACTTCAGTTTAAAATAGACTTATCTACTCTTTCTGACTTATTATAATTTATTATTAGTTTTTCTATAAAATGTGTATGTTTGAGTATGTTTGTTCTTTTCATTCCATTTCTTTCCATTGTTGATGTCTTAACCAGATCAAGCTCATTACTTCAAATATAGATCAATGTAATTAATTTCCTTCTGTTCTCTCTCAGTCCAAACTCAGCTGTATATGTCTGCCTGGTTGGTTTTCTGAATGAAAATTATAGTTTCACTCTTCTTCTAGGAAATTTTAAATATTTCAAGTACTCTACAAAGAGATAGATGTAATATCTTTCACTAACTAGAGAGTGTCAATGAAAACATACTCTTCTACACATCTTACAGATTTAATTTTTATGCTATGTGTTGATTTATTGATGCTTAGGACAAATAACTCTGTCATATTGAGATTTAACATTCTGTGTCATCCTGATTTACACTCGTATTTATGGAATTTGATTAAAGTTTGGCAGGAAATTTTCAAAATCCATTCATCTTTTAAAAAATCATAGCCTCATAATTTAGAGATAAGTATTTTACATATTTATCTTTCTATAAATATATATGTCCCTTATGTATGACAACATTTTAATAAATTAAAATCAATTTGCCATAGAAGATGAAGTTTGTTACAATTCTTCACAATTTTTTTTCAGAACATTTAGCACCTCTTAATTTCTCAGACTATAAATAAAAGGGTTTAATAAAGAAATCACTATTGTAAAAAAAAAATTGTCACTTATATACCTTTATCCTGTTTTTCAAATGACTGAATATACATGAGAAGACAAATGTAGAATATTGATATAGAAATAATGTGGATGCACGGTAGAAACGGCTTTACCTCTCCTCTGCTTGGATTTCATTCTGAAAATTGTGAAAAGGACGCAGAGATAAGAGATCAAGATAGTGGCAATAGTGAAAATTTGATTTGCCATTGCAAAAATACATATCATTACTTCATTGGTATAAGAGTCAGTACAGGAGAATCTGTATAATGGAAAAACAGCATGAAAAATGACATCAATTTGACTAGATTTATAGAAAATTACAAAAGAAAAGAACATTTGCTTTAATTATCCTATGCTGTCACTTGAAAATTAGTACAGACTGGTAGGTTAATTCTTGGGAGAGGAAAGGTATCATAGATTGTATATACAAAGTTTGTCCGAATATGCCTGTGGGAATGTCCAGAGTTGAATAGCATTGTCTGCATGAATTATCCACAGCTAGTGTTAAAAGTTATGGTCAGTTTATATAATTTGGTATTTCCTAAATTATAAGAATTTTTTTCACAGCGATTTTTCTCCAGAAAATAAAATAAATATGTATAACCTTCCTGGGTTCAATGTTTGAAATAAAACTGTATTTTGATTTTTCAGTTTTGTAGTTTGGGATCTTCACAGATCTCGGTGGGTTTGAAAATTTTTTCATCTAGATTATTACCCCTTCAAAGTTAAAGTCACCATAGTACATGCTAAAGAAGGACCTTCTTCCTTCAAGAGAGAGGATTAATATAAACCATTTAGACGTCCTTAAGTTATTCTGGGTATCATTTTTATATTTATCTCAATACATTTTGGATCTTACTTCTATTTTTGTATGAAAAATTCCTCTCAAAATTATAATGCTTAATTACCTAATTAAACTACTACTTCCTGTCTTTAGTTTTAAATGTCTTTCCATACATGTCTTCATTTTGGTGAAACCCATAGAATTCTAATTTAGTTGATTATTTGAGTTTATACACTCATTATTGACTCTTAAGATGTTATATATTTATTGCAGTTCAGTGATCATCCAAATTTTTTATATATTTATTGTAGTTTAGCATCCAAAACATTATAATATTCCAAGTACAGAAGAAACCAGACCTGAAAAATAAAAATCATTACTTTTCCTCCAAAACTATTTTTTTTAAAGATTATTTATTTATTCATTCATTTATCCCCCCCCTATCTAACAGGATATCTAACAGGATAGATCATGTTAAGGATAGTAGTACACAAACATCTTCCACAGTACTATCCTGTGTAGTTAAGAAGTATGTAGTATGTAGTTACCCATACTCAGAGGTACAACATCCAACTAATAAGAAAATCTCAAAGATTTTGGTCTTTGGACTCCTTTATACTCTTAAAAAAATCACTTAGGAACAAATCAAATGTTTGCTTATGTTATTTTCTCTATATGTATTATGTATATGTTTATGTATATGGAGATGTTTGTGTGGGATGTGGTGGGAGGTGTGGGAGGTGGGCAACATGGGAATCCCAGTGGGTTCCGTGTAATATTTTGGGTAATCTAAGCACCTCTTAAAATATATGTATATATATATATATAAATAACATTTTTGTAAGCAAATACACATATATGCATATATATTTATATATCATTTTGCAAAAATAAATAAATAAATAAATTAATTAATTAATTAAAAAAAAAAAAAAGGATAGTAGTAAACCCTTACCCATTCCTGAGGCACCATGTTTGTATGTATTTCTGAATTCCTGCTCCCAATACATATCAACAGTGAATAAGAGAGTCACCTGAGGGATAAGTATGTGACTTGTTTGTGAACAGTGAGAGAGAAAAGTGATTTTCTGGAAGCTTATGATAAAATGTTTCCTTTATATTAAAAAGAGATCCACAAAAAGCTTGTCTTTCTCCCTCCCACATTGTGTGTGTATGTGAAATCAGGCATGGACTTCATCCATTTGACCATTAAGGATGAAGCCAATCTGGGGATGATGTAAACACACAATGGAGGATATAACAGGGAACCACTAAGGAACAGCACCAAAGGCACTGGAATAAAATATTTCTTCTGGTTTTGTAATACGGTAGAATTTCTTACTGTTTAAACTTTTTTGGAAATGCATTTTATTTGTAACTGAATTAATTTCCTCTATTACATTTATAGCTCATTTTACCATGCATCTTTGTTCCATTATATTTTATTTTAATCCTCAAAATCTTGTATTTTTGCAAATAACTTTTCAGCTGTTTCCATTGTGTCATTATAGCATATATGTTGAGTCTTTTACAATTATCACCATATTTTTCCTTTCCAATAACTCCAATTTAAACAAAATAAAACAAGAGACAGAGAGGTGTTTTATTTTGTGCACAAAAATATAAAGATGGCACTCAGGAATCATCCCGGACCATCCAGATCCAGAAGCTATTTTCATAAACTTTAAGCCATTCTATGCATTGCATGAGGAAGCAAAATAGTGTGATAGGAAAACTCTTTCATAAAGCTAAGGTGTTATATGCAGAGATATGGGACAGAGATCCAAGAGAGATGTTGATCAATGGCACTTTTCCTAAAATTTGTTTTGAAAAATCATAAACTTACAGAAAAGTTTAAAGAATTATGCAATCAGTGCGCATACATATTTTTTGCTAAGATTCAATGATGTTAGCAATGAGCTTTTTTCTCTCTACATATGTGTGTATATATAAACAAATAACATATTTGATCTCATTATATTTTGCCCTTGCAAATCGTGTTTTTCTTTGTCTAACCTTATTGTATTTACTATATAATCTGCCCTTTTCTTGGGAGAAAGGGTAGCGCTTTTGTCTCAGCATTGAGCACTTTCCAATTTGCAAATTTTCTCCCTTAGATAAATAAGCCATCTCTCTTTTGTATTTTCTTAACATTTGTCTTTTATTTCACAATATGCTTGTCATCTGCATATCTTCTTTGGTGAGGTGTCTGTTCCTATCTTTTGCTCATTTTTAAAGTGTTTGCATATTCTTTATCTGGCAACTTAGCTGAAATTTTTAATTAGCACTACCAGATTTCTTGTGGATTCTTTGGATATTTTTTATGTAAAGGATCATGTTACCTGCAAGTGGAGATAAGTTTACTTCATTTAGAATTTCGATGACTTTTATTTATTTTTCTTTTACAATAAGCTGGCTTAAACTTCTAGCTTTTAAAAGTAGTGATGAAATGGGACATTCTTATTCTTTTAGTTATTTCAGTCTTTTGACAGCATTGTGTTAACTGTTGTTTTTTATTTTTATAAAAAACAATTTGTATAGGGAAGCAGCTGTGGCTCATTCAGTAGGGCTCCCGTTTATCATATGGGAACCGAACCCGGGGCCTCCTGGTGAAGGCAAGCCCGCCCGGACGGCGTGGTTAGCTGATCCAGCGAGCACAAGCAGCAAGGGGGGGATAAATGAATAAATAAATAAAATCTTAAAAAAAAAAAAAAACAATTTGTATAATTGTTTTAATCATTTTGAAGTACACTTCTACTCCTAGTTTTGTGAGTGTTTAATCATATTATGTAATTAGATTTTGTCAAATGCCTTTTCTGTGTCAAATTAAGATGATCATGGCCCCCCCCCCCCCACTCATTGGTTCTATTAATGTGGTATATAATACATACTTTCTTATGTTGAACCACATTTCCATTTCTGGAATAAATACTATTTGGTCATGGTGTATAACACTTATAAAATGTTGTTGAATTTGGTAGCCTAGTAATTTTTTAGGACTTTTGCATATATATCTTCATAAAGGAAATTGGTCTGTAAGTTTTTTCTCATTACAAACATGTGGGTTTACAGAAAAGTCATGCATTAAGTACAGTTTGCCCACTTACCACCCTATTGTTAACATCATGCCTTAGTGTGGAACATTTATTACAACAGATGAAAACACATTTTAGTAATTGTACTATTAATTATAGTTAAGGATTTAACTTAGGGTTCAAAGTTTGTGTTGTACAGTTCCAGACACTTTTAAAAAATTATTCCTGTAGCATATATATGAAATAAAATTTCTTCTTCTAACCACATTCAAATAATTCAGAGCTATTAATTATTTTCACAATGTTCTGTTACAATTGTACCATCCAATACCAGAACTCTTCCATCATCCCAACTAGAAATGGTAAAATTAAAACATTAATTCTCTCTTCCCTATGCCTATTCCGTCCCCTCATGATCTATATACTAGATTCTGACTCTATGAGTTTGCTTAATTTAATTATTTCATATCAATGAGATCAAATTGAAATACAATATTTGTCCTTTTGTGCCTGGCTTATTTCACTCAACGTGATGTCTTCAAGTTTCTTTCAAGATATAGTAAGTATCAGAAATTCATTCCTTTTTACAGTTGCATGATTTTCCATTATGTATATATACAACATTTTGTTTATCCATTCATCAGTTGTTGGATACTTGGTTTGCTTCTGTCTTTTGGCAAATATGAATAATGCTCCTATCAATATCAGTGTGCAATTATCTGTTTGAGTTTCTGCTTTCAATTCTTTTGGATATATACTTAGAAGTGGTATTGCCAAGTCATAATTCTCTATCATAAATATTGATAATTCTATATTTAACTTTCTGAGCAACTGCCAATCTTACACTGCAGTGGCATAATTTTACATTCCACCAGCGATGAATGAGTGTTCCTATTTCTCCACATTCTATCCAACACTTGTGATTTTCTATATTTTAAAATAGTAACCATTCTAGGGTTAGTAAAATCATATCTGTTTTAGATTCCTATACTGTTCTAGCAAATACCATGAAATGTGTTGGCTGAAACAATGGGAATTGATTGCGTTATGGTTTTGAGGTTAAAAGTCCAAATCAAGGTATCATCAAGGATTTCTCACTGAAGACTGTGGCATTCTGAGGCTGGCTGCCAGCAATTCTTGGCTACTCTGTCACATGGCAAGGAATATGGTGGTATGTCCTGATGTCTCCCTTCTCTTATGGGTTCCATTGTTATAGCTTCTTGCTTCCTGTAACTTTCTCTTTGTCTGAATTTCAATCAGAATAAAATGGGCTCCATTAATAGGATTAAGACCCATCCTGATTGAGGTGGGTCACACATTAACAGAAGCAGCTTCATCAAAGTATCCTACCCAAAAAGGGTTTATCCCCACAGAAATGGATTAAATGTAAGTACATGTTTTTCTAGGGTACATACAGCTTCTTTAAACCACTGAAATAACTTATTGTGGTTTTGATTTGCATTTGCCTAACGTGTAATAATATTGAGCATCTTTTCATGTTCTTTTTGGGCATTTGTCTATCTTCTTTAGAAAAATGTCTGTTCATATCTTTTTCCCATTTTTATTTGCATTGTCTATTGTTGTTGAGATGTAAGATTTTTTTATACATTCTGAATATTATATCCTTATCCAATATTTTCTCCTAATGTTTCAGTTGCCTTTTTATGTTCATGATAAAGTCCTTTGATGCATAAAAGTTTTAAATTTTGATCAGGTCCATTTATCTGTTTTTTTTTTTTCTTTGGGTGTAAAGTTTAAGAAACCATTGCCTAACACAAGATTCTGAAGATGCTTCCCTCATTTTCTTCTATTACTTTAATAGTTATGAATTTTATGTTTAGACTTTGACTCATTTTGAGTTGATTTTTGTATATAGTGTGATGTAGGGATTCAGTTTCATTCTTTTGCAAATGGATATCCAGTTTATATAGCATTATTTGTTGAATCTGTAAATCACTTGGGATAGAACTGATATTTTAACAATATTTCATCTTTCAACCCGTAAACATAGAATGTCCTTTCATTTATTTAAGTCTTCCTTAATTTCTTTAAGCAATATTTTGTAGTTTTCTGTGCACATTTCCTATACATACTTGGTTATATTAATTCATTCTTTTAGTTGCTATAGTAAATAGAATTTTTCTTAATTTCCTCTTCAAAATTTTCCCCACTTTACTAAATTTATTTATCAGTTCTGGTTGCTAGGTTGTGGATTTTTCAGGATTTTCTGTAAATAGGGAATGTTTAACTTTTCCTTTCCAATTTAGATGCATTTCATTTCATTTTCTTTTTCTTTTCTTCTTTTATTTTTTGCCTAATTGCTCTGGCATGAACTTCCAGTACAATTTTGAATAGCAGTATTGATAGTGAGCATCTTTGTCTTGTTCTTAATCTTAGAGGGAAAGCTTTCACTTTTCACCATTAAGTAGGATGTTAGCCACGAGTTTTATATAACATACGCTTTGTCATGTTGAAGAAATTTTCTTCTATTCCTAGTGTTCTAAGTGTTTTTATTAAGAAAGCATCATTGATTTTGTCAAAGGCCTTTTCTACATCAATTGAAATGATCATGGCTTTTTTCCTCCTTCATTCTGTGAATGTGGTGTATTACGTTAATTGATTTCCTTATGTTGAATCACCCTTGAATACCTGAGATAACTTCCACTTGGTCATGGTTTACAATTCTTTTGAAGTTCTGTTGGCTTCAGTTTGCTACTATTTTGTTGAGGATTTTTGTGTTTATATTCATGAGATATCATGGTCTTTAGTTTTTGCTTCTTGTAAAGAAATTTGCTTTAATATGATGGTGATGTTGGCCTCAAAAAATGAATCAGGAAGTGTTCCTTCCATTTCAATTTTTTGGAATAGTTTGAGCATGATTGGTGTTAATTATTGGAATCTTTCATAAAATTCTCTTTTGAAGTCATCCAAGCTGAGATTTTCTCTTTTGGGAGGGTTTTCATTTCTGGTTCATTTCCTTAACTAGGTATTAATTTCCTGAGATATTCTGTTTCTTCTTGAGTCAGTGTATGTAGTTTGTGCGTTTTTATAAATATGTCCATTTTGTTTATATTGACTAATTTGTTTGCATATATTTGTCCAGAGTATCCTCTTTTTTAATCCTTTATTTTGTGGGGTCATTATTAATGACCCTTATTCATTTTTTTTTTTTTTTTTGGTCTTTATAAAGGGTATTTATTTGAGGTATAAGTCCACAGATACCAGGCCATAAAGCATTAAGTTTCTTCTCTCACCACAGTCCATTGCCATGTGTTAGAGCAAGACAGCTGCCGGCATTTGCCAGGGTTCAGGCTTCTGGGGTTCCTCTCTTCCCAGGGCTGCGTTTCTCTCCGGGCTTAGCTCCTGTTTCCTCCACAAGGTCAGCTGCAGACGATCAGGCGAACGGCTTGCTTCTCTTCTCCTGGGGCCTTCTTTCCAACATCAAAACTGCTTCTCAAAAGACTCTATTCATTTCTTATTTTACTTTTTCCTGTCCCCTTCCTTCCTTCCTTCCTTCCTTCCTTCCTTCCTTCCTTCCTTCCT